>JBBGZY010001104.1:132500-515000 GCA_037952925.1 Lithobates clamitans | reverse complement strand
ACATGACTGGTCATCAGTGCACAAAGCAAGGTCCATAAAGACATGGATGAGCGAGTTTTGGGTGGAGGAACTTGACTGGCCTGCACAGAGTCCTGACCTCAACCTGATAGAACACCTTTAGGATGAATTAGAGCAGAGACTGCAAGCCAGGCCTTCTCATCCAACATCAGTGCCTGACCTCACAAAAGCGCTTCTGGAAGAATGGTCAAACATTCCCATAGACACACTCCTAAACCTTGTGGGCAGCCTTCCCAGAAGAGTTGAAGCTGTTATAGCTGCAAAGGGTGGACCAACCCAATATTGAACCCTACGGACTAAGACGCCAATAAAGTTCATGTGTGTAAAGGCAGGCGTCCCAATACTTTTGACAATATGGTATATTTTACTCTGTACGCCTTATATATGGCCGAGTGCCAAAGCCCTGAAGTCTCATTCATACGACAGGTTTCAAAGCTCAGGCGTGAACACAGAAAAATGCATGACCATCTAAAAACACATTCTAACATCTTCCCGGGATTACTGCTCTGTGTAGGTTGTGCATGTTACAGCACAATGTATTTTCTTCTAACATACTGCAATCCAGCACACTGGTGGGAACATAATACGCTCATATATCCCCTCCCCCAACTTTTTCATCGAGATCAATAACACGAGTATCCTTCCCCACCCTCATACCAGGGACCTCGCTGGACTCTGATCTCTCCTTTCAGCCTCACATCCCAATCACTGCCCAAATCTTCCAACCTAACATTCCATAAGGCCCCATTCACACCAGGAGATTTGGGATCGTGGGCAGAGATTGACCACGATTTAAAATCACACTACAATAGTGGCAAAAACGCACCAGGCGTGTTGGGGTGCCATTCGTCACCTAAACACAAGGCAGTTTTTCTGTGACAAATCGCAGCAAAAACCATCCTACGAAGCTTGTCAGCCAAAAAGGAGCAGGAGCGTCTTTTGGGCGACAAGCTTTGCTCGACAAATCGCAGCAAAACCAGACCGCGTTTTCAAGCGAACTATGGCTTTGGAAAAAAAAAGAACAAAGCATTTATACCAGGGATATGCAATTAGCGAACCTCCAGCTATTGCAGAACTACAAGTCCCATGAGGCATAGCAAGACTCTGACAGCCACAAGCATGGCACCCAGAGGCAGAGGCATGATGGGGCTTGTAGTTTTGCAACAGCTGGAGGTCCGCTAATTGCATATCCCTGATTTATACTAACCTAGGTAGAGTCAGCATTGATTTGATGCATCTGTCCCCCGCCGGCTTGGTAGTTAAAACTGAGCGATCAAAGACTGCTGATCGCTCAGTTCTCCCCTCCACTCTGAGCAGAGAGCTGTGACTGTAGACTTCCAGTCTTATACCCGGAGCACAGAAGAGTCTACTGCAGAGCCCCCCAAAGCAAGCAATGTATTCCATCAATGAACACAAAGCTTCCTCTGATTGGTAGAGGTTGTGACATCATCAGCCCGCCTCTCTGACCCAGCCAATCAGAGGGAGCTTTATATATATCTTGCTCTAAGCAGCACTGCGGTAGATTTATCTGTAGAATCTAGTGTGTTGCAGGTATGAGACAGGAAGTCTTGACTCGCACCCGGAACTCAACAAACAGTTTATAGAGCACATCCAGCATCCTCACAGGTTAGAGGGGGACAGAGTTCATGTGAATCAGCTTGGCCCAAACAAAACTATGTAAAGTGTGTGGAAAGTTCTTTAAAAATTCAGCGTGGCTGTCCATGGCTCCGCCCACAGAGCCGCATCATCCATTCACGGAACTCTGAATGAAGGACTACAAGTTCCGTCTACCACTCTGGAAGAGGGTATTGTAGAGCACTGCGCTTGTTGTCCTCCTCCGGCCCTATAACAGAAGGTCCGCAGCTTCCATATGGACCCTCATTCCCGCAATGCACTGATTGGGGCTGCAATGTTCTGCAGGTCTGACTGCAAAAATAATACACTTTTTTTTTTTTAAATCTTTTATCAACGTAGCTGCATTTGTTACATTTTTCCTAAAAGGTAGCTATACTTCATTTGAAGTAGGTAGTTAATCATTTACTTTAAAGCGGAGTTCCACCCAAAAAATGAAAACTTCCGCTTTAAGGGAATGTGACCCCCCTGACATGCCACATTTGGCATGTCATTTTTTGGAGGGGGGAGTGGAAACCCTCTTCTTAGAGGGTGCACAGTGACAATGCTTATCGAGGTCGTTAATTTGATTAACCGCGGTTACCCATGCCCGTTAGCACCGTGACCCGGATCCCTTGTGCTAACAGGATCACTTGTGCTAACAGGGGCGAATTTGGGGGGGGTGGGGGGGTGTAGTGGAAACCCTCTTTTTAGAGGGTGCACAGTGACAATGCCGGCGCCGGAGAGAGGAGCGGGGCTTCGTTCCCTCCGCATCGCTGGACCCTGGGACAAATAAGGGTCCGACTATTAAAAGTCAGCAGCTGCCGACTTTTAATTTTTTTTTTCGCCGGAACTCCGCTTTAAAGTCATTTTGTGCAATGGCTTATCTCAAAACCCGATTGTTTCTGTCTCGGGTTTACATCTTTAAGGCTCGGGTCACACTATTGCGATGCGGAAACCAGTGCGATTCCAGTGCTCCCATGTCTCCGGCAGGCAGTTCACACTGTCCTATCCAAACCACTGCGGTTGTCAATACAAAGTTAATGACATCCCCAGATCGGTTCGCTGATAGCAGTAGGAACTGTCAGATGGTGCAGGAATCGGATCGTATAAGTGTTCACATCCATGCAAACTGATTCCAGTGCGGCCCCCCCCCAAAAAAAAAATGGTCCTGAACAGGGGCGGACTGACCATTGAGCCACTCGGGCACTGCCCGAGGGCCCTGGGCCACTAAGGGGCCCCATCAGGGTTGCCAGCCTCAGTAAAACCAGGGACAGTATGTATAAATCTGTGTTTTTTTTACATCTGTCTGTGTATACATGTATGTGTATACTGTGTGATTGTATACTGTGTGTGTGTATACTGTGTGTGTGTATACTGTGTGTGTGTATACTGTGTGGCCCCATAAGCTCTGATTGCCTGGGGGCCCCATAATCTCCTATTGCCCGGGGGCCCCATGAGTTATCAGTTCGCCCCTGGTCCTGAACCATTTTGGTCCGAACGTGATGCAAATTCAGCCATACAATCCGTATGGCTGAATTTGCATCGCACAGACATCGTATATAATCTGCCAAGCAATGAGGTGCGAATCACATGCAATGTCTGACATCGCTATAACGTGAACCCAGCCTTAAAGTGTTTTAAAGGCAGAAGGTTGTTTTCATCTTAGTGCATTCTACGCGGTATGGTAAACTTTTTGTATTTAGCCCCCCCCCCACCTCCATATTTACCCAAGCCCAATCCTCATCCAGCAATGTGCACTGAAACAGAGGCTCTCTTGGCTCTCTCCCTCCTCACTGGCTCAGATACAGCAGTGGGAGCCATTGGCCAGGTCCATATGGAAGCTGCGGACCTTCTGTTATAGGGCCGGGAGGACGACAACAAGTGCAGTGCTCTACAATACCCTCTTCCAGGGTGGTGGACGGAACTTGTAGTCCTCCATTTACAAAGTTCTGTGAATGGACGATGCGGCTCTGTGGGCGGAGCCATGCACAGCCACACTGAATTTAAAGAACTCCATCTTTCCACACACTTCACATAGTTTGTTTGGGCCAAGCTGGCTCAAACATGGTACGATAAAACTTTTGTATTCAGCCCCCCTCCCCCCCCAATATTTACCCGATCTTGATCCAGCGACGTGCACTGGAGCCGAGGCTCTCTTGGCTCTCTCCCTCCTCATTGGCTCAGATACAGCAATAGCTGCTGCTGCTGTCAATCAGAGCCAGTGATGAGGGAGCGGAGCTCACAGAGGACACAAAGAACAGGGTTCAGGAGAGAACAACAACGAGTGCCCTCATAGCAAGCGGGGGTCCCGAAAAGAGGAGGATCGGGGATGCTATGTGTATAGAGCAGGTGAGTAAAACAGGTTTATTATTTAAATAATAAAAAAAAAAAAAAAAACATAAAAGGATCCTTTGACACGGGGCGGATCCGTGTGAAGGACTCCGCTTTGCTCAGCAGGGGGGGGGGGGATCACTATGCTGAGCAGGAAGATGACAGCAGATGACAGCTGCGTAAACTGTTGGCGCTATATAAATCCTGTATAATAACAATAAGATTTACTCATGTAAAACCTTTATCCAAAAAAAGAAAAAAACAAACTGTTTGCTATAACTGCTTGTAAAGTATTAGCTGGAGTTTGTTAGTGTGTTTAAATCTGCTAGTCCATCTAATACTCCCCCCCCCCCCCAGACTGACAATGTTGCTGTCCAAAAAGTGCCCCCTTTGCACCTTCATACAGAGTGGGGGGGCACTCTAATACAGGAGGTGTGTTACTGACCGGATCACCAGGTGAAAACAGGGATTAAAAAAGCCTCAAAAAACAAATAAAACGAATGCAGACACCACATATAATGATTGGTGAGCCGCGATAACACATTTTTGGGTTTAATGGCGCTTTAACTGCTTGTTTATTCTACAGGAGAGTAAAAGCGCTTTACTTACCTGATCCTCCGCTCCCCCGTGCTCCAGCAGTGGACGGTCCCTCAGCATCGTGACATCTAATGCAGGGATATGGACCCTGCATTGGTCTTGATGACACCAGGACCTTAGACCAGTGGAACATTGGGGAGAATATGCTGTGGGGACCGGGTCAGAAAATATTCTTCTCTATGCTCCCCAGATTTAAATGAGCCTTTAACCCTTGCAGCGTGGGCTTGAGGATACGTGTCCCGGAGGCGGGCTTTCAAGATTGACCCCACCCCCCCCCCTTCACCTCTCTCTTAATGGCTGTCCATTTGGGTACAGTACGCCTCACAACACAGAGGAAGGCAGCCATTTTCTTAAAGCCTCACAACGTATTCACTTTTTCCAAATCCCAAACTACGGCCACACAGCAGACTGCCCATATCCCAGAGACTTCCTACAGCACTCATATTCCTCATGACTTGATAAACAAATCACCACAATGAGACTCTCTCTCTCTCACACTGCGATTAAAGTTGTTATAAGTCACCTGGAGGACGATGAAAGTTTGAGATAAAAGCCAATCTGGATTTCTGGATTGTAATAAGGCTTTGAGAAAAACTGGCTCAGGGCAAGGCTTCAGGAAAATGGCTGCCGTCCCCTAAAGCACGTGGAGGCCTGAACCTCCTGAACCATCCTGCAACCAGCAGTCCATGCATACCGCTGTCATGGCTCAGTGATTGCATCAACAGGAAACAAAATTGTGGCTTTCAAATGCTGGATGGAGGAGAATAAAAAAATTAGAGAAGTATTAGTGACAAGAAAAAGGCTCACATAAGACCGAGATAGAGAACAGAGGAGGGTGGAGTGTGTGTGGGGGAGGGGGGTGAATGGATTGCCATTAAATGAGAGAACATCTGTACTGTCACTGCTCAGGGCCACCATGTCCCCAAGTCCCGCTGTCTCTGATCACTTCCTTAAACTACGAATCGTCCATTTCTCAGAAACTTGCCAACTACTCACAGAGTTACAGGAATAGAGGATTCCACACATTCTACGGTTCTGACACTCCAAGAAGAATATAATAATAATACATAGAATATAATCCACATCCCGGAACATGTCATACCGACCACATCTGTCATCAAAACGACCCCCAATGTACCCCCTGTACTATCCACCACTGAGGTCACCTCCCACCCTCCATCGTCAACGTCACCTCCCGCCCTCCATCGTCAACGTCACCTCCCGCCCTCCATCGTCAACGTCACCTCCCGCCCTCCATCGTCAACGTCACCTCCCGCCCTCCATCGTCAACGTCACCTCCCGCCCTCCATCGTCAACGTCACCTCCCGCCCTCCATCGTCATCGTCACCTCCCGCCCTCCATCATCAACGTCACCTCCCGCCCTCCATCATCATCGTCACCTCCCGCCCTCCATCATCAACGTCACCTCCCGCCCTCCATCATCAACGTCACTTCCCGCCCCCCATCATCAACGTCACTTCCCGCCCTCCTTCATCAACGTCACTTCCCGCCCTCCTTCATCAACGTCACTTCCCGCCCTCCTTCGTCAACGTCACCTCCCGCCCTCCATCGTCAACGTCACCTCCCGCCCTCCATCGTCAACGTCACCTCCCGCCCTCCATCGTCAACGTCACCTCCCGCCCTCCATCGTCAACGTCACCTCCCGCCCTCCATCGTCAACGTCACCTCCCGCCCCCCATCGTCAACGTCACTTCCCGCCCTCCTTCGTCAACGTCACTTCCCGCCCTCCTTCGTCAACGTCACCTCCCGCCCTCCTTCGTCAACGTCACCTCCCGCCCTCCATTGTCAACGTCACCTCCCGCCCTCCATCGTCAACGTCACCTCCCGCCCTCCATCGTCAACGTCACCTCCCGCCCTCCATCGTCAACGTCACCTCCCGCCCTCCATCGTCAACGTCACCTCCCGCCCTCCATCGTCAACGTCACCTCCCGCCCTCCGACGTCAACGTCACCTCCCGCCCTCCGACGTCAACGTCACCTCCCGCCCTCCGACGTCAACGTCACCTCCCGCCCTCCGACGTCAACGTCACCTCCCGCCCTCCGACGTCAACGTCACCTCCCGCCCTCCGACGTCAACGTCACCTCCCGCCCTCCGACGTCAACGTCACCTCCCGCCCTCCGACGTCAACGTCACCTCCCGCCCTCCGACGTCAACGTCACCTCCCGCCCTCCGACATCAACGTCACCTCCCGCCCTCCGACATCAACGTCACCTCCCGCCCTCCGACATCAACGTCACCTCCCGCCCTCCGACATCAACGTCACCTCCCGCCCTCCGACATCAACGTCACCTCCCGCCCTCCGACATCAACGTCACCTCCCGCCCTCCGACATCAACGTCACCTCCCGCCCTCCGACATCAACGTCACCTCCCGCCCTCCGACATCAACGTCACCTCCCGCCCTCCGACATCAACGTCACCTCCCGCCCTCCGACATCAACGTCACCTCCCGCCCTCCGACATCAACGTCACCTCCCGCCCTCCGACATCAACGTCACCTCCCGCCCTCCGACATCAACGTCACCTCCCGCCCTCCGACATCAACGTCACCTCCCGCCCTCCGACATCAACGTCACCTCCCGCCCTCCGACATCAACGTCACCTCCCGCCCTCCGACATCAACGTCACCTCCCGCCCTCCGACATCAACGTCACCTCCCGCCCTCCGACATCAACGTCACCTCCCGCCCTCCGACATCAACGTCACCTCCCGCCCTCCGACATCAACGTCACCTCCCGCCCTCCGACATCAACGTCACCTCCCGCCCTCCGACATCAACGTCACCTCCCGCCCTCCGACATCAACGTCACCTCCCGCCCTCCGACATCAACGTCACCTCCCGCCCTCCGACATCAACGTCACCTCCCGCCCTCCGACATCAACGTCACCTCCCGCCCTCCGACATCAACGTCACCTCCCGCCCTCCGACATCAACGTCACCTCCCGCCCTCCATCATCATCGTCACCTCCCGCCCTCCATCATCATCGTCACCTCCCGCCCTCCATCATCATCGTCACCTCCCGCCCTCCATCATCATCGTCACCTCCCGCCCTCCATCATCATCGTCACCTCCCGCCCTCCATCATCATCGTCACCTCCCGCCCTCCATCATCATCGTCACCTCCCGCCCTCCATCATCGTCACCTCCCGCCCTCCATCATCAACGTCACCTCCCGCCCTCCATCATCGTCACCTCCCGCCCTCCATCATCATCGTCACCTCCCGCCCTCCATCATCATCGTCACCTCCCGCCCTCCATCATCATCGTCACCTCCTGCCCTCCATCATCATCGTCACCTCCCGCCCTCCATCATCACCTCCCGCCCTCCATCATCACCTCCCGCCCTCCATCATCACCTCCCGCCCTCCATCATCACCTCCCGCCCTCCATCATCAACATCACCTCCCGCCCTCCATCATCATCGTCACCTCCCGCCCTACATCATCAACGTCACCTCCCGCCCTACATCATCACCTCCCGCCCTCCATCATCAACGTCACCTCCCGCCCTCCATCATCAACGTCACCTCCCGCCCTCCATCATCAACGTCACCTCCCGCCCTCCATCATCAACGTCACCTCCCGCCCTCCATCATCAACGTCACCTCCCGCCCTCCATCATCATCGTCACCTCCCGCCCTCCATCATCATCGTCACCTCCCGCCCTCCATCATCATCGTCACCTCCCGCCCTCCATCATCATCGTCACCTCCCGCCCTCCATCATCATCGTCACCTCCCGCCCTCCATCATCATCGTCACCTCCCGCCCTCCATCATCATCGTCACCTCCCGTCCTCCATCATCATCGTCACCTCCCGCCCTCCATCATCTTCGTCACCTCCCGCCCTCCATCATCTTCGTCGTCACCTCCCACCCTTCATCATCTTCGTCGTCACCTCCCGCCCTCCGTCATCAACGTCACCTCCCGCCGTCCATCACCATTGGCAACTATCATTCTTCATCTCCAACATCACCTGTCAACTCACACCCTTCTTCCATCCATCACCAAAGTCACCTGTCAACTGCCCCCCTCCGTTACCTGCTAACTGCCCCCCTCCGTCACCTGCCCCCCTGTCACTTGTCAACTGTCCCCCTGTCACTTGTCAACTGCCCCCCTCCCATTACAGGCATCACCATCAGTTGTCAACCCGTATCCACCTATCAACCTGCACCCTCCATCACCAACTATCACCCCTCACAGATTACCATCCCCCACACTTCCATCACTGATATCATCTGTCACCCCACACAGTCTGCATCACTGACGTCACTGATCCCATCCTCCACCCCACAGCCCCCCAGCACTGGAATGTCTCGTCACTCCAACCCCTCCATCCATCCCTCGTCCTCCTCCCTGATGTCCCTTCACCTGTCTCCACATCGCCCCCAGCCTGCCAGTCCTCCTCTCAACCCCAGCCGTCCTCCTCTCACCGTATGTCTCAGACATGTTTCCCCCGTGTACTCGGCTATCCAGGGCCCTCTCCTCCTCCTCCGGCCCCGGGGCCCGGCCTGTCTCTCGTCTTCCTCTAGCTCTCCTTGATGCTCCAAGATGGCCGCTCCGGCTTCACGGCCAGCTCCTGCCCATACTACGTCCCCTGCGTCATGACGTCGCCTGCCCGAGCCCTGACTTGCGGTTGTCAATCTGCGCAGATTGTGCTGGCGGCCGATTGGAGGCGGCAGATTCCACAGACAGGCCGGGGCTGGCCGACCAGAGAATTCACTCCAGGGGGTGTCATGTGACCTGAGCAGGGGGCGTGTACTAGTGTGTGTGTGTGTACTGTATAGTCTACTAATACCAATTCATTGTATAATGTATGGTGATCACAGAGGAGATTGTACAATCACATTGTATGGTGATCCCAGAGGAGATTGTACAATCAGATTGTATGGTGATCCCAGAGGAGATTGTACAATCACATTGTATAATGTATGGTGATCCCAGAGGAGATTGTACAATCAGATTATATAATGTATGGTGACCCCAGAGGAGATTGTACAATCACATTGTATGGTGATCCCAAGGGAGATTGTACAATCACATTGTATAATGTATGGGGTTCCCAGAGGAGATTGTACAATCACATTGTATAATGTATGGTGACCCCAGAGGAGATTGTACAATCAGATTGTACGCTGTACGGCGATCCCTAAGGAGATTGTACAATCAGATTGTATAATGTATGCTGATCCCGAACGAGATTGTACAATAAGATTGTATAATGTATGGTGACCGCAGAGGAGATTGTACAATGAGATTGTATGGTGATCCCAAAGGAGATTGTGCAATCAGATTGTACACTGTACGGCGATCCCTAAGGAGATTGTACAATTAGATTGTATAATGTATGGCGATCCTGAAGGAGATTGTACAATCAGATTGTATAATGTATGCTGATCCCGAAAGAGATTGTACAATCAGATTGTACACTGTATGGTGATCCCTAAGGAGATTGTACAATCAGATTGTATAATGTATGGTGACCCCAGAGGAGATTGTACAATCAGATTGTATAATGTATGGTCAGATTTAGGTTGCCATATCTGTTGCATTCTTCCCTAGTTCTAGCCATGGCGATGTTGGGTGTGTCCAGAGACTCCTCCCACCTCATGTGGCCCATCCCACCAGGAAGCCATCACTGCACTGGACCAATCACATGCCGCCCAGGCATTCCTGGCAATGCAGCTACATATATACACATCCTCGTAGGGGGCGGGGCATTCCCCTGCACAGATGATTGGCCCATTACAGGTGACGGGATCGGCTATGCAGGTTCCAAAGAGCGTCCCCCCGACACGTGTGAGCCGTCCTCTACAATCGTTATGGGGGTGATGTGGGGCTCACCTGTGATAAACAGAAGATCCCATCCATGGGGGGCCCCTCGGTTATCAGTGTTCTGTGTATGATTTCTCGGGTTATATTGAGCCCGATTTCCTTTCTGACTCTCAGCTGACATTCACCAGAGAGCCCGGAGTGACCCCCGAGGGTGGTCACATGATCTATATACACCCCCCATCCCTGTGTTGGAGTGCAATCTCCTGGGTCAACACTGTGCCCTGCCATAGACATCAATGAGCAAATGCCTGGCCAAGCTGGCCGTCTGTTTTTTTTGCAGAGACTACGACTCACAGGTGTGCGCAGTCTATTACATTAGGGTGTGCACCCCAAAGATCAAACACACACCCCACACACACACACACCTTTCTCTGCAGCCTCAGCTGTACTGGACAGGGAATGGATGGGAAGTGCTCTGTGCTGAGCGGCTTCCTGTTCATTCACAAACTGAAGCATAATAAACATGGTTTACTATGCTTCAGTTATTAATGAACCCAGTGAGTGTGTTCACTGTGTTTAGAAAAGGAAGGGGCCGGTAACTGACATATTTACTAGCCTCTTCCCCCATTCTCCATTCTGGGAACGCAACACGGGGGGGGGGGGGGGGTGGAGCCAAGGCAATAGGGGGAATCAGCACTAGACACGTCCACTGACAAAAAATTGTTCATTTTCGTTTCATTTGTTTTTTGCTTTTTTCGAATTTCTGAATTTTCGAATTTCTGAATTTTCGAATTTTCAAATTTTTAAAGTTCCAAATTCCGAATTTCCACATTTTCGAATTCCGAATTTCTAAATTTTCGGAATTTGAAAATTCGGAAATTGGAAAATCCAAAAATTTGAAAATCTGAAGAAAAGAAAAAAAATCAGTAAAATTTGAAATAACAACTAATAATAACTATTAAATTCTAGGTATTGGAATTTCCTTTAAAATTTGGCTGTTTGTGAACGTAACGAATACAAATTTATCCAAAGTTACAAATTATCCGAAATAACGAATGCTGCATCTAAACAAATGGAATGGAACAAACATATAATAAATAATAATAATAAAAAGGTTTTATTATTATTATTATTGTTATTTATTATTATTATTAGATTGTTACGTTCCATTTGTTTAGATGCAGCATCCGTTATTTCTGATAATTTGTAACTTTGGATAAATTTGTATTTGTTACGTTCACAAACAGCCAAATTTGAAAGGAAATTCCAATACCTAGAATTTAATATTTATTATTAGTTAGTTATTATTTCAGATTTTCACGTTTTCAGATTTTCATTACCGTATATACTCGAGTATAAGTCGTTCCGAGTATAAGACGAGGGTGAGAAATGCGCAGTTACTGTAAGTGGAAAAGATGGTCAACAATGCCCATTTGCAGCCTCACTGTGCCCATTTGCATGCCTCACTGTGCCCTATTGCATGCCTCACTGTGCCCATTTGCAGCCATAGGTCCCCTGAACTTCAAACTCGGTAGTTAAGGGTTCCTAGATGCCCCCTAGCTGCAGCCAAAATTTGGGGTCTCTGAACCCAAAGGGTCCCGAAATGACAATGCTGCAGATGGACACAGTTGACCGAATTTGGGGCCCTGTATCTCGGGGCCACTTAGTGCTAAGAACCCCAAATTTGGTGTGCAAACCCAGTGGAACTAGCTCCATAAACTTTTCAAAGCTGGGGTTTCTAGCTCCAAGTGGCCCCGAGATACAGGGCCCCAACAATCAGTTCAGAAAATGTCAAGCACTTTTCTGCAGCAGAGAATGACATTTTCCGAACCAAGTTTGGGGCCCCGTATCTCAGGGCCACTTAGTGCTAGGAACCCCAGCTTTGGATATGTTATGATACCAGTTCCACTGGGTTTGCATATCAAATTTGGGGTTCCTAGCACCAAGTGGCCCTGAGATATGGGGCCCCAAAATTGGTTCAGAAAATGTCAAGCGCTTTTCTGCAGCAGAGAATGACATTTTCTGAACCGATTTTGGGGCCCCGTATCTCAGGGCCACTTAGTGCTAGGAACTTCAGCTTTAGATATGTTATGGTACCAGTTCCACTGGGTTTGCACACCAAATTTGGGGTTCCTAGCATCAAGTGGCCCTGAGATACGGGGCCCCAAAGTCGGTTCGGAAAATGAAATTTTTTGGTGCAGAAAAGTGCTTGACTCGAGTATAAGTCAAGGGGGTCACTTTCAGCACAAAAAAATGTGCTGAAAAATTCGACTTATACTCGAGTATATACGGTATTTTGAATGTTCAGATTTTCATTGTTATTTTTGAATTTTCGAATTTCCTCATTTCGAACTTTCGAATTTCCGAATTTTCAAATTTCCGAACTTTCGAATTTCTGAACTTTCGAATTTCTGAACTTTCGAATTTCCGAATTTCGAATTTCTGAACTTTCGAATTTCCGAACTTTCGAATTTCCGGACTTTCACAGGCCCACAGGCCGCTCGAGCACGGGAGGACGTCCAGGGACGCCCTCCCGGCAAATCAAGTCCGCGCTGTAGCGTCTTTCGGCTATAGCGCGGATGGCAAAATCTGAGGGCTCATGAGGGTTTTGCACTCTTAGACCCCTTTCACACTGGAGGAATTTCTCAGGCGCTTTAGTGCTAAAAGTAGCGCCTGTAAACTGCCTAAAAAAAGCCTCATTTGCAATCCCAGTGTGGAAGATCTGAGTGCTTTCACACTGGGGCGTTGCGCTGGCAGGATGTCCAAAAAAGTCCTGCAAGCAGCTCCTTTGAGGTGCTTTAGGAGCGGTGTAAACACCGCTCCTAAAGCGCCCCTGCCCATTGAAATCAATGGGCAGTGCCACCGAAGCGCCTGCAAAGCGCCTCGGCACTTTGCGGGCGCTTTTAACCCTTTTTTCGGCCGCTGGCGGGGGTTAAAAGCGCCCCGCTAGTGACTAAAAAGCGCCGCAAAAACAACGGTAAAGCACAGCTAAAAGTAGCGGCGCTTTACTGCCAATGCCCCTGCGCTGCCAGTGTGAAAGGGCTCTTAGAGCAGGTTTACATATGTGTGGATCGTGCATGTGAATTTGCGCACAAATGTTGCAAGCACAGCAATCCATTCATCTGAGCCAATAGCATCCATGCCGATGAAGGCAAAAAAAAATGAGTTCAGACGCACGACCGCGCAATGAATTCAGACGCCAAAGTTTCCGTCGTTTCAGACGCGGTAACTCGTGTTTAGCCGCGTTTCGTTTATAGCCGTTCTTCATGTCTTTTTTCAAACGCTTCTAAACGCAAACGCAGCATGTAAACGCGGCAAAACGGACGTTTTAAACGTGAGTTACTATCTGTCAAGTTCAGGAGAGGTTGTAAAAACGTCCCATGTACATTAAGCCTTAATGTAACCTTTAAATCCAAATGTAATGACTGGCATGCTGTCAGAGAAGTGTGTTGGCAGACTACATTCCCAAGAATATCAGCATGGGGCATCATAGCAGAGCAGGGAGGAGGGAGGCGCTGTGCTCTGTATAATGATAAGTGCCCCATGAACCGCGGCTCCATCACACAGGCGCTCAGCGAAGCATCCATTATATTCTGCACCACAAATGGACTGCAGGGTCCGTAGTGCTGACTTTGCAGTATCTGTTCCTCTATCCCAGCAGTCCTATTTTCCAGGGACACAGCTGGATCCATAACAATAAGTTTGGAAGGCACGGTTCACCTAGACGTTTAACCGCTTCAGCCCCGGAAGATTTTACCCCCTTCCTGACCAGAGCACTTTTTGCAATTCGGCACTGCGACGCTTTAACTGAGAATTGCGCGGTCGTGCGGCGTTGCACCCAAACAAAATTGACGTCCTTTTTTTCCCACAAATAGAGCTTTCTTTTGGTGGTATTTGGTCACCTCTGCGTTTTTTATTTTTTGCGCTATAAACAAAAAAAAAAAGTCAATTTTGAAAAAAACGCAATATTATTTTACTTTTTACTATAATAAATATCCCCCAAAAATATATAAAAAAACCCAATTTTTTTCCTCAGTTTAGGCCGATACGTATTCTTCTACATATTTTTGGTAAAAAAAAAAAAACGCAATAAGTGTATATTGATTGGTTTGCGCAAAAGTTATAGCGTCTACAAAATAGGGGATAGTTTTATGGCATTTTTATTATTAATTTTTTTTTTTTACTAGTAATGGCGGCGATCTGCGATTTTTATTGGGACTGCGACATTATGGCAGACAGATCAGACAATTTAGACACATTTTTGGGACCATTGGCATTTATTCAGCGATCAGTGCTTTAAAAATGCATTGATTACTGTAAAAATGTCACTGGCAGGGTGGCACTGATGGGCAATGATAGGTGGCACTGATGGGCACTGGTAGGTGGCACTGGTAGGTGGTATTGATAGGCAGCACTGGTAATGACACACTAATTTACAGGCAGCACTGTGGGCACTGATAGGCGGCACTGTGGGCACTGATAGGTGGCACTGTAAGGTGACACTGTGGGCACTGATAGGTGGCACTGTGAGGTGACACTGTGGGCACTGATAGGTGGCACTGTGAGGTGACACTGTGGGCACTGATGGGTGGTACTGTGGGCACTGGTAGGTGGTGCTGGTGGGCACTGGTAGGTGGCACTGGTGGGCACTGGTAGGTACCTTCACGATCGGGACCCATGTCCCTCTCGCAGCTGATTGGTTTGCGCAAAAGTTATAGCATCTACAAAATAGGGGATAGTTTTATGGCATTTTTATTATTATTTTTACTAGTAATGGCGGCGATCTACGATTTTTATCGGGACTGCGACATTATGGCGGACACATCAGACAATTTACACACATTTTTGGGACCATTGGCAATTATACAGCGATCAGTGCTTTAAAAATGCATTGATTACTGTAAAAATGCCACTGGCAGGGAAGGGGTTAACACTAGGAGGCGATCAAGGGGTTAATTGTGTTCCCTAGTGTGTGTTCTAACTGAAGGGGGGGAGGGGACTGCGTAGGGGAGATGACAGATCGCTGTTCATACTCTGTATGAACAGGCGATCTGTCTCTTCTCCCCTCAGAGAACCGGAAACTGTGTGTTTGCACACACAGATCCCAGTTCTCCGTCTCTCATTGGCGATCGCGGGAGCCCGGCAGTGATCGTGACCGCTGGGCACGCGCATCGGCTCGGGGGGGGGGGCGAGCAGCGGCTGCTCCTAGTGGCCACAGGACGAAGCGACGTAACATAACGTCGTTTCGTCCAGCCGTGCCATTCTACCGCAGTACAACTGCGGCGGCTGGTCGGCAAGTGGTTAAAGCCTAACCCTGGAAACCTGGATATTCTCTGGATATGTTGCAATGGAGCTGCACCTGTGCTGCAAGGGTTAACTGCTCATTTAGTTGGGGGGGGCTATAGAAAAGAAGATTTACTATTCCAGTTCTGCGCACTGCTAGACCCTAGGGCTCGGGTCACACTGCCGCAACCTGAAAGTTGCAGTGCGACTTTGCCAGGTGACTTCAGCGCGACTTTGAAGTAACTTCAGGCAATGCCTGTGTAATCTTCCTGTAATGTCGGATCCAAATCACATCAATTAAAGAGAAGTTCCACCCACTTTTACAACTCTTCAGCATCCCTCACTAAACTGCGCACTGTAAATGAATTGGATATTTTTAATTTTTTTTTCTCAGCACCTACTGTATATCTGCTGTATTCATTTTTCACTTCCTCCTCCCTGGCCGCGGCCCATCGCATCATTTCCTGATTGCAATGCCTTCTGGGAAGGGGTGGCAACTTCCTCTGACACTGCCGTTGCTATGGAAACCTGACCTGAAACCTATTACACTGCTTGTGCTGCACTGAGCATGTGCGAGATCTGCAAGGATGAGATCCAGGAAGAAATACAGTCTGGCTTCAGATGCCCACACTTAAGATGGCCACGGCCTGCTGTAAGTTTATAAAATAACAAACTACTGCTATAAACTAATAAAACAGACCTTAGTTTACGGACTAACTTTACTAAAATACATGAATCTTGTGTATTATAGGGGTATTTTTATTTAAAAAGTATAATTTCGGCCGGAACACCACTTTAAGATGAGGATCTAACTTGGAGGCGACTTCCATTAAAGTCTATGGGCACAAGTTGAATAAAAGTCGCCTTGAGGGTTCACAGGTTCACAAATGTGCGGTTGCTGTTTCCAGCCTGGGGCCAATTTTTGCCTGAATTCGCACCTGAACCGAACACCAAAAACGCACAGGGAACCGCGCATGCCCTGGACATGTGTGAACCGGCTCCATTGAAAGCTGGTCATGTCATGCGAATTGGATGCGGTAAAAACATAGACTTGAATGGAAGGCATGGAAAGGCTTCAAACACCTCCAGACTTGACACCAGGCTTGTGAAGTGACGCTAACGCTTCATGTTTTGATAACGGGAACAGCGCTGCGTGCTGTCCATTGTATCATTTGCGCTTGAGGAGCATTAACCACTTTCTGACCAGTTGTACAGCGGCAGAATGGCACAGCTGGGCGAAACGACTTTATGCTGCGTCGCTTCGCCCTGTGGCCACTAGGGGGCGCGCGCGCGCCCGCTGCTTTCCCACGGGGCCAATGTGAGTGCCCCGCGGTCTCGATCACCGCCGGGCTCCCGTGATCGCTGCTGACAATCTGAGAACCGGGACCTGTGTGTGTAAATACACAGTTTCTGGTTCTCTGAGGGGAGAACAGACACATTGTCTGTTCATACAGAGTATGAACGGCGATCTGTCATCTCCCCTACACAGTCCCCTCCCCCCTTCAGTTAGAACACACAATAGGGAACACAATTAACCCCTTGATAACCCCTTCCCTGCCAGTGACATTTTTACAGTAATCAATGCATTTTTATAGCACTGATCGCTGTATGAATACCAAGGGTTCCAAAAATGTGTCAAAAGTGTCCAATGTGTACGCCATAATGTCGCAGTCCCGATAAAAATCGCAGATCGCCGCCATTACTAGTAAAATAAATAAATAAATAAATAAAAATGCCATAAAACTATCTCCTATTTTGTAGACGCTATAGCTTTCGCGCAAACCAATCAATATCGGCTTATTGCGATTTTTTTTTTTACCTAAAATATGTAGAAGAATACATATCGGCCTAAACTGAGGAAAAAAAAAAGGTTTTTTATATTTTTTTGGGGATATTTATTTATTATAGCAAAAAGTTAAAAAAAATTGCGTTTTTTTAAAAAATTGTCGCTCTTTTTTTGTTTATAGCGCAAAAATTAAAAACCGCAGAGGTGATCAAATACCACCAAAAGAAAGCTCTATTTGTGGGGAAAAAAGGACGTCAATTTTGTTGGGGTGCAACGTCGCACGACCGCGCAATTGTCAGTTAAAATGGTGCAGTGCTCTGGTCAGGAAGGGGGTAAAATCTTCCGGGGCTGAAGCGGTTAAAAACGCCCCTCAAATGCCTTTCACTGCCATTGTGAACTAGGCCTTTGAAGCCTTTCAACGCCTTCCATTCAAGTCTATGGTAACGCTCCACAAACGCACTGGCGTAGAGGTTTTAGCTTGTTAAAATTAGTTAAAAAAAAAAAAATCATGCAGGAGGAATATAATGTCCCACAATGCCCTGTAATGATAGAGGGGAGCATAGAGTGTCCTGCAGTCACTTCCTGTTTGTGCTGCTGGAAGATGGCTGATGACTTCTGCAGGTAGGTGTGTAAATCATGATACAGGGCATGAAAGTGCCTTTTAGAATATCTGTAATGTACCCAATGCCCTTCTCTTCCTCTGCTCAGCCATTGCTAATACATCAGCTTCATCTCCAAGAGGCCAGACATGAGATAAAGCAAAGTAAGGGAATCCATGCTGCTACCTTCCCTGCTAATGAGGTATGTACAGGAAACGTTCACCATGACAACCACACCTCACAGTGTTTATTTCCTGTGATGTCACTTCCTTTCAAACAAAAAAAAAGCGTTTGTGGAACGTTTTTTAACACGTCAAAACTGCGCATAGGGAGTTTGGGATCATTTTTAAACCACTTCAGCGGAAGGTTTTACCCCCCTTAAAGCGAAAAGTGGAACTTCCACTCGTTTGTCTCCTCTCCCCCTCTAATGCCACAATTGCCACCTTTCGGGGGGGAGGTACGGTTGCCACCTCATCCCTTTAAACCCGAACACATATGGATTACACAAGTTCCTGAGGCTAATTGAATGCAGATAAGGCACCAAGTGAGTTTAATTACCACCTTAATCAGCCTCAGAACCTGTGTAATTCATATGTGTTCGGTTTTAAAGGGATGAGGTGGCAACCCTAGGGGGAGGGGGTCTTTGACAGGTATCCTGTTCCCACTTCCGGGGGTCCGGGCCGCAGCCCGTGACATCACCGCGGGGCTCCCTCTTCCTCTCCCTGTCGCCGGGCCAGTAGGAGAGAGGAGTGTAGCCTCGCGCATGCGCAGTAGGGTTCCCGGCGAGAAGCCGTAAGGCTACACTGTCGGGTACCCTTACCCGCAGCACCGGACAGCTCATGGAAACATCAGCTGTGGTGCCGACATCGCCGGACTCCAGGACAGGTAAGTGTCCGATTGTTAAAAGCCAGAAGCTGCAGTATGTGTAGCTGCTGGCTTTGAATTTTTTTCTTTTTTTGGGGGCGGAACACCGCTTTAATGACCAGGGCATTTTTTGTGATACGGCACTGCGTCGCTTTAACTGACAATTGCGCGGTCGTGCGACGCTGTACTCAAACAAAATTGATGTCCTTTTTTCCCACAAATAGAGCTTTTTTGGTGGTATTTGATCACCTCTGCGGTTTTTATTTATTGCGCTATAAACAAAAAAAGCGACAATTTTTAAAAAAAACGCAATATTTTTTACTTTTTGCTATAATAAATATCCCCAAATGTTTTTTGTTTTTTTTTTTTAAACAAATTTCTTCATCAGTTTAGGCCGATATGTATTCTACATATTTTTGGTAAAAAAAAAAATGCAATAAGCGTATATTGATTGGTTTGCGCAAAACTTATAGCGTCTACAAAACAGGGGACAGATTTATGGCGTTTTTATTATTTATTCTTTTTTTACTAGTAATGGCAGCGATCAGCGTTTTTTTTTTTTTTTAATTGGGACTGCGACATTGCGGCAGACACATCGGACGCTTTTGACACTTTTTGGGACCAGTGACATTTATACAGCGCTATTATAAAGAGCTAAAAATAGCCACTGATTATTGTATGAATGTCACTGTCAGGGAAGGAGTTAACACTAGGGGGGGGGAATCAAGGGGTTAAATGTGTTCCCTCAGTGTGTGTTCTAACTGTGGGGGGATGGGAGTGACTGGAGGAGGAGACCGATCGCTGTTCCTAACTAATAGGAACACACAATCTGTCTCCCCTCTCCTATCAGAATGGGGATCTATGTGTTTACACACACAGATCCCCATTCTGTCTCTCGTGCCCACGATCGCGGGTCGCTGGCGGTCATCGCAACCGCCGGTCACATGCATTGGGTCCCCTGCTGTGCAGTGTGGCCTACTAAGGCTCTTAAAAGGAGACGACATACCTGTACGTTGTTTTGCGCAGGAGAGCCAACCTGCCGACGTATATGTACGTGAGTTGGTCGCGAAGCGGCATTAATACTTGTACAACGCCAGTCTAACGCCCCTACTAAAGCGCATTAATGTTATAGGAGCGTTTGCAGGGAGAAAGTTTAATCACTTGTGAAGAAGCCCTTAAATGTGTATTTTAACCTCTTCAGCTCCGGAATGTTTACCCCCCATCAGGACCAGGCCATTTTTTGCAATACGTTCGTACGACGCTGTACCCCAATAAAATGTATGTCTTTTTTTCCCCTCCCACAAATAGATTTTTTTTTTGGTAATATTTGATCACTTTAAACAATAAAACATCTAATAAAAATTTTTTAAAAATCTAATTTCTTCTTCAATTTAGGCCAATATGTATTCTGCTACATATTTTTGGTAAGAAAAATATCCCAATAAGCGTATAGTGATTGGTTTGCGCAAAAGTTTGGCAACTGGTACAACAAACGCTCCGACATTGGGAGTTCATGTCGCATGAAGTGTGGAAATCAATATTTCCCCAATGAGAGCCGTCTTAACTGGTCCGACTTTGAAAATGCTCCCTGCACTACTTTGGTGCGACTTTGATCCTACTTCAGCCCATTGAATATCACTGAAGTCGGATCAAAGTCGGATCGCTGTCTTGACTGATCCCACTTTGGCATGCGACTTTTGCTCTGATGATCTTGAAGGGGAACTCCACACAAAATGTTAAAAAAATGGCATGGGTTCCCCGTCTAAGAGCATACCAGGCCCTTTGGTCTGGTATGGATTTTAAGGGGAACCCCCTCACCTGAAAAAACTGCGTGGGGCCCCCCAAAATCCATACCAGACCCTTATCCGAGCACACAGCACTACACAGGTAGTTCAGGAAAGGGGGTGGGGACGAGCAGATCCCCACCCGAACCGTATCAGGCCGCATGCCCTCAATATGGGGGGGGGTTGGTGCTTTGGGGTGGGGGGGGCCTGCGCGCCCCCACCCCAAAGCCCCTTGTCCCCATATTAATGAGGACAAGGGCCTCTTCCCGACAACCCTGGCCATTGGTTGTGGGGGTCTGCGGGCAGGGGACTTATCGGAATCTGGAAGCCCCCTTTAACAAGGGGGCCCCCCACCCTATGTGAATAAGTATGGGGTACATTGTGCCCCTACCCATTCACCGAAAGAAAAAAGTGTCAAAAATAAAACGCAATACACAGGTTTTTAAAGTAATTTATTAAGGCAGCTCTGGCATCTCTTCCGACTTCTTCTCCCCTCCTCCGGCTCTTCTGCCTCCTCCGTGGATGTCTTCTGCCTCTGCCGGTTCTTCTCGTTCTTTTGCCGGGTCTTCTCCGCTGTCTTCTCCCTATGTTCTTCTTCCGATGACTCGACGCTCTCTCCCACTCTAATGCTGGGTGCGCAGTGTACCACTACTTATATTGGCATGGGTTGGGGTCACCGGAGGCCCACCTCTTATGACGTCATCGCCCATCATGCCCCGGGCGCTGATGTCATAAGGGGTGGGGCCTCCGGATGATGTGACACGGAGACCCCCGCCCCATGACCATATAAGTACTGCCTTAATAAATTACTTTAAAATCCTGTGTACTGCGTTTTATTTTTGACACTTTTTTTTTTTTTTAGGTGAATGGGTAGGGGTACAATGAACCCCATACTCATTCACATAGGATGTGGGGCAGGGATCTGGGGGCCCCCTTGGGCTTCCAAATACCGATAAGCCCCCCCATCCACAGACCCCGACAACCAACGGCCAGGGTTGCCCCCTGCCCCAAAGCACCCACCCCCCATGTTGAGGGCATGCGGCCTGGTATGGTTCGGGGGGGGCTCGCTCATCCCCACCCCCTTTCCTGACCTGCTGGGCTGCGTGCTCGGATAAGGGTCTGGTATAGATTTTGGGGGGACCCCACGCAGTTTTTTCTGCGTGGGGGTTCCCCCTAAAATCCATACCAGACCGAGAGGCCTGGTATGCTCCTTGAGGGGGAACCCATGCCGGGTTTATTTATTTTTTTTAATGTTTTGCGCGGAGTTCCCCCTAAAGATTCATACCAGACAGTGTCTGGTATTGTCCGGTATCAAAGTCGGATCCCTGTTCATTGAAGTCGGACACATGTCGGACTTCAAGTCACAGGGCAAAGTCAGATCCAAAGTGGTACGACTGTCACGTCGTACCAGTGTTAACCCGGACTAGTAATTACCACAGCCGTTTCATCTGAGGGAAATCCTGAAAACATGACCTGTTGGGGATACTTGAAGACTGGAGTTGAGAAACATTGAACTATGGGATATATTTATGGACTTTTTTTTTTTTTTACTAGTAATGGCGGCGGCAGTATTTTGAGCAAGTGTGAACAAGCCCAAACTCCTCTAGGCACAATATGTATTCTGCTACATATTTTTGGTAGAAAAAATTTCCAGTAAGTGTATATAGATTGGTTTGCATAAAAGTTATAGTGTCTACAAACTATGGGATATTTTTATAGAATTTTTTTTTTTTTACTAGTAATGGTGGAGATCAGCAACTTATAGCGTATTATATTGTAAATTTGCTGTCCCCTCAAAATAATTCAACACACAGCCATTAATGTCTAAACCGCTGGCAACAAAAGTGAGTACACCCCTAAGTGAAAATATCCAAATTGGGCCCAAAGTGTCAATATTTTGTGTGGCCACCATTATTTTTCAGTACTGCCTTAACCCTCTTATGCTTGGGTTCACCAGAGCTTCACAGGCTGCCACTGGAGTCCTCTTCCACTCCTCCGTGACGACATCACAGAGCTGGTGGATGTTAGAGACCTTGTGCTCCTCCACTTTCCATTTGAGGATGCCCCACAGATGCTCAATAGGGTTTAGGTCTGGAGACATGCTTGGCCAGTCCATCACCTTTACCCTCTCCTTCTTTAGCAAGGCAGAGGACATCTTGGAGGGGTGTTTGGGGACGTTATCATGTTGGAATATTGCCCTGCAGCCCAGTCTCTGAAGGGGGGGGGGTCATGCTCTGCTTCAGTATGTCACAGTACATGTTGGCATTCATGGTTCCCTAAATGAACTGTAGCTCCCCAGTATTGGCAGCACTTCTGCAGCCCCAGACCATGACACTCCCACCACCATGCTTGACTATAGGCAAGACACACTTGTCTTTGTGCTCCTCACCTGGTTGCCGCCACACACGCTTGTCACCATCTGAACCAAATAATTTTATTTTGGTCTCATCAGACCACAGGAAATGGTTCCAGTAATCTATGTACTTAGTCTGCTTGTCTTCAGCAAACTGTTTGTGGGCTTTCTTGTGCATCATCTTTAGAAGAGGCTTCCTTCTGGGATGACAGCCATGCAGACTAATTTGATGCAGTGTGCGGCGTATGGTCTGAGCACTGACAGGCTGACCCCCCACCCCTTCAACCTCTGCAACAATGCTGGCAGCACTCATACATCTATTTCCCAAAGACAGCCTCTGGATATGACGCTGAGCACGTGCACTCAACTTCTTTGGTCGACCATTGCGAGGCCTGTTCTGAGAGCAACCTGTCCTGTTAAACTGCTGTATGGTCTTGGCCACCGTCCTGCAGCTCAGTTTCAGGGTCTTGGCAGTCTTCTTATAGCCTAGGCCATCTTTATGTAGAGCAACAATTCTTTTTTCCAGATCCTCAGAGAGTTCTTTGCCATGAGGTGCCATGTTGAACGTCCAGTGACCAGTATGAGAGAGTGAGAGCGATAACACCAAATTTACCACACCTGCTCCCCATTCACACCTGAGACCTTGTAACACTAAGGAGTCACATGACACCGGGGAGGGAAAATGGCTGATTGGGCCCAATTTGGACCTAGGGCTCTACTGAGTTTTGTTGCCAGCAGTTTAGACATTAATGGCTGTGTGTTGAGTTATTTTAAGGGGACAGAAAATTTACTACAAGCTGTACACTCACTACTTTATATTGTAGCAAAGTGTCATTTTTTCAGTGTTGTCACAGGAAAAGATATAATAAAATATTTACAAAAATGTGAGGGGTGTACTCACTTTTGGGAGATACTGTACATCGCAACCGTTAGAGCGAGAGCAATAATTCTAACACTAGACTTCTTCTGTAACTGTAAAAATGTTTACAGCGTGCCGAAGTTTGGCGCCATTCCATGAGTTTTCGCAATTTTAAAGCGTGACATGTTAGGTATCTTTTTACTCTGTGTAACATTATCTTTCACATTATACAAAAAAATTGGGCTAACTTTACTGTTTTTTTTTTTTAATTCATTTCTTTAAAAAAAAAAAAAAAGTTTGAAAAATTGCTGCGCAAATACTGTGTGACATAAAAAGTTGCAACGATCACCATTTTATTCTCTAGGGTGTCTGCTAAAACAATATATATAATGTTTGGGGGTTCTGAGTAATTTTCTAGCAGTAAAATTACGATTTTTACATGTAGGGATGTAGGGGAGGAGTGTCAAAATTGGCCTGGGTAGCAAGTGGTTATTTACCATAAGTAAGTAATATACAAATAATTATTATATACAGTAATACCTTGGATTATGAGCATAATTCATTCCAGAAGCATGCTTGTTATCCAAAGCACTTGTATATCATAGCGAGTTCCTCCATAAGAAATAATGGAAACTCAGATGATTCGTTCCACAACCACTGCTGGTGTATGCAGTACTGTATGTGGCCAGAGGTACGGGGGAGCTGGTGAGTCTCTGAGACACTCGGGAACTGTTGACACTTTCGGGTGCTCCGACGCATGTTACGCCTGCCCCACCCAGCTGGGAGTGTCTCCAAGTTCTCCAGCGTACCCGGACCTCTGGCCACATACGGTAATACATACACCAGCGGCTTGAGTCCTGCTCGTCTTGCGAGACAGCTCTTGCAAATCAAGTCAGGATTTAAAAAAAAATATAGCTCGTCTTGCTAAACGCTTGTATACCGCGTTACTCTCACTGTATTGTTTTTAAGGTAATTTATTATATTTTCAAAAACTGTACTCAAGCACGTGGCTTAACGGACAAATTACTGAAGTTTGAAGTTATAACTTCCAACTAGTAATTTCACAGTAAATGGATAAATAATAAATTATTATGTTATAACATATAGCATAATAATATATGATTTATTTAGATTAAAATGGTACCTTTTCAACAAGCCGCAGATTCTCATTCTCCCTCTTAACTGTGTGAGAAAAACATGGGATTGTGGGTAAACCTTATGCACTTAAACCCATGTTTATCCTTTTAGTTAAGAAGGCTGGGCTGGAAGGGAGCATTTGTGTTTTAGACACATCCCCCCTTCTATGATGCTGCAGTGAGAGGCGTGCCTCCACTGCAGCATTTTTATTGGGCAGCTTGGGCCAATGGTACTTTACCATTAGTCCAAGGCTCCAAGCTGTCCATTGAGCTCAATGCTTCTGACAAGAAGTGAGAATAGGCACTGTGAGCTCATCCTCTCAGCCTGCTGCATACAGAGTGTGCCAGCTTGTATTTAAACTGTCCGCTCTGTATGTAGCTTCCAACAGGCTACGCAAGAAGCCCCGTATCTCTGGAACTATAGGTTGTAGGAGCCCTGAATTTTGACCAGTGGTGGGGTAGGACTTTAGCAACACACCCCCGTGACCCCAGGTCGCTGAGCTATAGCTCTTGAAGCTCGATCTTTTTTTGTTCATGGCCCTACCTCCCCTGACTGCAAGTCCCTGTAATACTATACACTGTCACAGTACTAATGACATTGGCTGGGAAGGGGTTAACATCAGGGGCAATCAAAGAGTTAAATATGTCCCTAGGGAGGTGCTTTCTGTGTGGGAGGTGCTTGTACTGTAAGACAGAGATCTGTGTCCCTGCTTATCAGAAACACAAGATCTCTGTCTTCTCCTGTCACAAAATGGTGATCTGCCTTGTTTACATAGGCAGACCACCGATCTGTCTGCTTCGGGAACGATCGGTGGGTCCTGGCAAACATCGGGTCCACTGGAACCGCTGATTGGCTTCTGCTGTGTCCAAAAACAGCAGGAGCTGGTTATCGGTGGTACGCCCCAGACCCAGGAAACGAAATCACGTACAGGTACGTGATTTTTGTGCTGAAGGGCCACCCTGCCGCAGTGGAAGCGGTTAAGTAAAAAAAAAAAAGTGTTTTAAGGAGCGGTTTTAACACGCATAGGGAGTTTGGGAGCATTTTTAAAGTGTCATTAACACTTGTGAAACGCCAGTCTAACGCCCATACTAAAGCGCATTATTGCTATAGGAGTGTTTGCAAAGAATTAGAAAAGTCACTTGTGAACACCGAGGGAATCATACTTCCCGCGGTGGATGCAGCATCGGTTCGATGCTGCATCTGTCCCCCGGCACCTCTGCACTGAGAACCGAGCGATCGAACATCATCGTTCTCAGAGCTCCCTGAGCAGAGAGCTGGTGACTGTCAGTCACAGCTCTCTGCTCTGCCCCCTCCTCGCTCATTGGAGCGCTGGGCTGTGGAGGGGGCAGGGGCGACCGGCTTAGTCTCTCAGCGGCTCGCTAAGAGACTGAGCTGGGTGTCAGTCCAGGCACGTGGTGGATCCATACTTTATTGTTGTGATGACGTGGTGCCTGGACTGACATCCGTGATGTCAGCAGAGAGAGGACTTCAGCCCGCTGTCTGCTCAAAACATGTTACAGGTGTGCAAAATGAACTGCACTCCTGTGATCCATAGGAGAAGTACAGCCAAACAAGCTTTGGCTGGACTTCTCCTTTAAATGTGTATTTTATTGCATGCAAAAAAAAAAAATGTGACAAATTAATCTTAAAGTGAAAGGGTTCACAGTGAGCAGCTTTACATTTTGTGGCAGATCTTTTTGATTTTGTAGCCTGGTCACATTCCAGCTGCCAGTTTAAGTTCTGTTCATCTTCAGAAACAAATGTGTTTTGATGAAATGTCTTAAGAATGTGATCACATTATAAACGCAATTACGTTATAAAAAGGTTTTCTTTGTTGTCCAGGTCCAAGATCATCCGACATCAACGTGTTGAGTACAAAACCTTGGGTGAATTCTATACAAAGTGCCTGAAGGTAAGGACTATCCCTCCCCAAGGCAAGAACTATCCCTTCCTAAAGTAAGGACTATCCCTCACTAAAGCCTAGTGCACATTGTTTATTTTTTTCGTTCAAGCCAGTGGGCTGAATGCAAAAGAACTGAGAGATTGCTGTCCTAACACAAGCGATGTTAGTACGGCGATCTCCCTCGCTTTGCCTTTGTTTTCTGAAAGGAGGGCTATCCCTCACTATGGTAAGGACTATCCTTCACTAAAGTAAGGAGTGTCCCCCCCTAAGGTAAGGACTATCCCTCCCTAAGGTAAGGACTATCCCTCCCTAAGGTAAGGACTATCCCTCCCTAAGGTAAGGACTATCCCTCCCTAAGGTAAGGACTATCCCTCCCTAAGGTAAGGACTATCCCTCCCTAAGATGAGGACTATCCCTTCTCTAAGGTAAGGACTATCCCTCCCTAAGATGAGGACTATCCCTTCACTAAGGTAAGGACTATCCCTCCCTAAGATGAGGACTATCCCTTCTCTAAGGTAAGAACTGTCCCTTCTCTAAGGTAAGAACTGTCCCTTCTCTAAGGTAAGAACTGTCCCTTCCTAAAGGTGATGTCTGTCCCTACCTAGGGTACCTACTATCCCACCCTAAGCTAAGGACTATCCTTCTAGCAATAAAATGCATAATATAAAAAGGTTTTGTGTAGCGATAAGCACTTTGTAACTATAGATGGTAAAGTGTAAAGAGGAGCTCTATGCAAAAGGAGGTGTTATGTTTCAAAAAGCCTCTTTATACATTGACATGCCTCCACAGATCTTAAACTATCTGAACATTATGGTCACCTGCTGATTCAGCACAATCCACAGACAGCTAAACGCTCCAATGACATGGAAGTTAAAGGCTATGTTCACATTTGCGTACCTCCGAGAGCCCCCAGCGAGGGGAGTCCCAGAGATTAGCCGTGGGAGGCAGCCCTATTGAAAGCAATGGGAGGCTGCTGGCTCCCACAGCTAATTGTGGCCGCTCGCATGTAATTTCTGGGTAGCAGGAAGCCTGTGAATGATCAGACCTGGGCGCAGATAAGAGACCAACTGAGGGAACATAGAAAAAAAGAAAGGACTAAAGCTGGCCATAGATGGATTGAAATTTGGCCAGCAGGAGTCTTAGGATAGGACCACCGTTTACAGAGGTGTGTTAGCATGGTGTGTATCCTCCCTTTATCTTTGCAATCGTGTGCAACTAAGACCTCTGGTTTTATTTAAAATGTTAGAAATGGATTTTAAAACAGACCCCCCTTTGCTGACTGGCAGATTTAAGTGAGAGAGATTTGTGATTTTATGGGGAAATTAGCTAGTACAGATGGTCAGGGATTCATTATTGTGATGGTGGGGAACCTTCCGAGAGTCCCGAATAAAATGTTATATATTAGAAAAAAGATATTGGCAATGCCTATCTCTCACTCTTCTTTTAACGCATATCTTATTTTCAAGTGCCCCTTTACTCCTTTTAACGCCGTTCCCTATAATCCCCGGAGCTCCCAGGACAGCAGTAAATAGTCAGCTGGTGGTCAAGCATGTATAATATTCCTCAGCATCCCTGTTACTGAGATGGCTTCATTGTCTGTTCAACACTATTCACACTTTTCTACTATTCTATCTGTATTGTCAATTCATCTTGCATTTATTTTTGTGATATTCTGTGGAATCTAACTCAGTGGTAGTGGCGTTTTCAATGAGTCCATGCCAGTCAGAACTATATTTTAGGATTTGTCAGCCCACTTTTACTAAACGAAAATAAATTTTGAAATAGTTGCTCTCACAGGGGTTTCAGCTTCATACAGCATTTAAAGCAAAAGAGGAAAAAACCAAAAAATACAGAGCCTCTTTTCTCCTCCTCTTCGTAGGATTGTTGCTCATGCCTTGTGCCCTTGTCCTCCAGACTGGCTAACAGCACACCTGTGCTCATGTACACAAGTGGTACCTTTCTCAGCTCTTAGACTCTCTGTCCTTTTCACCTTTCTCAGTCAGAGCTCCCTGGTCTTCTGGACTCTCTCAGTGCCCTAGACTCGCTCAGTCATCTTGACTCTCTCAGTGCCCTAGACTCGCTCAGTTGTCTCGACCCCCTCAGTCCCCTGGACTCGTTCTGTCGTCTTACACTTTCTCAGTCCCCTAGACTCACTTACCCTGTTTCCCCGAAAATAAGACCTAGCGTGATTGTTGGTGATGGCTGCAATATAAGCCCTACTCCCCAAATAAGCCCTAGTTAAAGTCCTTGTAGGTCTTATTTTCAGGGTAGGGCTTATTTTCGGGGAAACAGGGTAGGTCTTATTTGGGGGGTAGGGCTTATATTGCAGCCATCACCAACAATCACGCTAGGTCTTATTTTCGGGGAAACAGGGTAGTTGTCTTGACTCTCTCGGTCCCCTAGGCTCACTCTGTTGTCATGACCGTCTCAGTCCCCTAGACTTGCTTACTCGTCTCGACTGTCTCGGTCCTCTAGACTTGCTCAGTCGTCTCAACTTTCTCAGTCCCCTAGACTAGCTCAGTTGTCTCGACTTTCTCAGTCCCCTAGTCATCTCGACTCGCTCAGTAGTCTCGACTCTGTCCCCTAGACTCACTTAGTCGTCTTGACTGTTTCATTCCCCTGGACTTGCTCAGTCATCTTGACTTTCTCAGTCCCCTAGACTCGCTCAGTCATCTTGACTCTCTCTGTCCCCTAGACTCGCTTAGTTGTCTTGACCCACTCTGTCCCCTAGACCAGTGTTTCTCAATTTTAGTCCTCAAGTACCCCCAACAGGTCATGTTTTCAGGATTTCCCTCAGATGAAACGGCTTTGGTAATTACTAAGGCAGTGAAACTGATCAAATCACCTGTGCAGAATAATGGAAAGCCTGAAAACCTGACCTGTTGGGGATTACAAGAAAAACAGAAATGGAAGGCACGCACACCTAGTGCATTACCAAAGATAATTTAATAATAAAAATGTTTTATATAAAAGTGGGTACTCACAAAATGCAACTGACAAAAGGCCATAAAAACAATGCATGGACATGCACAGAAGACGGGGTACAGCTGACGCGTTTCGGGGCGCACCCCCTTCCTCAGAGCCTTGAGCCTAGCTCTGAGGAAGGGGGTGTGCCCCCGAAACGCGTCAGCTGTACCCCGTGTTCTGTGCATGTCCATGCATTGTTTTTATGGCCTTTTGTCAGTTGCATTTTGTGAGTACCCACTTTTATATAAAACATTTTTATTATTAAATTATCTTTGGTAATGCACCAGGTGTGCGCGCCTTTCATTTCTGTTTTTCTTGTAGTTCCTTTCGGATTACCCCATCAGAGGAAGGCAGCATCCACCCAGTTTTGGATACCATTATATACCTTTCACACCACCATTTTATTTGATATCTGTTATTCCACACCTTGGAAGACCTACCGGTATTAGCGCTGGAAGTGACTGTGTTTTTTGTATGACCTATTGGGGATACTTGAGGACTGGAGTTGAGAAACCTTGCCCTAGACTTTCTCAGTTATCTCAACTCTCTCTGTTCCCTAGACTCACTCAGTCGTCTTGATTCTCTCTGTCCCCCAGACTTGCTCAGCTATCTCAACTCTCACAGTCCTCTAGACACAGACCCACCTGACTCCAGAATGGAGTACTGTCTGCTGAGTGGAGCACACCTGTCTTCTTATGGGAGCTGCTAGCTATGGCCAAGCCTATCCTTATAAAGGCTTTGTGCACCTGTATACACCCCTCATGGTCTCCGTGGCTGCAAGTTTGAGCTTTCTTTCAAACTTTTGTTTCCGGTCCTTGAATGCCCTCTATTATCACCTGTAGTTCTTGGTTTTCTGTGACGGTTGCCGACCCCCTGAATTATTATTGATTGTAGTATACATTGCCCTAAAAGACCGGGAAGGCTTGTACCCTAAATGGACAGCATCCCCTGAGGAAGCCCAGGATGTGAGGCGAAACAGGTTGGGAACTCCATCTAAAGTGCTGTATCCATAAAAACTATGTTCTATGTACTTGCCATAATTGTTTTTAGACAATTTTTTTTATCTCTGTTTAAATAAAATATATTTTATATTATTCTTCAAGATCACTGTATCTTACTTGCACCTTAAAAATCCCACAAATTCCTCTTTATCTATTCAATAAAGGGAAAAGAGTGGTTTGTCCGTGGCTAAAAATCTATACCTGCTGGTCTCCAGTAAGACCTGAACACTGGGTTGAATACTTCTTTCCTCCCAAAGCTCTTTGACGCCTCCAAACTCTGGAACCCAATCTGGTAATACCCAAACCCCGAAAAAACGAACAACCACCTTTCTCCACTCAGAATCAATATTCTGGAGCCCCGCACTCTGGATTCGCGTGAACCCTGTGTTACTTTTGCTTACTTTTACACAGTAGCTAGGCCTCGCGCTGTCACATTAAGTAAACATCAAGTTGCTCACTCCTGTTTGCTGATCATTCGGCTGATACTGTTACATACATTTTTAAAAAAAAAAAAACACATTGTAGTCACTGTACTAATGAGTGCTGGCTGCGTTTAGAAATTTGTATTGCTTTCATCATAGGAACATTGTGGAAATCTCAAGAAGTCGAGGCTTTCATGCAAATGTAACTAGTAGAGTTGCCAAAGGATTCTCAGAGCCTTTGATCCATGTTCATTGCTTTCATTTAGCTCAGTGGTTACTGAGTTACTGTGTACTGAAGTCGGAATTAATTGTTGTTGATTTTTGTTTAGTGCCTTGGTTGCAGAAAACTGTTATACTGCGATGTCGCATGTAACAGGAACTGGTTTGCAGCTCATTGCAACAGTGTGGAAAATCAGGGGGTAGTACAGACTTCCACAGTATGGTGTTTCCCAATGTCCCTTATCTGATGTAACTTTTAAAGAGAATCAGTTAGGACTGGGCTCATATACAGATCTAAAGATTCTGTCTTTAATTTATTAAACCCAAAAACAAATATTTAATATATTGCAGCTTACCACTTTTCAGATGCGGCGGCTGCATTCGTTTTTCTGTTTTTAGGCTTTCTTTCTTTTATTTTCACCTGGTGATCCTGCCAGTAAGTCTCTTGTTTTTCAACAAAACAAGCTGTCTCGCAGATGCAGCAGTTAGAGGTTTGAGATAAACCATTTAATACTGACATAGGTGCTTACAGTGACCAGCTTTTTATTTATTTATGTAAAACCTTTATCCTAAAAGGAAAACACCTGTTTGCTGTAGCTGCTTATAAAGTGTGTGTATACCCAGCTTTACAGCGGCCAAAGCTATTCATAACTATTCGCATGTAATTGCTCACACAGCGATTACCTGATGATCGGCTCTAGATATAAAGTCTGTGTCCAGGGCTGACCATCCTATAGGTAACTGCTGCATGAGCCCTCTTAGGGCTTGTTCACAGGGATGGCCGAAGAGATGTAAAAGCAGACAGTTGAGCCGCGGTATGACTACCCACTTTAACAAGGAGATGCAGCAACTAAGGGATGTAAACATGCTATGGCTGCAATGCTTTGCTTCGCCACTGCAGAAAAAATTACATGGCACGTAACATTTGTCAGGCAGTACAATTGCTCAATGCAACCCATTCAAGACTTACTCAATATTCTTGACTCACTCAGTCCCCTAGACTCACTCATTCATCTCGACTCGCTCAGTCATCAAATATGTCTGTCCCCTAGACTCACTTAATATTCTTGACTCTCTCAGTCACCTCGACTTTCTCAGTCCCCTAGACTCCCTTAGTTGTCTTGACTCTCTCTGTCCCCTAGACTCTCTCTGTTGTCATGACCGTCTCAGTCCCCTAGACTTGCTTACTTGTCTCGACTGTCTCGGTCCTCTAGACTTGCTCAGTTGTCTCGACTTTCTCAGTCCCTGAGACTCGCTCAGTCGTCTCAACTCTCTCAGTCCCCTAGTCATCTCGACTCACTCAGTAGTCTCGACTCTGTCTGTCCCCTAGACTCACTTAGTTATCTCGACTCTCTCTATCCCCTAGACTCACTCAGTTGTCTCAACTCTCTCAGTCCCCTAGTCATCTCGACTCACTCAGTAGTCTCGACTCTGTCTGTCCCCTAGACTCACTTAGTTATCTCGACTCTCTCTATCCCCTAGACTCACTCAGTTGTCTCAACTCTCTCAGTCCCCTAGTCATCTCGACTCACTCAGTAGTCTCGACTCTGTCTGTCCCCTAGACTCACTAAGTCATCTCGACTCTCTCTATCCCCTAGACTCACTCAGTCCTCTAGACTCCCTGTCCCCTAGACTCGCTCAGTTGTATCAACTCTCTCTGTCCCCTAGACTCGCTCAGTTGTCTCGACTCTCTCTGTCCTCTACACCCCCTCAGTTTTCTCGACTCTCTCAGTCCCCAAGACTCGATCAGTTGTCTAGACTCTTTCAGTCCCCTAGACTTGCTTGGTTGTCTCGACTGTCTTAGTCCCCTAGACTCGCTCAGTCCCCTCGACTCACGCAGTCATCTCGACTCGCTCAGTAGTCTAGACTCTCTCTGTCCCCTAGATTCGCTTAGTTGTCTCGACTCCCTGTCCTCGAGACTCATTTAGTTGTCTTGACCCCCATTGAATGCAACCCATTCAAGTGAAAGCGGGTCACCATTTTTAGTAAAAAAAGGCAGTGAGAATATATGTTACCTCCCCTTACCGCCTGTCAAACGTCCTATAAAAAGCCATCCTATCCTGTTCTCTTTATATTGCTTTTCTTGTGTGAAATAACTGATGTTTCTGCCAGTCCCTCTGCTTTCCTATTGGTCTGTCCTCTAGCTGTGCTGGAACTCTGCCTGCTTTCAGGACTTGTCCTGACATGCTACCCCCCCCCCCCCCCCCGGACAGCCATTCACTGGGAAGACTAGTGTGCTGCTGTCTCTCCTCCTCTAGCTTTCTGAGGTGTTAATGCAACTGAGAACAGATGGAATGTGATCACTTATAAAAAAGGGGAAAAAGAAAGTACATGGCCTGGAGCTGAGTGATACTAGGAGGAGGGCCAGCATGACTGGGGCCTGCAGAAGAGGCGGAGTATTAGTGGGTGATTTTGATATGCTGCAGTCGGCTTAGCAGATTGAAGAGTTCAAGGCAGAGGGTGTGTCCTGTAGTAGGTAGAGAAGAGGGGGATGTTTGAAAAGTACAACAGAAAAGTTGTTTATAAACTGACTATATACTGCATATGCATTATGCCTGTGTAAGCAGCAGGTGGCGCTGTAGTATTATAGTGTATAGTTACTATGATATAACAGGACGTTTGTCTATCCTCTCTCTATGTACTTGGATTCTCTTTGTTCCTGTGTTCATGTTTCTCCATTCTGTAAAGACATGCATTGATAAGCCGAATTACCGCATACAACAAACTTCCAGCATGATTTCAATACTCTGCTAACAGGGGGATTGTGTCACAGCTCATCACAGCATCAGACAGTTTTCTCCTATTGTTCCTGGACTTCACCTGTAGGCAGAACAAAATGTTGGTGACTGGGACAACATGCTGTCCCAGCTTAGAGCTGCGGCTGTGGCCAGAGGCCCTGAGTGGCTACAAGACGAACTATCAGACTTATTGCAGGAGCCCAGGCAGGTATTTCCTGGGCCCTCTTTTAGTCACTCACGTGCTAGGAGGTCTAGGCCTTCTGAGCGCTTCATTCCTGAGTATGGGAGCCCCTCAAGGGACCCTCTGACCCCACCAGCCAAGAGCATGCCTGCTTCCCCTGGTGTGTGAGTTGGGAGGAATCCCTGTCTATGGCGAATCCAGGGCGGGAGTGTTTTCATCTGGCACCCACTCCCCTGCCCTCACACCTTCACAGTATGGGTGGTGCGGCTGGCTATACAGGCTCCCTGCCTATGTCTAGTGCGGCCCGGCGTGGGAGTGGCGGGTGCCGGCCAGGTCCCGGGAGCGTCCAGGCATCGCAGAGCGTGCGCTGTGGATAGAGGGGGCTGAGCGTCGGCTGGTGAGGCTTTCTCCACCCCTCCATAGAGCCCAGCGTGGGAGTAGGAGAGGGACCGCCCGTGGTTCCGGTGTGACGGCTGCTGCTGACATCAGCGGGCATCCGCCGGACTCTGAGGCCGGCAACTGCACCCTGGAGCCTGCTGAGGGGAGAGAGCGACAGCGTGGCTTGGTGAACAGAGCTGGTCTGAAGGGGTGCTCAGCAGCTCTGAAGATGTTGAACTCCCGCGCGCTGCACGGGGATCCGGATCTACGGCTGGATGTCCTGAGGGACAGAAGCAGCCAGGTGAGCCTTTTGTTTCATGTCCTCTTTCTTGTTCTTATTCAATCTCTATTCAATGGGGCTCCAGGGGGATTTTGGATTCCATTGGATTCCTCTGGTCAGCGGCTGGCAGTGTCTGCAGTAACTACAGCCTGTAAGGCGTCGGACAACAAAGCGGCTGACAAGGGAGTTATCGGGGTACGTCTGTAGAGGTCGACCGATATATCGGCCGATATTTGGCTTTTTTTACTTAATCGGCATCGGCAGATTGTGCTGATAAAAAAAGCCGATTATAACTTCAGCGGGACTTGCAAATGACTTCTGTAATAGAAGTCAATTGCAAGCTGTTTGAAGTTTGTCTTCTCTCCTCCTCTGGGCAGCCTGCCAAATCTGATAAGAAGATACATTTGTATCTCTTCGGGTTCTTTTTATCAATAGACTGAACTCTGTGTGTAGAATTTCTCAGTTTAACCATTTAAAGACTAAATCTTTTTTGACATTTGTTGGTAAAAATCCTGTATTTTCTGCTAGAAAATCAATTGGAACCCCAAACATTATATATATTTTTTTTAGCAGAGACCCTAGGGAATAAAATAGCGGTTGTTGCAATATTTTATGTCACACGGTATTTGCGCCGCGGTCTTTCAAACGCAATTTTTTAAAAAAAAATACACTAAAAAAAAAAAAATAAACAGTAAAGTTAGCCCATTTTTTTTTTTTCGTCCAAAAGTTTTGATTACCTGTTTTTGTGTATTTAATATTTAAGATATAGTTATTTTTTTTAAATCTAAATTCTACATACAAGTGAACTGATTGGAGGTTTGTTTTGTTCAATAAATGTTTAAATGTAAAAAATTTTCTGTATCACTTATTACTTAAGGCTGCTTTCACACTGGAGCGGGCATGCGTTGACGGTAAAATGCTGTTAGTTTTAGCGGCGCTTTACCGTCATTTTAGCGGCGCTATTCGGCTGCTAGCGGGGCACTTATAACCCAGCTAGCGGCCGAGGAAGGGGTTAAATGCACCCCTGAAGTGCTGCTGCCAAAACGCTATGCAGGTGCTTCGGCAGCGGTACGCATTCATTTCAATGGGCAGGAGTGGTGGAGCAGCGGTATACACCGCTCCAAAGATGCCGCTTGCAGGACTTTTTTTTACATCCTGCCAGCGCATCGCCTCAGTGTGAAAGCACTCGGGATATCACACTGAGACTGCAGGGGAGCCGTTTTACAGGCACTTTACAGGCGCTATTGTTAGCCCAAAAGCGCCTAAAAAAATGCCCCAGTGTGAAAGGGGTCTAACTTAGATTTTATGAGATGAAGGGGGAAAAAAAAAAAAAAAAAAAAAAATCGGCCTAATATATCGGCCCAAAAAAATCGGCATCATATATCGGCCATCGGCCACCGCGATTTCTAAATATCGGCATCGGCCAGAGAAAAACCCATATCGGTCGACCTCTATACGTCTGGCAAATGCTGCAAAAATGCGATGTGTTTTGAAGGGCCTTTGGGTGCGCATCTAAAACGGGAAGTGAAGGAGCGTATATGGAAGGGTGAGTATGTGGAAATGTATTTCTTTGTTGCCATTGGAGAAATTTAACTTTACAGTTAGACCAGATGGATGTAAGAAGGAGGAAGAAAACAGCGGTATCAGCTGATTACCCATACGTTCTCAAACTGGTTGCAGGCGTGTGCAATTTTAGCTAGTGTCATTGGGTGGTAGATACAACCGGTTAATTGTGAGTATATAGGCCTTTAAAGACCTTAGACTGGGCATAAGCTGAGATTGATTTATTTGTTATGCATTGACTGTATTATATGCATTAAACTTGTTTTCTTGTGAATATTGTATTTAATGGTTTGTAATAAAAGGCTGCTATGGCCATTCGACTCCAAATAAAATGTGTTGTCTGGCCATTTTGGAAGGAGGGATTGGTCAAGTGTTTAATGTTTTATAGATAATTGCAGCCTCTACACTCTGCCGGTCCCTCAGTCATGTTTTTTTTATATGTATACACGAATGTTTTGCCTTTCTTTTCTACAGAATAGTTTGTTTTACAAGGTGGAGGTTTACATATACTTTAACATTATTTGTGATTCCAGTTCAAAGCACAGGACGTTACAAGGAAGGACACAGCATTTTTGGCAAGATCGACCTTAGTCGCAGAAGAGAACTAACAAACACATCTAAGGAGTGGTAAGTTGCAATATAATAAGTTTGTGTTTTTTGGTTTATATATATACGTATAAAGTAGCTGGGCCCCCTTTTTTAAAGAGTACCTGTAGTTTGACAATCCTGGTCAAAACCAAATTGTTTTCAGATTTCTTACTTATATAAATATATGAGAAAAAAAGTTTGCTTATTACTTCTGCACACAGTGCTTGCGGCTTTATAATGTTCAGTGATCCTAGTGACCATTATACACAAAGTAATAGAAAATCCCCAAATTTAGAGGTGTAATCCTTGACTCTGACCTCTCCTTCAGCCCCCATATCCAATCACTGGCTAAATCCTGCCGCCTTAACCTCCGCAACATCTCCAAAATTCGACCCTTTCTGACTAATGACACTACAAAACAACTTATTCACTCTTTGATTATTTCCCGCCTCGACTATTGCAACTCTCTCCTTAATGGCCTACCCTTAAGCAGGCTATCCCCCCTTCAGTCTATTATGAATGCTGCTGCTAGACTAATACACCTCACTAATCGATCCGTGACTGCTGCTCCTCTCTGCCAATCCCTTCACTGGCTTCCCCTACCCCACCGTGTAAAATTCAAAATATTAACCATAACATACAAGGCCATTCACAACATCGCCCCCATCTACATCACCAACCTCATCTGCAGATATCGCCCAAATCGCCCCCTCCGCTCCTCCCAGGACCTCCTGCTCTCTAGCTCCCTTGTTACCTCCTCCCATGCTCGCCTTCAGGACTTCTCCAGAGCCTCTCCCATCCTCTGGAACTCCCTGCCCCGGTATATCCGATCAGCCCCTAACCTGTCCACCTTTAGGAGATCCCTGAAAACTCATTTATTCAGGGAAGCTTATCCCACACCCACATAACTGTCCCCCAGCCACCCCCATCAAATCATTCTTTGCAGCTATTACCTTTTGTACCACCACCCCCTCCCTTTTAGAATGTAAGCTCTACGAGCAGGGCCCTCCTGTACCTTTTGTATTGAACTGTACTGTAATTGTGTTGTCCCCCTTATACATTGTAAAGCGCTGAGTAAACTGCTGGCGCTATATAAATCTCGTATAATAATAATAATAATAATGAGGAAATTTTCCCGTGGGAATACCTGTTCCAGTGACAATTGTCTTGTCAATTGATTTACTAAAACACAGAGAGTGCAAAATCAGATACAGCTGTGCATGGTAGCCAATCAGCTTGTTCAATTAAGCTTTGACAATAAAACCTGAAAGCTGATTGGTTCATATGCAGAGCTGCACCAGATTTTGCACTCTCTAGTTTTAGTTAATGAACATCATAGGGTCTATCCCTTGGCTTTGGCAAGATTACTTGTTGTGTTTATAGGACAGGAAATAAAGGGAAATCTCCCCAACATTTCTCTATTTAAAATAAAAAAAAAATACACTTGCATATAAGCGAACCCGTAAAAATAAAACAACTACTCCTCTGATCTACAAATTGTAATAGCTGAGTATTGCCACTAGAGGGCAGTGTGCACCAGCCTTTGGTTGTATCATTTGTCCATCGACACCTCCGAAACTACACTTGCACATATTGTGCTTGCAGCGCATTTCTACTTTTTTCCGTCAAAGTTGAGAAACCCCCCACCAAATGTTTATGTGTTCCCATTCACACAGCATACCTAAAAATATTAATAATAAAAACAAATTCTTGCCTTTCTAGTTGTTCAGCAGATTTATACTTGGGACTCTTTAGATAGCTTCTGTTGTTCAGAATGGGCAATTGGGTGGCAGATGTTGGCCAGTATAAAGAAAATGAACATACAATGCACCCCTCCAAAGCTTTGAGCTCTTTAACGACTTCAGCCCAGGAAGGTTTCACCCCCTTCATGACTGGGCTATTTTTTCCGATACGGCACTGCGCAACTTTAACTGACAATTGCGCAGTCATGCGACACTGTACCCAAACAAAATTTATGTCCTTTTTTTCCTACAAATAGAGCTTTCTTTTGGTGGTATTTGATCACCTCTGCAGTTTTTATTTTTTGTGCTATAAACAAAAAAACGACTTACGCTTAGATAGTGGCACCCTCTTTTGCTTGCTTTTAGGTATACAGTACTCAGAACCTGGTTCAGGGGAGCATCAACCATCTCCAGCAGTGGTAATTTGAACTTTATTTTATTGTCTGAGCCCCATTTATCTCTGTGTGGTCCAGCCGCGCCATAGTTTTAGTATTTTTGGAGGGGCAGTAATAACAGGCAGTTGAGTTGCGGTTTTGCTGCCCTCCAGCTGCCCATCCAAATTTTAACATTACAGCCTGAGCGGGCTGTACACATGCTGCAGCCACAAAGCATTTTTAACTTGGTCTGCAGAATCTGACAGGCGGCACCTATTAAGATCAGTGGGACCACATCACAACAATGTGCCAAACGTTTTGTTTGCAATTGTGGTGCAGTCCCACAATGTAAAATTACTGCCCGGCAATATAAAAAATTTCCTGTAAGCAGCTGCTCTATCACCCTCCGAAACCTGATCCACCGCAAATTGCTTTTCAGAGGGCAGTAAGCTTGCCACCTGTCTGAAAGAATACTTACGGGTTTTCTAACTTGCTTGATCAATTGCTTTCCACCACAGTGGTCAGCCCATAGTCCTGCACAAGGCCTAGAAAAATGGGATTATCAAAAAACAGCCAGATCAGGCAACCTTTAGCTTGACTAATGATAGTTTAAGGGCTATATGTACTAATCAGAGTGGGAGGTCTTCTGTACCTGATGCCTACTACTATGACAATGGTTTTCTGTCAGGTCTGGAGGTACCTAAAATAATCACACAAGGTTGTAGAAGATCGCAGGAATTTATTGGAAACAGCCCATCAAGGCAGACACACAGTGGCGACTGGTGCTCCAAATTTTTTGGGGGGCGCAAACAAACTGAAAAATACTGAAACCCCCCCCCCATCAATTGCAGCCTCACTGTGCCCATCAAATGCAGCCATTGTGCCCATCAAATGCAGCCACTGTGCCCATCATATGCAGCCACTGTGCCCATCATATGCAGCCACTGTGCCCATCATATGCAGCCACTGTGCCCATCATATGCAGCCACTGTGCCCATCATATGCAGCCACTTGTGCCCATCATATGCAGCTACTTTTGCCCCATCATATGCAACCACTTGTGCCCCATCATATGCAGCCACTTGTGCCAATCAAATGCAGAAAACAGTAGTACATTTGCACTTACTCAGTGGTGTAAGCAGCCAACACAACAAATAGAATATTTGCTAAAAACAAAGTGTAGCACTACAAAAATGAAATATGTATAATAAAGAAAACAATTGAAAAATATATTCTCTGGTGTCTAATTAGAAGTCCATCGAATGTAATACTGATTTACAGTCCATATATAAATGAGGCCATCATGATCACCATGTGTGGAAAATAGAAGTTGTGAAGATACCATCACCAAAGTAGATGGAGGCCTACCAGAAAGTTCCGGCCCAAGATAGCATATGTTCAAATGGGTCAAACCGGCTCGTATTGTCCACCAACAATAAAAGAAAAGTCTTGATGACCAGCAAAAGATGAGGTCTTGAGAGCCTTCACATAGGTGTCGTGTATATATAAACATGTGAAGATACCATAACCAAAGTGGCTGGAGGCTTACTGGAGGGTTTGAACCCAGAACGGCATACGCCGTATAGGTCAAACCAGCTTGTATTGCCCACCGGCAATAGAGGGAAGACCTTGGCAACCGGGAGAAAATGGAGTCCCAGGGGGCTTCATAAAAGTGTCTTCTCCATACGGATAGTTAAACGTCCAAGGACATGGCCCATATAGAATAAAAAAGGGGCCACATAGTGTAATTCCATAAACAAAGTAACTTTTAATAAAAGAAATACACTTACATTTAAGTAGGTTAAAAAAGCGCTTGTGTATAAAATGAAGGCGGCAGTGGAGTCCTCCCAATCAAATGCAGCCACTTGTGCCAATCAAATGCAGCCACTTGTACCAATCAAATGCAGCCACTTGTGCCGTCAAATGCAGCAATTTGTGCCCGTCAAATGCAGCCACTTGTGCCGTCAAATGCAGCAATTTGTGCCCGTCAAATGCAGCCACTTGTGCTCAGTATATGTAGCCACTTGTGCCCAGTATATGCAGCCACTTGTGCCAATTAAATGCAGCCACTTATGCCCATCAAATGCAGCCAGGCTCGGCTGCCACTTCACTAAATCGCGCCCCCGCGCGCGGCCGGTCTGGCGGCACTTACCGCTTCTCTCCTGGAGTGACAGGGCTCTCTTCCTTGGCGGGAAGCGGTGGCTGTGGGTCCCTTGTCCCCACGGCTCGTCTTCAGGCTTCCTCCATCGTGTCCCCTTTTCCGCGATTGGCCTAATGCTTTGGCCAATCAGAAGACAGGTCTCACTGACCTGCCTGCTGATTGGCAGGAAGGAATGTTAGTGTGAAAATAACGAAAATGAATTCGCTATGCCACACAACAGGGTGGGATCGGGACGCAGTGCTCTGCGCTCCGAGTCCACCCTATTTTGAAGCCTATTAGAGCCTCTGGCTCTAATCGCGTGCTTCAAAATACACACCCCCGCCATAGTACTTCATATGTCAGGCGTCCTGAAAGGGGCCAGGCACATGAATAGGGAGGGCGGCGGAGGTGTCAGGGGAGGCGGCAGCCACTGAGACACATATACTGCATGTGGGGAGGTGCAGCGTTGTGCGGTGACAGTAAACACCAGTTCAGTTGCAGTAACAGAACTGTATTGAAGTTCGGTAAAGCACAACTACCCAGCGGGAAGACATCCGGACCGGGCACACTCACAGAATGTTGCAACATAGGGTATAACAGCAGGTCTCAGGTGCACTGACAGCATCTGCCTTGAGAGGTGCGCGCCAAGCCCGGGAACCAGGGTCTTAAATAGACTCTGCCAGACAAAAGATGGCCACGAGTCACATGGGGCACCAGCATCCAATCAGATAGCTGTCCCCTATGATCCAGGAAACCATGGTGGAGCTGTGCAGAGCTGTGTAGTTACTTAAAGCGGAGTTCCACCCTAAAGTGGAACTTCCGCTCATCGGATTCCTCCCCCCCCCCCCCCGGTGCCACAATTGGCACCTTTCAGGGGAGAGGGGGTGCAGATACCTGTCTAATACAGGTATCTGCAGCCACTTCCGGGCTTAGACAGCCGCAGAATATCCGAAGATTGTGTTTGATTGTGTCTATAGCTGTGTAGCAGCTGATGGTGGCCATCAACCCAACGCCTTGACTAATCACAAGAGCTTTACATTTACATTAGTGGACTGTGACTTGCTCATCAGTTCATCTGCCATCACTGAAGCTAGCCATGCATGGCTCATATTCATAGAAATCAGGCAAAATTTAAGCCATAGGTGATCCTATCGGTACCACCTGGCTCAACAAACTTTGATTGGGAAATCGAAGGTGCTGGGTGGAAAGCCAGGGGACCTTTTAGGCTGAGCATACATGTAAAGATTAATAAAAACTAGCCAGATTATACAACCATCATCTTGACTTTTAGTTTAATGGCTACATTTACCGATCAGAGTGGTAGGTCTTCTGCACCTGATGTCTACCGCTATGACAACGGTTGTCCATCAGGTCTGATGAAACCTAAAATAATCACATAAGGTTGCGGCATTGCAAGATTGTGTGCGGTTGGTCTTTTGTGTCTACAGCTGTGTAGCAAAATGGATGGTGGCCATTGACCCAACACCTGTACCTTTTATCTTAATGCATTCTATGCATTAAGATAAAAAACTTTTTGTGTGTAGCAGCCTCCCTAGCACCCCCTAATTACTTACCTGAGCCCCCTCTCTCTCTCTCCAGCGTTGTCCACGAATGTCTAAGCCTTTCGGGACACTCCTCTTGATTGGCTGAGATACAGCAGCGGCGCCATTGGCTCCCGTGGCTGTCAGTCAAAGTCAGTCAGCCAATCAGGGGAGAGAAGGGGCGAGGCCGGGTCGGGGTTCCGTGTCTGACTGGACACAGAGCTGTGACACGGCTCGGGTGCCCCCATAGTAAGCTGCTGACTGTGGGGGCACTGAACAGGAGAGAGAGAGGCCAGGAGCAGCAAAAAGGGACCTGAGAAGAGGAGGATCCGAGCTGCTCTGTGCAAATCCACTGCAACAGAACAGGTAAGTATAACGTTTGTTTGTTTGTTGTTTTGTTTGTTTTTTTTTTTTGTTTGTTTTTTTTAAACGCGACTTTACAATCACTTTTAGTGCTTTAGGTGATAAAGAGTTAACATGTGACACATGTGACACATGTTCTATGGCTGGCTGATTTACAAAAGATGCAGGCTGGAGGTAATCATCTCACCTGGTCTCAATCAGTCATCTGCTGATCCTATGTAAAACATATGCTTCTCTTATTAAAGGGATAGTCTGGGGTACCTACCATGTGTAACCAGTGTATATACTGCACATATCATAGCTTTGTTCATACTGGACCCGGTTGTGTGTACACAGATCCTGATATAGCCAGACATGTACAGGACTGGCCTGAACAAACTGGTCAGATTGTCATGTCATGGTCTGTTCCGTTTCTTGTGTTCCTACACCATATACCTGTATTATTAGGGGATCTGGCAGTGAACCACATATAAAAACAACTGTACTTTGAAGGGTGGGCGGGAAGGGGGATTTGGGAATGTCCCAGGCCGGATGCTCCTTGAAGACTATTAATCTCCTCTGTCAGTCTCCTTTGTGTAGGATCTTCAGGATTAGGGAGGGGTGTTATGTTACCTCTGATTGAAGAGCTCCTGAAAAATGACAGGAAATGCAGAATATAGCAAATCCTTAAACTAACTGAGGATGTGCTGGATAGAAATGGCAGCCCTTCATTACAGGCCTATGAGATACAGCTGTTTTCTGCTTTTAAATATGTTTTTGATCTCATAGATGAATTGCAATCATCTAATCTGGAAGCCAGGTATAGGAAACCATCAGTTCTCCAGCTGTTGTGGATCTAAAACAGCCAGCGAGTCTTGTTGACAACAGCTGGGAGGCCAGAGATATTTACATCAACTGTAAAGATTGCAGTACTCTTGCAAATTTTGTTGAGTTTTATTGTCTGAAGTTTATGAAGGTTCTCATTTATCCAGTTCATAGTATTTCTAGTAGTAGTTGGTGATATTCAACTGGACTTGTTCTGTTGAAGACATTTCATAGCTTACCAAGCCACTTCTTAAAGTGGTGTTCCGGCCGAAATTATACTTTTTTAAATAAAAATACCCCTATAATACACAAGCTTAATGTATTCTAGTAAAGTTAGTCTGTAAACTAAGGTCTGTTTTGTTAGTTTATAGCAGTAGTTTGTTATTTTATAAACTTACAGCAGGCCGTGGCCATCTTTAGTCTGGGCATCTGAAGCCAGACTGTATTTCTTCCTGGATCTCATCCTTGCAGATCTCGCACATGCTCAGTGCAGCACAAGCAGTGTAATAGGTTTCAGGTCAGGTTTCCATAGCAACGGCAGTGTCAGAGGAAGTTGCCGCCCCTTCCCAGAAGGCATTGCAAACAGGAAATGATCCGATGGGCCGCGGCCAGGGAGGAGGAAGTGAAAAATGAATACAGCAGATATACAGTAGGTGCTGAGGAAAAAAAAAAAATATCCAATTTGTTTACAATGCACAGTTTAGTGAGGGATGCTAAAGAGTTGTAAAAGTGGGTGGAACTCCACTTTAAGTTCTGTTCATGTCGAGAAGTTATCATAGCTATCATATCCACACCTTCTAGAAGAAATTTTACATAGTTACATTGGTCCAGCTTGGACCAATGTGACTTTGCATATACTATACCTGTCTGATCTCTCTGATGTCACCACCCCACCTCTCCACCTTGTTCAATGAGTGATCACTATGCATTCATGTAGAAAATGCAAAGCAATCTTTGAATGGCGCCCATGCTGAGCAGGCGACCTCTTGTGTTCACTAGAGCAACAGGGAAACCGGTCAGCACGGGACCCGGAAGCTAGTGAAGATCGACGGAATAGCGGTGTGTGCTACAGTGATTTCCAGCTTCTAGAAGAATCCCATAGGTATGGTATATGCATAGGTACATTGGTCTAAGCTTGAACAATGTCACTTTGTAAAAATATCCATACCTGGGAATGTCACTCCTGTCAGTAGGGCTTTTTTTTAATGTATTTTATTTTGCCTCTAGCACTAGCCCTGAGCTCCCAGCTGTCACTTTTAAACACAGAAGCTGGTTTCCTGTGCCTACTTCTGTGTTTACAGGCAGTGCTGGGACAAGGTAATCCATCGCCCAGGACAAAGATACCAAACTGTGCCCCCCCCCCCCCCGCCACGTTCATGATGTACAAGTTTAGGGGATCCTACACCCAGCAGTCACTCGCTTACTAGAATCACAGCCGCTGTCACTACTCCTGTCAGCCTTGCAACAGAAGCAAGGTGCCCCCGTCCCTACATTGCCGCCATTGCGCCCAGGGCAGCTGTCTCTCCTGCCCACCCCTTGTCCTGGCCCTGTGTACAGGTGACAGAGTGCCTCAAATGACAGGAGTGACGAGTGCCCTCGGTGCAGGAGGCTGGACTGTTATGGTGCAGAGCAAGGAGCATCCTCATTCAGTTTTCAATCTTCACTCTGGGCAATGGTTGGCTTGTCCTGGCTCTGTGTACTGATTATTATTATTATTATCCAGGATTTATATAGCGCCGACAGTTTACTCAGCGCTTTACAACATTAGGGCAGACAGTACAAGTACAATACAATTTAATACAGGAGGAATCAGAGAGCCCTGCTCGTTAGAGCTTACTGTCAACGACAGTAATAGACAGTCATTAGAGGTTAATCCAACTGAACACTAGCGATGCATACCAGTTAGGGGTCTGATCATTTATTTCTGAACAATCAGAAATGCTCTGTGTATAACATTTATTTTCTACACCAGGACTACAGAAGTTCAAGAGCCAACTTCTCATGACTGGTAACTGGCATCCAGGATTGGACCCTTCACGTGGAGTGTGCAGTACACATGTGAGTGTAAATGAGCCTTTTATAGCTTCCTTTAAAGGGGGTGTTGAGGACTGCTGTACTGAGATTGGTGCTGTCACAGAGAGAACAGTGGCTCTTGGCTGCAGGTTACTGGCGGGTGACTGGCAGTATTAGCTGCAGTGCACACCACTGTGATTGTCTAGGAAATCAAAACGCACTGTACTGCGGGGTAACAAGACAACACTGTACTAAGGGGCAATTCAGGGTTGGTGAAGGTGATGTAAAAAAAGCACTGCCAATGCAGAGAAGGTTGTCTAAAGACACTGTTAGGCCCCTTTCACACAGGCGCCTCCGTTATGCAGATTCTGCTTGCTCAGCAGGGGATTGTTCTGCTGATCCTTGCTGAGCAGGTGGATGACGGGTCCTGTCCATTCTGCTGTGCAGAGCGGACACGGGCACAGTCCTGCTCTCCTCTATGGGGAAATTGGGTGGAAATGGACACCCTGTCTGTTTCTATCCGATCTGCCGAATGGATGGAAAATAGGAGCACCATCTGTCTGGATTTTGCAGGCGGGATTGAATCAGATGGTACTGGGTGTCATCAGACATGAGTCCGCTGACATCCGCCACTCTATAGAGGAGCAGGGTTTGAAACAGGAAAATCTGGATGCCGCACACTGGATAAAGTTGAAAACATCTTCTTTATTGTAAAACTTGGATCATAAAAAACAGGACAATCAGGCGGGTGGTACAGACACAGCTGACGCGTTTCGCGCTCTAGTTCGAGCGCTTACTCATAGCGCTCGAACTAGTAAGCGCTCGAACTAGAGCGCGAAATGCGTCAGCTGTGTCTGTACCACCCGCCTGATTGTCCTGTTTTTTATGATCCAAGTTTTACAATAAAGAAGATGTTTTCAACTTTATCCAGTGTGCGGCATCCAGATTTTCCTGTTTCAAACCCTGCTTCAATTTGCATTCAGCCAGCACCTGGGACTCCTCTCCTCTGAAGGATTCACTAACACACACCTGAAAGCAAGTTCTCCTGAGCGGTGATTTATTTTCTCTGTCTTGTCTGCACCAAAGGATATATACTCTATAGAGGAGCCTGGAGGGTCCGACACCCTCTGACAAGCGGACCTGATTGGAAAGCCTGTGTGAAAGGACCCTTACTGATCATCACTGTGGGGAATGTGGAGGAGGGTTGAGAGGGTAAATACAAAAAATGTGCAGCTATTATGCAACCCTCTGGAAGTGTTGGGGCCTTCTATAGTTTTCAAATTGACTGCCACTCAGTTAGCAGTATGTTGCTAGAGATGTTTTGAGTAAATGTAATGACTTTGCACTTTTATGTACACAGATATTTATGCATCAGTGCAAACACTACAGTGTGCAATTACTACAGATAGAGGATTTGTAAAGCAAAATCTATTGACCACATTTTCTCTACATCATTCACACATTCTGGAATGGAGTTCACCATAAACAGATCTATACCATATAGTTTTAAGCACTTTAATATTTGTATTTAGACTGTTCACTTTGAAATGCGATAACCCTAACTACCAAGACCTGAGGTGTGCCTTGGCCTAGCTGGTCAGTACACCTAAAAGCAGGCATACCCTGAATGTATGAGTATGAAAAAGTGTATGAAGCGTATATGTAAATATGAAGGTTTGGGGGAACGGGTGGGTGGGAGCCATGAAGACGAGCTGATGCAGAAATGAATGAAGGAGGAGGGATATATATACCCCCCAGACTCCTCCTACAAATGCAGGCTAGCCTCTGGCCAGCCTTCTAACTTAATAAATTTATACTAAAAGCTGTTTGTTTGTTTCGTTTTTTTTGTTTCAAAATAACAAACGTCATACCTGCTCTGTGCGGTGGTTTTGCACAGAGCAGCCCCATTCCTCCTCTTCTCAGGTCCCCCGCCGGCGCTTTTGGCTCCACCCGCTGCCGAGTCCCCCCATGGCAAGCCACTTGCTATGGGGGCACTCATGCAGGCTCGCTCCCAAGCCCTGTTCTGATTGTTAGGAACGAGAGACTGGAGAGAGCCTTGGCTCTTGTGCACATCGCTGGACTGAGATGGTGCTCAGATAAGTATTAGGGGGACTGTGGGGAGCTGCATGCAGAAGGTTTTTTACCTTACTGTCCGAATGCAGTAAGGTAAAAAAAAAAACTTCTACCCTTAGAACCGTTTTAAGGATTTGGGGCAGTTATTTTTTTTCCCAACCCCTTCATTGTCAGGCCATATTTTAGTTCTCAGTGCTGTGATAGTTTGACAATGACTCTGTCATGCCACACTGTGACTAAATACTGTATATACTCGAGTGTAAATCGACCCGAATATAAACTGAGGCACCTAATTTTACCACAAAAAACTGGGAAAACGTATTGACTTATTGATTGAAATGCGCAGCTACTGTAAGTGGAAAAGAGGGTCAACAATGCCCATTTGCAGCCTCACTGTGCCCATTTGCAGCCAGAGGTCCCCCGAACTTCAAACTCAGTAGTTAAGGGTTCGTAGATGCCCCCTAGCTGCAGCCGAAATTTGGGGTCTTTGGACCCAAAGGGTCCCGAAAAGACATTGCTGCAGATGGACACAGTTGACCGACTTTGGGGCCCCATATCTTGGGGCCACTTGGTGCTAGGAACCCCAAATTTGGTGTGCAAACCCAGTGGAACTAGCATTACAACACCTCCAAAGCTGGGGCTCCTAGCCCCAAGTGGCCCCAAGATACAGGGCCCCAAATTTGGTTCGGAAAATGTCAAGCACTTTTCTGCAGCAGAGAATGACATTTTCTGAACCGAATTTGGGGCCCCGTATCTTGGGGCCACTTGGTGCTAGGAACCCCAAATTCGGGGTGCAAACCCAGTGGAACTAGCACTACAACACATTCAAAGCTGGGGTTCCTAGTAGGGCTTGGGAAAAAATCGATTTAAATCTTGAATCGAGTTGAGAGGTCAAATCGATTCAAATCGATTTTTTTAGATTTTTTTTTTTTACTGCGCCGGTCCTGAGGCGCTGCGGGCATGAGTTTTTACGCGAGGCCGCGGCTTCGGCCTAGTCCGCGGCATCCGCCGGATGCCACGGACTAGGCCGAAGCCGCGGCCTCGCCTAAAGACTCCTGCCTGCAGCTCCCCAGGACCGGCGCTGACACCGCGCCGGTCCTGAGGAGCTGCGGGCAGTAGCCTTTAGGTGAGGCCGCAGCTTCGGCCTAGTCCGCGAGGCCGGACGCCGCGGACTAGGCCGAAGCCGCAGCCTCGCCTAAAAACTCATGCCCGCAGCGCCTCAGGACCGGCGGGGTGTCCAAAAAAAAAAAAAACTCGATTCGAATCGTGGATCGAGTTTTTTAAGAAAATCGAAGATTTTTTTTTTTTTAAAGAAAATCTCCCAGCCCTAGTTCCTAGCACCAAGTGGTCCCGAGATATGGGGCCCCAAATTTGGTTCAGAAAATGTCAAGCACTTTTCTGCAGCAGAGAATGGCATTTTCCGAACTGATTTTGGCGCCCCGTATCTTGGGGACCACTTGGTGCTAGGGACCCCAGCTTTGGATATGTTGTAGTGCTAGTTCCACTGGATTTGCACACCAAATTTGGGGTTCCTAGCACTAAGTGGTCCTGAGATACGGGGCCCCAAAATTGGTTCGGAAAATGTCATTCTTTGCACCAGAAAAGTGCTTGACCTGAGTATAAGCCGAGGGGGGCACTTTCAGCACAAAAAAATGTGCTGAAAAGCTCGGCTTATACTCGAGTATATACAGTACATTTTATATATATTTTTTTGAGACAGAACATTCTTGGTATTCGTTTTAGCTAATATATTAGTGGTTGGTCAGTTGTCACTATTTAACAACAGCCACTTATAAGTGAACCCCATTCAGGAAAACATTTCTCTTTTTCAGGATCATTGCAAGTAAGACACAGACAGAGGTTTTCTTACAGGCGTCTGTGAACATATTGAATCCTTCTATGCTCTTAAAGGCATATTCAGTAAAGCAGGGCAAAAAGATCATGTGCAAAGTGTAGAATTATATAGCAGATAATCAGATTTGAACTTACAGGAGGTGATAGGCGAGTTTTGATTAGCTGCTCTGGGCGTTTGTGCTTTGTAGGTTACTTTTTGCCCTATTGAGCCCGATTATGTCAGCATGTTCTTCTTTAATAAACAAGCACTGGGTCAGTAGGAGTAAAAAGAGCAGAGAACTGATAATTGCACTCTGCTCCCTCAAGCTGACTTAGTGTTTTCTTATGAATATCAGCATGTTATCACTCATGAACATGCTGATGCTGACAGGTGCTAGATCAGCCTTTCTAAACCTGGGTTCAGTGGAACCCCAGGGTTCCTTCAGAGGTTGCTAGGGGTTCCTTGAGTAATGAGCAATGTCTGCCTCTCAGATAAGTAACCACTGACACCAATGGTCTTTTGAACTATCTGTAAGGAGGGGATTCTTCCCACTGACCATTATGCTAATATACAATTATCTGTAGATATAGTAACTATTGTTAGAGGTTTCCGTATGCCTGGTATACACAATGAGATTATCGGACGAATGATCCTCTGATTGTTTTTTTTTTTTTGCATGTTAGTCTCCATATCGAAAATGAAGAGGTTACTAAAGTTATGAAAATTCTCATACGACAGAATAAAAATGCGGAAGTAATGTTATATTGTATTTTCGCACAAAAACTGGACTGATTAAACTAAAATTTTGATGATTTGGTATCATATGAGAAAAATGTCTGTGCTTGACCGATAATTTTGCACAACCTGTCCTGAAAGCTGTTTACTAGCGATCAGATTATCGTACAATCATTTCGAAATCGGTATTTTTGTACGATTTTCTGATCGCGTGTACGTGCCTTTAGACTGGAACGTAATTTCAAGGGTTCTTCCACGTTAAAAACCTGTGAAAAGAGTTGTTCTATGTATTCTAATTACATTAGGATTTTGTCATATCTCAGTAGACCAAGGCACACGACCAGTCACCTTCAGGATCAAGGTTCCAGCAAGAAGGCCATGACACATGCCGCGTACACAGGGGCGGACTTTTCGACCGGACTGGTCTGACGGACTTTCCGACAGACTTTCGACAGACTTTTGAACAAACGGACTTGCCTACACACGATCACGCCAAAGTCCGACGGATTCGTACGTGACGACGTACGACCGGACTAAAATAAGGAAGTTGATAGCCGGTAGCCAATAGCTGCCTTAGCGCGGGTTTTTCGTCCGTCGGACTAGCATACAGACGAGCGGATTTCTCGATAGGAAATGGGTCCGGTGGAGTTACGACGTAAAGATTTCAAGCATGTTTCAAATCTAAAGTCCGTCAGATTTTCGACTGGAAAAGTCCTCTGAAGGTCCGATGAAGCCCACACACGATTGGATTGTTTGCCGGACTCGGTCCGTCGGACCAGTCCGATAGAAAAGTCCGCTTGTGTGTACGCTGCAACACTTGTAGCTGCAACCAACTTGTTCTTAATGTTTTTGTTAATTAGGAAAATGTGAATGGAAGGTCTTTGTTGCAGCAAATTTGATTTTGCAACTTGCTGATTGACACTAGGTGACATCCGGTCCAGAAGGGCACAAGCAGCTAGATGCTGGAGCGCTGAGTCTAAAGAAGAAGGCGAGTATTGCATCAAAATCTACATTTTTTATTTTCAGTCTTTTGGGCTTTTTTTTTATTCTAACTGGAATATTACTTTCACGTAGCTGCTCATGTTATCCAGTGCAGCTGTTGAAAACCATGGCACACCAGCCATTTGAAGCTGTCTACTGTAGCTAGCTACAAATCACCAAAGTAATCAGTAAGACTTGCAGCTGCTACAAATTCGCTGGTGTGTCGGGACCGATTGCCTCTTTATAACATTGATTTTTTTTTTTTGTTTGTTTTGAATGACTGTTTTCATTTAATTCTTTAAACTATGGTGTCTAAGAAAATAGTAGTCCTTTAATGCTTCAAAATTAGAGAGAGCTTCTTGTTCACAGCACTTTATTTTCAAAAGTTGGATCACTTCGTATCTTTCCTCCTAGTGAGGGACTCGTTTCTGAAAAGGATTAGCCTAACTCCTGTGTTGCCTCATCGTCATTAATAGCCTTTAATAATGACCCCGGGCTGGATGAAATGTCATAAGCCATATGTTTCGTGTTGCGTGTGTGCTGCTTCTTGTTCTGCATCACAGCTTCTTGGAAGTTCTCTTTGATGTTTAAGCAGCAAAGCAATATGTGGTGGATTGCTATACAAGGAGAGTCATCTTGATGGTGTAAAGAGGTTGAAGGTTTCATAACTCAACTGTGTAGACGTATTACAGGCTGACCCTCTAGTCTACGTTCTTTTAGATTGTCCCTAAGGACACTGTATCATATGACAGGGTGGGTGTTGTTAACTACCTTTGCCTATCCATATCTAAGTCACAGGGTATATCACGTGTGTGTATGATATTTCTTAGTTCCTACTATCCCCACACATCCTTATTATCCTTCTCAGATGGTTTCCATGTCACTCTACACATTAGTTGAATCATTCTCATGTGTGTTCCAGCTGACACTTCATAGTTCTCGATTCCTCCTTGTGCACACTGAGGAGAATAGTCACCAAGGAGTGAATCATTGAAGATGACAGATCTTCACAACAAACATTATCTCATCAGGGGCCCAGTATCCTCTCCTTTGCCTAAGGGCTATTGAGTAACTCGGCTGGTACCTGGGATCACACTGAGCTTTATTCTCCATCGTAGTCAAACTCTGAAGCTGAGGAATTGCTTTATGACACTGTTGGAGAAACAGAGGTGAAAATTACATAGAAGGTCCCTAGAAGGCCTCCTGGATATAAATGGTACTCATTGGAAATCATGGGGTACGACTGGTCATGCGACTTTTCAGTCCAAAATCGCATGAAAAGTCGCACTAGTGGAAACCTAGCCTTAAAAAACTAAACAAAAAAAACCAAACCCTGTAAGACAAAGGCATAATGAGCTAGTATGTATCGCATACTAGCTTATTATGAAATACTTGCCTTAGATCGAAGCTGTTGCAGTGGTCCCCGCACACCGCTGTGACCGGAGACATGTCTCTCTGAGTTATTTATGGGTTCGCGGGCTCCGGTGCTGTGATTGGCCGGAGCCGCGATGACGTCACTCCTGTGGGTCACGGCACCGGCACTGAAGGAATGGCACGAGCAGGCCGTTTCTTCAGTGCACATGCGCCGATGACGTCGCGCAAGTGTATATGGTAAATATCTCCTAAACCATGCAAGTTTAGGAAATATTTACAGTACCAACATGTAAGCTTTATTATAGGCTTACCTGTAGGCACAAGTGGTGTAACTAGGTTTACAACCACTTTAAGGTGCTCATAGATGCCAAAGGGCAGTGGGCCATGTAGCCAAAATCCGACCACCCTGAGGCACCTTTGTTTGCTGGTGTGTGCCTAAGCTTAAAACTAGGGAAGCACCGATAACAGTTTTTTTTACCAGCGAGTACGAGTACCGATACCTTTGCAGTGCGATTGAAGGCCATATAAAAAGAATGGGCTCAAATCACACTGCAAAGAATCACATGCGATTTGAACAAGAATGCAATGCGATTCCTAGCCGAATTGCATGTGGTTTCCCCCACCGCTCCTGTGTGAACCCAGTATAGAAAGACAGGGAAGCACCATTTAAGTGCAGCAATGCTTCCTTTCTACATCTTCTCCAGTCCTGTGAGCACTGCAAGCAGTCGTGTTTTTCCATGATTGGTGGGACAGGGACACTATGACCATTTGGATTTGACATGTGAGATATATAGTTTTCACATGTGAGTTGCTTTGTCACTGAATGGGCAACACAGCAGCAAAAAATCCCCTGGAGGTGGCAAACCGTTCCATGCATGTGGGCTACATGGCTTTATCTAGGCAGATGACACATTATGACCATACTGGCACCACCAGCCCCATTCCCTGCCATGCCAGGCTAGCCCTACTACCAAGGAACTGGGGGTGGGGGGGGTGCACAGCTGGCAAAGTGGGGTGTAAAATGTCTGACATGGGGTAGGGGGCAGGGTGATATATAAAAGAAGAGGTTGAGTCTTGAATACACAGACAAGAGAGATCACTAGGGCTCAAATTGGGCCCAGAAGATGGCAAAGCAGCTCACTCACTACTCGCCAACTTCAGCACCCCCACATCTACTTGTGTTACCCTTCTTTGCCAAACACCCCCCTCACTCACCCCTACTCTTTGTTACGTACAGCAGAGAAAACTCCCCTCCACCAGATCCCCACCCAGGAGGGAGGACATACCATGGGGTGCCAACTGGAGCAGTTGCTTGCTGCTGGGTGGTCCGGGGGCAACGCAGTGTTGGGTAGAGGGGGGCGCAGAGGAGCGACAGCCCAGGAGTGGCCATCTTGAGCTGATCTGCAGCATTGTCAGTGCGGGCACTGCACCCATCACCACCTCTCCAGGCCAGTCACGGATGGGAGATGCCCTCCTTCCCCCTCCCCTGGACCAGGCTACCGCTCCCACCTCTTTTGCTTGGATCCGGGGGCTGATTAAACCATCCTCAGTGCCCCGTTCGCCGCTGCCTGTGCAACTGCCTCGGGCACTTCGCTCACTAGAGCCTCACCGTGGAAACTGTCTCCCTCTGGCAGGTGCCTTCCGCATACCCTTAGCGTTGTCACTAGGAACCGCATGCAATTTGGACAGGAATCACAGGGCATTCCTTTTCAAATTACATGCAATACCTTGCAGTGTGATTTGCAACCATTCATTTTGTATGGATGCAAATTGCACCGCAAAGTATCGATTTAGGATATTGGACCAATTTCATGAGTACGAGTACTCGTGAAAATGCTCGGTATTGACACCGATACCAGTATCAGTATTGGTGCAACCCTACTTAAAACAGAGTTCCACTAATTTTTAATAATTAGCCTCATTGTAATGTCCACCCATAGTGCTGTAATGTTTGGATAGTTATGTTGTGCAATAACAAGAGAAAGTACCTTTTTTCAGTAGGATCCCCCTTGGTCGTGGCTGCTTAGGCAACTACATCATCAGCCTGGCCTGTTGACTCCTGGGATATCTATGTCATCGATCCCATTAGTCTTCCAGCATCTAAGCCCAGGTGTTATGATGAGATTTCCTTACAACAACAAAGCGCACCTCACAGTGTCATTTCGGCACAGGCGCAAGAATAGGAAGTGCATGCTGGGTAGTCAGTTGCACAAAATCCCAGAAAGAAAGGCAGGCCGGCTTCAGCTGCCCACATTCTCCATGACCACTGTCACAATCAAGAGAGAGAAAAGAAAACTGCACAGTTTGTAAGTTTTTTGAATATGGACATGGGCAGCAATGTCCATTGTCGTTCTGGTGAATTAAAACAATATCAATGATATTATTATTATGTTGCCTAGGAGGCTGGAACTTCTGACTAGTCCGAAACAAATATCAAAGGTTTTCTAAACTCTCCTGTCACTGTTCCCCCCCATAACTAATGGCTGGTGGTGTTTGGGGCTACATCATAGACTGACATAGTTCTGCCAAAAACATGCAGATTGGGCAACTGTACAGTACTCCATGTGCAATAACGAACACCTGCTCAGATCAGAAGTATTAAGATTATTGGTACTTTAATGACAATTTGTATAGTACTTCCCAAACAGTAGACCTATACGCAAGATTGCTGCTGCCTTATTGGTATGATTTTGGCCATTTTCATAGAAAATCAATATGTCTGGCTACCAGCAGACAAACCTCTTAAAACTTTGGAGTTGCATGTGGGTGGAGCAGTATAGTTATTACTATTGTTACTCCCAACCACCAAAAACCCTTCTTAAGCCCACTTTGATCTACCTAAATCTGCTGTGACCCTCAGCGGCAGTGAAGACCAGTGATCCACCACAGCAGTCTAGTTTTGGTGCTGCTCGCGTGATGATGTCACTACACCTTGATGGAGCCATTGGGAGTTGTCTATGTCAGCAGGCAGCAATGTGGACACCTGATAAAGGACCCTCAAACTGCAGCCTAAAAGAGAGAACAATTGTACCGAGATGACCAAAAATTTTAATTCTCTGATTTAGATGAGAATTTAGATTTTTTTTTAAACCACTGGGGGATTCGCTAGAGGGGGAGGGGGTTCTATGGCCAGAGTTTAGCTTTAAAACAAAATTCTCAGCATTCACCCCTGCTAGCTAGCAATTGGCACCTAATTAAATGTTATCAATCTTATGAAGTATAGAAGTATGTCTCATCAATCAATGTAATAGCTAAAAATTTGAATAGAAAATGACCATGGGTGACCACAGATCACATGACACAGATGATGTTGTAACAAACTGTTGACGCTATATAAATCTTGTATAACAATAATAATAATGTTGTGTAGCGTGAAAATTACACATTCTTTCCCTTTTCTTGATACCATCACAAAAAAAAATCTCTATTTGTGGTCAACAGCACTTCCGGTAATCAGAAGTACTCCTTATGACAACTCTAAACTGATATGCACTCAAGTCGCCTACCTTCGGGTCCGATCTGGTCTGCTAAAAAAAAATGGAAGGGGATCCGTCCTCTTCTGTTTAGACAGATCGGAGGGAAGTCGGTATGAACGGACAGTGGAGTCCATTTACTTATTTGGCCGCCCATAGAGGAGAGCCGGTGTTCTGCCGAAGAAAGTTCCTCTCGGCGGATAAGGACCCCCCTCTACTGCGCAGGCGCAGCTCTTGCGCAGTAGGAGCCGGTGGAAATAGCCGAAGGCAAATAGAAGAGAAATCGGCTGTACACGGCGCCTGTAAGAGGGCCGCTCGCCATGCTTCGGGGTCGGCCTCGCTTCGCTCGCCACTTTTCTATTCCCCCTCTAGGTCCACTTGGATGGTGGGGCTTCAGCCTGGACCCAGGGCGCAGGCGCCGTGTACAGCTGATTGAAGTTTTTCATCTTCGGCTATTTTCGGCGGCTACTAGTCGTTCGTACTGTGCAAGCGCTGCGCCTGCGCAGTACAAGGGGGACCTTATCCGCCGGGGGAACTTGTCATCTGCCCGCTCTGCTCCAGTCAGAAGGGGATCTGTGAGACCTGCTAATCAGAACAGAGTCCGCCCCATGTGAAAGAGGCCTAATAAATTGTTATTGTGTAAAGCTGGCTATAGACAGCCTCCACCTTTTTTGGTAAGAAATCAGCTCATTCTGGTGGTCTCTCTGTAAGCTTTTGTGCTATTTTTCTTTTACCATACATGTGGTGTGAGAAAATTGTTAAGCATTATTTTAATTGGAAAATGGAAACAAACTTTAATTGGTTGCAGAGTTTTCAAACCTCTGTAACAATGTGGGAGTCCATCATTCTATAACTCCCTTTTTTTAACCCATATAGCTCCCATAATTTAGCACTGGGTTAGTAACATCTCTAGCAAATATGGAGCTGTGCTTTGGCATCTCAAGTCTGTTTACCAGGAATAGAAAGTGACAGTACAAATCACTGGTCTCACCCACCTTTCGTGACCATTAAGAGGATTTCACACTGTTATCTGGATATTTTATTTTATAAAAGCCAGCAGGAGGAGGAACTCTGTGCTGAAAGCTAGTACCCTGCTGAAAGCCCTGAGGGATATATTGTAGGTCGAGGCTTGTTGGGTGATTTAATCCTTTAGAGTCCACTAATACATTAATTCATACTAAATCTGGCCATACATGGCTTAAATGTTGGCCAATTTCTGTGCATGAGTGGCCCTGCTGATACCAACATGGCTCAACAAACCTAAATTAAAGGAGCCAGGCAGAATAGTGTCTGCAGCTCATCACATGAGACGCACTCCTATTGACCTCTAATAGGTGCATTTGATAGGCAGTATCTGTCAAACTCTGCAATCCAAGTTAAAATTGTTGGGCGGTCAGTAGGTGGTAAAACCACAGCTCAGCCACCTGTTTTTACTATCCTCTGGCCGCCCTTGTGAAAGAGCTCTTCAGTTATTCTGACAGCCATGGGTGCTGATTGTCAGAATACATTAGCCAGCAGCAGGATATTTGGCCATCCATTTTGTTTAGTGTGGATGGAGGAATTGATTGAGATTCCCTAGGACAGGGATGTCAAACTCAATTTCATCGCAGCTGCATCAGCAGTATGGTTGCAGTCAAAGGCCGGTTGTATCTGGGGTGCACTACATACAGCGTGCAGGGTTCAGGAGTGCGCTATGTACCGAGTGCAATGTTCAGGAGTGCATTATATACAGATTGCAGAGTTGAGTTCGTTATGTACAAAGTTCAGGAGTGCGCTACATACAGCGTGCAGGGTTCAGGAGTGCGCTATGTACCGAGTGCAATGTTCAGGAGTGCATTATATACAGATTGCAGAGTTGAGTTCGTTATGTACAAAGTTCAGGAGTGCGCTACATACAGAGTGCAGGGTTCAGGGGTGTGCTATGTACAGAGTGCAGGGTTCAAGGGTGAGCTATGTACAGACTGCAGGTTTAGGAGTGTGCTGTGCAGAGTTCAGGGGTGCACTGTGTACAAAGTGCAGGGTTTAGGGTTTTGTGCTATGTACATTGTTCAACCCCAACCCCCCCAAAGCTTCCTTGAATCTCTCTATCCTACTTGGCCCAGCTCTAGTACCTCCCTGTGTAGGCAGATCTGCCTCGCCTTGCAGGGAGATCGTTCTCTCTCTCAGATTCTGGAGATCTGTCCCCCTCATGAGTGCGTGTAGAGAACTGTTATTTCCAGGAGCCCCTGAGAGCAAAACCTTCCCTTGTAAACACAGAAGGTTTCTGTGTTTACAAGTGACAGCAGGGAGGGGAGGGTGTAGGGCTGAAACAACTAATCGATTAATCGACAACTAATCGATTATGAAAATAGTTGTCAACTATTTTCATAATCGATTAATCGGCCAGCCGATTATTTGGCCTGCATACAGAATGCATTATTTGTTTACATATCAGGATATACAGTGCAGCACACATACAGCTCAGTACACCATCCATACATGTCAGGAAGTGCCTGAAAACTTGTGAATGTGAATGTGTGAGGAGCAATGCCTCATGGAACATGTAGTCCTGGGCAGGAAGTGAGTGGGTCTAAAAGCAGAAGTTTTTTTTACCTTGCTATAGGGGCACGCTATACTATAATTTGCAGCTTGCTATTGGGGCACTCAAAAGGCAGGAGGAGCCAGAGGCATCGGTGGGGGACCCCAGAAGAGGAGAATCAGGGCTGCTATGTGCAAAACCATTACACAGAGCAGGTAAGTATAACATGTTTGTTTAAAAAAAAAAAAAAAGACTTTAAAGACTGTGCAGGGAAGATCATCATCTGAACCCAGAGAAGGTGGAGGCTGATAGACTGAAGGTAATAGAAGGCATTACTATTACATTTAAAGTAAACTTTTACATGGAGGCAGGGCACATTACGTGGGAGCAGGACACATTTCAAGGCCGCAGGGCACATTACGTGGGAGCAGGGCACAATACGTGGGAGCAGGGCAAATTACATGTGCTCCAGTGTGAATGGGGTCTAAATAAAAAATGTGATCTCTGAGTCTGATGATATTTACCAGATTTAACCTCCAATAGTATATACAGTATATCTCTTCTGTCTGTTATTCTCAGAGTGGATTAGAGATTTTGCTCCCTAATCATATAGTTGATTCATATTTACCACTGCATATAGATTTTGAAGAATAAATTGCCTTTTTTTTAAACTTTACATATTAAATTATACACCACACTTTTTTTAAGGTTATTATCCGAATAATCGATTAATCGAAACAATAATCGGCCAACTAATCGATTATGAAAATAATCGTTTATTGCAGCCCTAGGAGGGTGAGACCCGGAGGTGGCGGAATGGTGTTCTGCCTCGCTCTGGCTGCAAAACTGGGTGCGAGGGCCACATGACAAGGCCTGGTGGGCCGGATTCGGCCCGCAACCCCTGTGTTTGACATATGTGCTCTAGGAGATTTAGGAAACTATAAAATAACTTGGTCTACCAGATACTGCCTAAAATGTAAATATCCATTTTGGTTTGATTGGCTCTTTAAGCACAAAAGGTCCAAAAGTAAAAGTTAAATTCAAGTGCAAAAAATAAGAACTTTTTTTGTTCCATTTGCAACCACACATAAAGAATGTTAATGCAAACCAAGCCCAAAATATCTTTCAAGCCAATATTGGTTTCAGCTTGTGTGAGGACAATTGGAAATAAATGCAGTTAAGACATGGTAAAGAAATTAAGTTAGGAATGTTGTAAAATATAACTATTTAAAGCTTCTCTAAAATTCAGAATAGGAACATACTGTATATTAATGTTTATGTCATGGGACTTGGTCTTGTTTCTTCAAAGGAGTTACTTTAGGCTAAGTAAGCTAAACACGCAGAGCCATTCTTTTTTGTCCCATAATCCCCTATTGTCTTTCCAAAGCCCTTCTGCCAGTCTTGTTGACATGTGATAATACTCTCACAAAAGGACAGATTGAGGGGTGGTCAGTCAACTAACTTCCATGTTGGAGGTCTACAAATAAGGTCAATAGCCAGCAACAACGAGTAGCCCAAAGAAAACCAAAATGTTGGGTATGTTGTATTGTGTTCCCATGTCCATGTGTGTGTGCGTTTTTTCTTGATCTACACTCACCGTCCTCTTTATTAGGTACACCTGTTCAATTGCTTGGTAACACAAGTTCCTAATAGGCCATTAAAATGGCAGCAACTCAATGTATTTAGTGGTAAAGATGACTTGCTCTAGTTCAAACCAAGCATCAGAATGGGGAAAAGGGGGACTTGTGTGACTCTGAACATGGCATGGTTGTTTGTGCCAGACGGGCTGGTCTGAGTGTTTCAAAAACTGCAGATCTACTGGGATTTTCACACACAACCATCTCTAGGGTTTACAGAGAAAGGTCTGAAAAAGAGAAAATATCCAGTGAGCGGCAGTTGTGTGGAACGAAAATGCCTGTTGATGTCAGAGGAGACTGGGCAGATTGATTTGAGATGATAGAAAGGCAACAGCAACTCAAATAACCACTCGTTGTCAACCAAGGTATGCAGAATACCATCTCTGAACGCACAACACATCCAACCTTAAAGCAGATGAGCTACAGGAGCAAAAGACCATGCCAGGTGCCACTCCTGTCAGCTAAGAACAGGAAACCAAGGCTACAATTCGCACAGGATCACCAACATTGGACAATAGAAGAGTGGAAAAACGTTGCCTGGTGTATTGAGTCTCGATTCCAACTGCGTCATTCAGATGGTCGGGTCAGAATTTGTCGATGTGGCGTAAACAACACGAAAGCATGGATCCATCCTTCCTTGTATCAACAATTCAGGCTGTGGTGGTGGTATAGTGGTGCAGAGAATATTTTCTTGGCAAACTTTGGGCCCCTTAGTACCAATTGAGCATTATATAAACGCCACGGCCTACCTGAGTATTGTTGCTGACCATGTCCATCCCTTTATGACTACAGTGTACTCATCTTCTGATGGCTCCTTCCAGCAGGACAATGCACCATGTCACAAAGCTCCAATTGGTTTCTTGAACATGACAATTTTAAATTAATAAATAATTGTTGTACTGGATTACGTTATGTGGAATTTTTTTATCTGTTGCTTGCAATGAGCAAAATACAGATGAAAAATGTCCAGTGAACAGCGAATATCCCTTTGATTGATAAGCGTGTTAATCAGCAGGGTCTGGTAAGTGGATTACCTACAGGGCTGTGACACAAGTGGTGTGGTGATGGAGACTTGGGATCGCTGCTAATATCTTCTTCCACGATCGTCTAGTTTATACTCACCTGCCTTTTCTTAATGGACTTTCACTGAGTGGATCACCATTTGATACTTTGTTTAAGTGGACTCTAATGCCCCGTACACACGGTCGGACTTTGTTCCGACATTCCGACAACAAAATCCTAGGATTTTTTCAGACGGATGTTGGCTCAAACTTGTCTTGGATACACACGGTCACACAAAGTTGTCAGAAAATCTGATCGTTCTGAACGCGGTGACGTAAAACACGTACGTCGGGACTATAAACGGGGCAGTGGCCAATAGCTTTCATCTCTTTATTTATTCTGAGCATGCGTGGCACTTTGTGCGTCGGATTTGTGTACACACGATCGGAATTTCCGACAACGGATTTTGTTGTCGGAAAATTTTATATCCTGCTCTCAAACTTTGTGTGTCGGAAAATCCGATGGAAAATGTGTGATGGAGCCCACACACGGTCGGAAATTCCGACAACAAGGTCCTATCACACATTTTCTGTCGGAAAATCCGACCGTGTGTACGGGGTATTAAGCAATTTCATTGATATTTTTAAATATTTGCTATTTTTGCACTAGCGCTGCTAATGTTTTAGAATTTTTTCTTTGACATATATTTGAAGCATGACAATGAGGTCACTGTACTCCAATGGCCTCCACAGTCACCAGATCTCAATCCAATAGAGCACCTTTGGGATGTGGTGGACAAATCTGCAGCAACTGCGTGATTCTATCATGTCACTATGGACCAAAATCTCTGAGGAATGTTTCCAACACCTTGTTGAATCTATGCCACGAAGAATAAAGGCAGTTCTGAAGGCAAAAGAGGGTCCAATCCGGTATTAGCTAAGTGTACCTAATAAAGTGGCCGTTGAGTGTGTATATGTGACAGATTATAAAGGCTGCCTGATTTCCCTAAATATAGTTTGTGACCTCTGGTTCTTTAGAGCTAGCTTTTATGTCATATCTCTTTTAAAATACATACATGATTCCAAAATGACACATCACAGAGGGGTCAGCTAGTTCTACATGGGCCGAATACTGAATAAAACAATTCTTTGCTAATCAGATATGAAAATGCTTCGTCCCAGCCATGGGGCAAAGGGACAAATGTGTTCTGGGCCTGTATTGTGATAAATAAGGCCCTGTACTGAGAGGGCATTCTTCAGCACTGCCAGGTGATTGTGTATAGCACCAGTCTTGGTGTTTACTAATGCCACTGGTCCAAAGAAATTTCGCTACTGTTTATTCAGTGAATTAAACTGTCACAACCAGGATTGGCATACAGTCCGATAATCCATCACGACTACTATTTCTGCATGTACTGCACCGCTCCAAGCCACTCCGCAATCCCTGCGCCTGAGTCAAAGTAGCCTGGCCTCAGAATTCTCTGATATGTCTTTCTTGTATCTAGAAGAGCCCGTGGTTCTGATATCATCTGGAGCTTGACTTCAATGTTTGGATTTACTGTAAGGCTTGTATTTTTAAGTTCAAATCCACCAAAATTGATTTATTTTTTAGTGGGTTTGGATCACCCTCTAATCTCTTATATCTCTTCTGTGGTCATTTTTGTGTCTCTTAAGCCTTGTACACACGATCGGACTTTCCGACAGGAATTGTGTGATGACAGGCTGTTGGCGGTAAATTCAACCGTGTGTATGCTCCATCGGACAATTTGTCGGATTTTCCGCGGACAAATGTTGGATAGCAGGTTTTCAAATTTTCCGCAGACCAATGTGTGTTGTCGGATTTTCCGAGCGTGTGTACCCAAGTCCGTCAGACAAAAGTCCAAAGTACAAACACGCATGCTCGGAAGCAAGGACGAGCCAGAAGCGGTCGGTTTTGTAAACTAGCGTTTTTAATGGAGAATTAACATTCGTGACTTGGCGAATTATGAAATCTCCAAATGCAGCGCACAATTCTCTTCTTGGATAATTCTGGGATAATAATGAAGCTGCTTTGCTGGTGATACTGATGGAGTTATTGCAAACGAATTTTCAAAGACTTTTTTTTTTCTAGTGATATCAAGAATAATGTTATTATGTTTTTTTTTTTTGTTTTTTTTTTTTTTATTTGGGCAAGTTACCACAACACCGTTATCCTGTAGTTTTTAACCACTTAAGCCCCGGACAATTTTGCTGGCCAAAGACCAGAGCACTTTTTGCGATTCGGCACTGCGTCGCTTTAACTGACAATTGCGCGGTTGTGCGACGTGGCTCCCAAATAAAATTGACGTCCTTTTTTCCCACAAATGGAGCTTTCTTTTGATGGTATTGGATCACCTCTGCAGTTTTTTATTCCTCAGTTTAGGCTGATACGTATTCTTCTACATATTTTTGGTAAAAAAAAAAAACGCAATAAGCGTTTATTGATTGGTTTGCGCAAAAGTTATAGCGTTTACAAAATAGGGGATAGTTTTATGGCATTTTTATTATTTAATTTTTTTTTTACTAGCAATGGCGGCAATCAGCGTTTTTTTTTTTTTTTATCGTGACTGCGACATTATGGCGGACACATCAGACGTTTTTGACACATTTTTGGGACTATTGTCATTTATACAGCAATCAGTGCTATACAAATGCACTGATTCCTGTGTAAATGACACTGGCAGTGAAGGGTTTAAGTATGTCCTGGGGAGTGATTCTAACTGTGGGGGGGGCATGGCTAAGTGTGATACGTCACTGATCTCTGCTCCCGATCACAGGGAGCAGAGATCACTGACAGTGTCACTAGGCAGAACGGGGAGATGCTTGTTTACATTAGCATCTCCCCGTTCTTCCTCTCCTTGAGGCGATCGCGGGTGTCCCCGCGGCGATCGAGTCCGCGGGACCCCTTACCCGACTCATGGAGCTCCCGGCCAGCAGCGCGCACGCAATGGCACGGCGGCAAATTTGAAGGGATGTACGGGTACCCGCCCGTTGTGATGGCAACCCTGAAGTTTACGGCGCTCCTTACAGTAAACACTGAGCATGTGTGGGAAATAGCGGTGAATGCTGGGAGCACAGCATTGAAAATATCCCAGAAATCCATGCTTGTGGGGTTCACATGCCCACAAGCAAGATGGGAAAGGCCACGATCGATTTTTATAAATATTTATTGAAAACGAAAACGGACAGCAGCAGCTTAAATTTACAGAAACAGTGAGTGTCAATTTAGGATTGTACATGTGTCTGAATGAATACTAAAAAAAAAAAAAAAAAGGAATGGTCACGGGAACCCCGCTTTAGGTTGGATTTTTGGTGGAGAAATCTTGCCACTGGAGTTCCTGAAAGATCTGGTCTCTAAAGGTGATTATAGTTGTGAGTCTGTTTCAGTAGACCTACTCTTATACTATATGACCACTGGACGGCCTCAATCTTTGTTAGTTGTCTAGGTCCCCTGGCTATACATTGTATGATATTGTCTAACAGTAGAAATGGATTAAAGGAGAAGTACAGCCAAAGCTTGTTTGGCTGTACTTCTCCTGTGGATCACAGAAGTGCAGGTCATTCTGCACTCCTGTGACCCATTCTCAGCAGACAGCAGGCCGCAGCCCGCTGGTGGCTGGCGTCGCAGAGCAAGTCCAGGCTCGGGAAAGATCATGACCATATGGTCGGGATCTGCCCACATGCCTGCGCCGGCCACTGAGATCCTGAGCCGGCTGCTCCCGCCGCAGCCCAGTGCTCCAGTGTGTGCAGGGAGGGGCAGAGCAGAGAGCCGGTGACTGACAGTCAGCAGCTCTCTGCTCACGTAGCTCTGAGAACTGAGTGATCGGTGGTGTTTAATTACTCGGTCTTATGCCCTGTACACACGGTCGGATTTTCCGACGGAAAATGTATGATAGGACCTTGTTGTCGGAAATTCCGACCGTGTGTGCGCTCCATCACACATTTTCCATCGGATTTTCCGACACACAAAGTTTGAGAGCAGGATATAAAATTTTCCAACAACAAAATCCGTTGTCGGAAATTCCGATCGTGTGTACACAAATCCGACGGACAAAGTGCCACGCATGCTCAGAATAAATAAAGAGATGAAAGCTATTGGCCACTGCCCCATTTATAGTCCCAACGTACGTGTTTTATGTCACCGCGTTTAGAACAATTGGATTTTCCGAAAACTTTGTGTGACCGTGTGTATGCAAGACAAGTTTGAGCCAACATCTGTCGGAAAAAATCCTAGGATTTTGTTGTCGGAATGTCCGAACAAAGTCCGACCGTGTGTACGGGGCATAAGAGCCAGCGGGGGACCGATGCTGCATCCACCTATGTAAGTATGACTCTGAAAAATGTTTTTTCCCCGTACTTCTCTTTTAAAGTAAAGCTATAGCATTGTAATGTAATTAACTGTAACTGCATTTAGCTAGGAAGAAGCATAAGGTGCTATAGCACACTTATGGCATACCTTGCACCAGATGGAGATTAATGGAAAATCAAAGCTTCTTGGAGTAGGAAATGTAGGTACACAACCTCCTGCCACCCATTAGTAATTCTTGGTCCAAAATGAACCAGGCATTAGTATAGTCCCAGGTAGGGGGACTTTGAAATGGATATGCAAGTACTGACTTTCAGAAAGTTTTTAATTGAATGTGAGCTTTTGGGAATCCTAGTAGAAGTTTGCAAAGCCAGGCTAACATCAGTATGCTGCAATTTCAAGCTAAGGAGTCTATTTTGTTTGGCTACACTATAAATGGTAGTCGTAATTTTCTATCGCTGGCCCAAGATTCTCTTCCTACTCCTCTAACAGAAGCCATAGTGGTTCACCTTTGGGGATCCATCCGTAAGTATACACATAATTATTTGTTTTGGAATACCAGCAAGTATTCCACTGAATGAGAGCAGTAAATAAAATATTCACTCAATACACTCACATTTTACAGAAAGTAAAATAGGCATGTTAGTATTTTCAGCCAACTCTCCTGGGTCACCACTGTAGGATCTGGATGGAAAAATCTGGATCTCCGAGGAGCTTGCTGACGGCTTGAGATCTCAGCTGCAGAGAGACTGCTGTGGCTCAGGTCTGGCGTGCCCAATATACTGTGCGTTAGCCCTATCCAGCCAACGCCGCACACCATGAGGATAAACTGCAAGGAGCAGAGTAGAGGGGAGAAAACACATGCCAAGGTTGCAATGATGACATGTTTCGGGGGCATGCCCTCCTTTATCAAGTCATGCCCACTCTAAATACCCACTGCATTATATATGAATTTATATAATGCAGTGGGTATCTTGAGTGGGCGTCCCCTCTGTTCTCCTCTGTGTTGCAGTTTATCCTCATGGTAAATGGCGCCAGCTGGACTGGGTGCATGCGCAGTGGATCGGGCACAGCAGTCTGTCTGCAGCTCAGATCTCAAGCTGTCAGCAAGATCCTCGGAGATCTAGATTTTTTCTTCCAGATCCTACAGTGGCGACCCGGGACAGTTGGCTGTAAATACTGCCTATTTTACTTTCTGCAAAATGTGAAAATTTAATTTACTGCTCTTTATAAACAGTATTACACTAGAGCTACAAATCCCATCATTCCTCTGCCTCTAGGAGTCATGACTGTGATTGTCAGGGTCTTGCAATGTCTCATGGGATTTGTCGTTTCAAAACAGCTGGAGGGCCGAGGTTGCCTATCCCTGAACTAGAGTATGTGTATACATCTGTGTGATAGGAACATGAAATTGTAAGCTACTCCAGGGCAGGGATAGATGGGAATGACTTGTTGCTTAAAGAGGAACTGCAGTCTGCTCACATAATTTGTAATAAAAACATCTTTGCCATTCTGAAGCTTCCCTCCAACCACTTTGCATATTATTTCATGTATACTGTGATTCTGTAATTGCCAAATATGCTGCAGAAATCTCCCTCCACTGAGTCTGGCTGCAGTCATTTTAACTGTGGGCAGCTGAAGCTGCTGCCTGTTCAGTTCCTGGATTTACACAGACACACAACTCCAGCTGTGCAGCTCTCATTGGCCCTCTTCCTGGCAAACTCACAAGAGAGAGAGCTGTGCATGATGTCATTAGCCTAAGCCAGGGGTCAGAAAGGGCCAGTTTACAGTCCTTCAGACTTTAGGGGGGCCGGACTGTGCCCAGTGGAAGTAAACAATGCCCGATCTTTGGTATTATAGGGAGAAATAGTGTCAGTGTGGGGAATAATGCCCCAGCATTGGTGTCAGTGGCAGGAATAATGCCCCATTGTTGGTGTCAGTGGCAGGAAGAAATCCTCAAGGGCCTGATAAAGGCAAGCAAAGGGCCGCAGTTTGGAGACCACTGGCCTAGGCTAATGACCAGACAAGAAACAAGAAGTGGGCTGTATAAGGTATTTACTGGCAGAAAAAAACATGTTTTACTATCCAAAGTTAAAACAACAACAAGGACAGAGGATTTAATAGATGAAAAAATGACCGAAGTCCCGCTTTTAAAGCATGTCTAAACCCGACAACAAAAATGTAATATATTGCAACTTGCCTATTTTTAGATGAAAAGCCCGCATTATTTTTTTTTGTTCCTCCTTTGTTTTTACCTGGTGTCCCCGCCTTATAACACACTTCCTGTCCTAGGGTGACAACACTCACTCCCTTTACAGTGTCTATGTAGAAACCGTGTTGTCAGCAAGAGTGGACTGTAAATATACAGTATCTGTTTTTGTTTATATCTAATGCATAGGGATAGGGAGGTTAATAGATAACAATGGGGAGATCCAGGTCATTTCAGTGCAAGAGGCCAAAAAAGGGATATGGCCTTACTTTAAAGAGATTACCTTTTACTTTCTGTTGGTTCTTTGAGACAGGAAGTGAGGGTAAGTCTCTCCAACAGGACACACACAGTAAAAAGAAAGCATGAATGAGTTTTGACAAATCCCTACTAAAAATAACAAGCTTTTAGTATTGGATAGCCTCTTCCGGACCAACCCATGCATTTATACTGCGGCAGGGCTGCCCTCCTGGGCAAAATCACGTACCTGTATGTGATTTCTAGTTCTGGGTCACACACACACACCGCCCGCAGGCGACCCGCTCCCACTGTGAATGGACCCAGCGGGAGCCAATCAGCGGGTTCGCCGGCACCACGTGATTGTTCCCGAGAGAGGCAGAACGGCGGTCTTCCTATGTTAGCAGGAATACAGGTCTCTGTCTTCCCCCAGTCAAAGCACCCCCCCCCCACTCCCCACAGTTACTAAGCACTCTCAGGGAACACATTTAACCCTTTGATTGCCCCTGATGTTAACCCCTTCCCTGCCAGTATCATTAGTACAGTGACAGTACATTTTTTTTAGCACTGATCGCTGTATTGGTGTCACTGGTCCCCAAAAAGTGTCACTTAGTGGCAGATTTGTCTGCCGCAGTCCTGCTAAAAATCGCTGATCGCCGCCATTACTAGTAAAAAATATTAAAACAATAAAAAAACCAGACATCTATACCATAGTTTGTAGATGCTATAACTTTTGCACAAACCAATCAATATACACTTATTGGGATTTTTCTTTTACCAAAAATATGTAGAAGAATACATATTGCCCTAAATTAATGAAGAAATTGGATTTTTTTATTTTTTTTTTATTGGATGTGTTTTTATAGCTTAAAGTAAAAAAAAATATATTTTTTTTGTTTTAATTTCCGGTCTTTTTTTGTTTATAGTGCAAAAAATAAAAACCGCACCAAAAGAAAGCTCTATTTGTGGGAAAAAAAGGAAGTCAATTTGATTTGCGTACAACCGCGCAACTGTCAGTTAAAGTAACGCAGTGCCGTATAGCAAAAAATGACCACCAATGTAATAGGCATTCTTTCTACTGACCACCAATGTAAGAGATGTTTTTCCCATTTAATTGGTTTTAGCGGGGGTTCCTGAATTTTTTTTTTTTTTAGGGGTTCCTCTGAGGTAAACAATTTGAGAAAAGCTGCAGTACATGTTAATGTGAACACTTGGGATTTTTGAGTACATTATAAAGACCTTGCAAGAAATGATCACTAGTCATATCATGCTTCTATATCCAACCTGCGTCCTATACAGAGGGATTAGGCCTTCCCCCATAGCCGTCCCCTCACAGTATCCGTGGCGTGTTTGGTTACTAATCTCTAGGACTGAAGTACCTCCATCAGTTTGTGATTTCATCCTGTAGATCCCATGGTGTTAATTTCTAAACAAGCAGTGAAGTCAGATCAGGGCTAATATCACAGAGAGATCTTTGTCAGGCTACACGTTCACGTTGCAAAAGCTGCTGTAGCCTAAGGCGGAGCACACTGTCATTGCAAACACAGCCTGGATCTGTTAAATTGCCCCTAATTCTGCGATGGAGATAATGATGAGAATAAAGACTACTTAAAGGATGATGCAGGACCTGCCTAAACTTGACAGACAGGAATGGAAAATTAACAGAACAACCTGTGTACTGTTTTTTTTTTTTTTCAGATTATATTGTTTCCCATACCTAGTATAGAGGTCTGCTAAGTAGCCAGTGTCAGGACAGGATTAGACAAGGTTGGGTATCAGTCTGTTCGATCTATTGCCAGCCAAAGGTTATGGTGCGGAACAACCTATGATTGGCCAGAGTGACCATGACAGGACAGGAAGCTCCTGATCTTTGTAGTTTAACAGAATTTATTGATTTATTACACGTGACAACTCTAAAACAGCTTGGAAAGCTTTTTCCTTATCTTAGATGATTAATGATGTTGGAGTACCAGAGATAATTACAAACACTAGCACTGTATATTTGGTGGATTCTATCACTGGAAGGAATTTAAAGGTGAACCCCCTCTGTTTAAAAAAAAAATAGCTGAACTCTCTTCAACTAAACTAAAGGTTCGTGTTTTAAAAAAAACAAACATGTTATACTTCCCTCCTCTGTGCAGTTGGTTTTGCACAGAGTGTCCCCAACCCTCCTCTTCTCGGGTCCCTCAGCGGCGCTCCTGGCTCCTCCTCTTCTCGAGAGCCGCTCTCCCTCGGGACACTAGTGCTGATGCGTTCCCGTGTCCGGCTGCTGCGTCTATTGACACAGACAGCAGGACTTGGCCCCGCCCCCCGGCTCCAGCATCATTGGATTTGATTGACAGCGGCGGCAGCCAATGGCTGCACTGCTATCAATCTATCCAATCAGGCCCCCGAGACACCGGCTGTAGCTGATGTGCTCGTCCCCGTCGCTGGAAAGATCAGGTTCAGGTAAGTAAAAGGGGGGGGCTCTGGGGGGCAGAATGCGTTAAGGTGAAAAACGTTGAGGGTTTACAACCCCTTTAACCACTTGCCGACCAGCCTCCACAGTTATACTGCGGCAGTATGGCACGGCTGGGCGAAACAATGTTATGTAACGTCACTTCGCCCTGTAGCCACTAGGGGCACACGCGCGCCCCCCGAGCCGATGCGAGTGCTTGGCGGTCACGATCACCGCCGGGCTCCCGCGATCGCCGCTGACACACAGAGAACTGGGACCTGTGTGTGTAAACACACAGTTTCCGGTTCTCTGAGGGGAGAACAGACAGAGATCGTCTGTTCATACAGGGTATGAACAGCGATCAGTCATCTCACTTGCACAGTCTCCTCCCCCCTTCAGTTAGAACACAAACTAGGGAACACATTAACCCCTCGAGCGCCCACTAGTGTTAACCCCTTCCCTGCCAGTGACATTTTTACAGTAATCAATGTATTTTTATAGCACTGATCACTGTATTAATGCCAATGGTCCCAAAAATTTGTCAAAATTGTCTGATGTGTCCGCCATAATGTCGCAGTCCCGATAAAAATCGCAGATTGCTGCCATTACTAGTGTAGTGAGCTCTGACTGAGCTCTGACACGATCCTTCCTCTCTACCCACTACAGGACATACCCTCTGCTTTGAACTCTTCAATCTGCTAAGCAGAATGCATCATTCTAAATCACCCACTAATACACAACACATCCGCTGGCTGGCTGGAGTACCAAACAAAGCCGGATTCAGCTTTGATCAGGTCTCCGATGTAGTAACCTGGAAGCGACGTCATAAAGTCGCTTCTGGTTTACTCGGCTGCCAACGGCGCCGATTTTAAAAAATCCAAGGTATTAAAAAATGCAGATTTTGGGATTTTTAATACTTTGAAGTGCAGTGGAGGGGTTTGGGGTCTTATAGATCCCAGGCCCTTCCATAAAGTGTACTCTGTTGCTGCCTATTACTGTCACAAGGGATGTTTACATTAATATAAATCTTTTTTTTTTGTTTTTAAAGCGTCCCCACGTGCTCGCACACATAAGTCGCGCCCGCAAATGTAAACAGTGTTCAAATCACACTTGTGAGGTATCACCGCGATCTCAAGAGCAATAATTCTAGCAAAAGACATCCTCTGTAACTCTAAACCGGTAACCATTAAAATTCTGAGAGTGACACCAATGTTAGGGGTTAATATTGCATCCACTGACACTAACATTGTGCCCACTGACCGCAATGTTGGGGATTATTATTGTGTCAACTGGCACCAATGCTGAGAGTTATTAACTCTCAGTTGGTGCTGATTTCCTGGACAAGACCAGAGCAGAGGCAGTGTTATGGCTATATAGGAAGATTTTATGTCATTTTTGGAAGGTCACTCCACCCAAAACTTTTAGTGATAGCAGTGGCGGCTGGTGCTCAATTTTTGGAGGCGCAAACAAACTGAAAAAAAAAAAACCCATCAATTGCAGCCTCACTGTGCCCATCAAACGCAGCCACTGTGCCATCAAACGCAACCACTGTGCCATCAAACGCAGCCACTGTGCCATCAAACGCAGCCATTGTGCCATCAATTGCAGCCACTGTGCCCATCAAATGCTGCCACTGTGCCCATCAAATGCTGCCACTGTGCCCATCAAATGCTGCCACTGTGCCCATCAAATGCTGCTAATGTGCCCATCAAATGCAGCCACTGTGCCCATCAAATGCTCCCACTGTGCCCATCAAATGCTCCCACTGTGCCATCAAATGCTCCCACTGTCCATGGAATGCTCCCACTGTGCCCATCAAATTCTGCCACTGTGCTATCAAATGCTCCCACTGTGCCCATCAAATGCTCCCACTGTGCCCATCAAATTCTCCCACTGTGCTATCAAATGCTCCCACTGTGCCCATCAAATGCTCCCACTGTGCCCATTAAATGCTTCCACTTTGCCCGTTGAATGCTCCCACTGTGCCCATCGAATGCTGCCACTGTGCCCATCGAATGCCGCCACTGTGACCCCCGCCCGCTCACCATCTGCCCGGCAGTTACCCTGTCTCAGTGGGGCAGTGGGTGACAGCGGCGAGCGTTGTCCTCCATATGTCTTCTCCCATCCTCTCAGAAGGGTGTGTCCTATAGTCCTAACACACTTTTTGCCCAAGGGTGCCTATGATGCTTTTTCATATATACAGTACGGTGAATGAGCTTTGTCACTCTATGACAGGAAGTATGTTACTGGCAGGATCATCAGATGAAAACAAAAGAAAACTAATGTGGCCACCACATCTTTGTTACAAGATAAAAGATACATTTTTACTGGCGCCCTCTTCAGGTGAGCATGCGCACCTTCCTTTCCCTCTCCTGCCACTCCATTAAAACCCAAATGACCCTTTATCAGCTTTAAATCAGCTAAATCCTGTATGTTCCAGGTGCATCATAACAAAAGGGCATGCAGTGTATTGCAGTTGGAAAAACAGCCACAGCCTGCCAGCATCTGCAAAGTGGGGCTCTTCCTTTCCGTGTAAGGGAATTATTTATCTGCAGAGGTCCAACATGCCCCCTGCTGAGTCTGAGATATATATAACACTGCAATCAATACAGCTCAAGCTCCTTGCTTAGAGAGCTCTAGCTCTGACCTTTCAGGGAACAAGCTGGACCTCTGCAGAGAGACTGCTGCTTCCCCATGTAGAGCAAAGTACTTTTCCTGCTGCATGCTGGCAGGGCACAGTCTTTTCTAGTCAGGCTGCTATTTAACCACTTCCTGCCTGGCCTATAGCAGAATGATGGCTGGGCGGTGGTTTGGTTATCCTGACTGGGCATCATATGACGTCCAGCAGGATAACATGCCGGCGTGCGCCGATCAGTGGTGCTGTGTGCCAGTCTGATGCACTGTATCTCTGATCGTAGTAAGGAGCCTCTGATGGAGGATCCTTATCATGTGATCAGCTGTGACCAATCACAGCTGATCACAGCGTGAACCAGGAAGTGTCTGTAAACAGTTTTCCTTGGTTCGAGCTGACAGGGAGAGCCGATTGGCGGCTCTCCCTGTCAGAGGGGGGTCTGTGCTGATAATCAGCACATTGATAATCAGCACATTGATTATCAGCACAGGCCCCATGAGAGGTGCAGATCAGCTGCCAGTCGGTGCCCATCAAACGCCAGGAAGTACCCATAAAAGTCCCAATCAGTGCCCACCACAGTGACAATCAGTGCTTATCATAGTGCCAATCAGTAATACATGTCAATACCTCATCATCAGTGCTGCCCATCAGTGCCATCTATTAGTGTCCTTCAGTGCCCATCAGTTCCGCCTGTCAGTGCCACCAATCAGTGCCCATCAGTTCCGCCCATCAGTGCTGCCTATCGGTGCCCATCAGTGCCCATCAGTTCTACATATCAGTGCCACCTTATCAGTGCCAACTCATCAGTACCCATTTGTGCCACCTCATCAGTGCCCGTCAGTGAAGGACAAAACAACATGTTATAACAGAAACAAAGAAAAACTTTTTTAAATTCCAAAATCTCAGTTTTTTTTAGTTTGTTTAGCAAAAAATAAAAACCCCAGTGGTGATTCAATACCACCAAAAGAAAGCTCTATTTGTGTGAAGAAAATGATAAAAATCTAGTTTGGGTGCAGTGTTGTATGACCGCATAATTGTCATTCACAGTGCGACAGCGCTGAAAGCTAAAAATTGTCGTGGGCAGGAAGGGGGTAAAAGTGCCCGGTATTGAAGTGGTTAAAGATACCAACCTGTCTGGCTTTACACAGCTTTTGTTTTTATGCCTGAGCTGATTGAAAATAAAAGTTTGGTTTGGCTTTAAGGTCAGGGGTTAAAGTGAGCCTGTGGTGTGCCTAAAGAGAGCAGTTCAATTGGTCAGAAGCGAACAGATTTACTCAGTCGTGTTGTAGAGATCGATCGCTAAACAGAAACCACACAAGAATAGTATGCAATGCTACATCTGTCCATTTTGTTGTGTTCAGAACAGATAAAAAAAAAAATCTGCCCAGCACAATGAAGGCCTCTTGAGCCCCTATAGGGAAAGAGAGCCTTGACTGATGGGGGCATGGCCAGGTGCCGGACAATGTGGGTGATTGGTTACCAAGGATTGGTGGGACCATGGGGGATGGGCTGAGCTCAGAAAAGTATTGCCCCAGGGAATTCTGGGCATTTTGAAGATCGTGGCTGGGTTATACACATTCTGTGGACCTTATCTCTGCTATCAATCAAGACATCGCTCATTGTTATGCAGTCTATACCAACTTGGTTCTCATCTAATCTGAAATCGTGCCTCGCTTGCTGTGGGCCCGGGAAATGCCTGGCCCCTGCCTGGAGCACTTCTGTCGCAAGGTTAACGCCCAAGTTTGTTCAGCAGATCATCGGGTTTGTAATCTGGCACAAGGATTTGGAGAATGCTAATGATGATCTGCTGAGATCGGATGGCGTTCAGCTTAACCACTTCAGCCCCGGAAGGATTTACCCCCTTCTTGACCAGAGCACTTTTTACAATTTGGCACTGCGTCACTTTAACTGCTAATTGCGCGGTCATGCAATGCTGTACCCAAACGAAATTTGCGTCCTTTTCTTCCCACAAATAGAGCTTTCTTTTGATGGTATTTGATCACCTCTGCGGTTTTTATTTTTTGCGCTATGAATGGAAAAAGACCGAAAATTTTGAAAAAAAAATGATATTTTCTACTTTTTGTTATAAAAAAAATCCAATAAACTCAATTTTAGTCATACATTTAGGCCAAAATGTATTCGGCCACATGTCTTTGGTAAAAAAAAATGTCAATAAGTGTATATTTATTGGTTTGCGCAAAAATGATAGCGTCTACAAACTAGGGTACATTTTCTGGAATTTACACAGCTTTTAGTTTATGACTGCCTATGTCATTTCTTGATGTGCTAAAATGGCAGGGCAGTACAAAACCCCCCCAAATGACCCCATTTTGGAAAGTAGACACCCCAAGGAATTTGCTAAGAGGTATGTTGAGCCCATTGAATATTAATTTCTTTTATCCCAAGTGATTTTGTAATTTTTTTTTTTTTCATTATTCAAAGTTGTCACTAAATGATATATTGCTCACACAGGCCATGGGCATATGTGGAATTGCACCCCAAAATACATTTAGCTGCTTCTCCTGAGTACGGGGATACCACATGTGTGGGTCTTTTTGGGAGCCTAGCCGCGTACGGGGCCCCGAAAACCAAGCACCGCCTTCAGTATTTCTAAGGGCGTAAATTTTTGATTTCACTATTCACTTCCTATCACAGTTTCGGAGGCCATGGAATGCCCAGGTGGCACAACCCCCCCCCCCCGCCCCAAATGACCCCATTTTGCAAAGTAGACAACCCAAGCTATTTGCTGAGAGGCATGGTGAGTATTTTGCAGCTCTCATTTGTTTTTGAAAATGAATAAAGACAAGAAAAAAAAAAATGTTTTTTTTTTCTTTTTTCAATTTTCAAAACTTTGTGACAAAAAGTGAGGTCTGCAAAATACTCACTATACCTCTCAGCAAATAGCTTGGGGTGTCTACTTTCCAAAATAGGGTCATTTGGGGGGGTTTTGTGCCACCTGGGCATTCCATGGCCTCCGAAACTGTGATAGGCAGTGAAGAGTGAAATCAAAAATTTACGCCCTTAGAAAGCCTGAAGGTGGTGCTTGGTTTTCGGGGTCCCGTATGCGGCTAGGCTCCCAAAAAGTCTCACACATGTGGTATCCCCATACTCAGGAGAAGCAGCAGAATGTATTTTGGGGTGTATTTTCACATATTTCCATGGCATGTTTGAGCAATATATCATTTAGTGACAACTTTGTGCAAAAAAAAAAAAAAAAAAAATTTGTCTTTTTCCCGCAACTTGTGTCACAATATAAAATATTCCATGGACTCTACATGCCTCTCAGCAAATAGCTTGGGGTGTCTACTTTCCAAAATAGGGTAATTTGGGGGGGGGGTTGAACTGTCCTGGCATTTTATGCACAACATTTAGAAGCTTATGTCACACATCACCCACTCTTCTAACCACTTGAAGACAAAGCCCTTTCTGACACTTTTTGTTTACATGAAAAAAATATTTTTTTTTGCAAGAAAATTACTTTGAACCCCTAAACATATATTTTTTAAAGCAAATGCCCTACAGATTAAAATGGTGGGTGTTTCATTTTTTTTTTTCACACAGTATTTGCGCAGCGATTTTTCAAATGCATTTTTTGGGGAAAAAACACACTTTTTTAAATTTTAATGCACTAAAACACACTATATTGCCCAAATGTTTGATGAAATAAAAAAGATGATCTTAGGCCGAGTACATGGATACCAAACATGAGATGCTTTAAAATTGCGCACAAACGTGCAGTGGCAACAAAATAAATACATTTTTAAAAGCCTTTACAGGTTACCACTTTAGATTTACAGAGGAGGTCTACTGCTAAAATTACTGCCCTCGATCTGAACTTCGCGGCGATACCTCACATGCATGGTGCAATTGCTGTTTACATTTGACGCCAGACCGACGCTTGAGTTCACCTTAGCGCGAGAGCAGGGAGGGACAGGGGTGCTTTTTTTTTTTTCTTCATTATTTTTTTGCTTTTTTATCTTATTTTTAAACTGTTCCTTTCATTTTTTTTTTTTTAAAACATTTTTATTGTTATCTCAGGGAATGTAAATATCCCCTATGATAGCAATAGGTAGTGACAGGTACTCTTTTTTGAAAAAATTGGGGTCTATTAGACCCTAGATCTCTCCTCTGCCCTCAAAGCATCTGACCACACCAAGATCGGTGTGATAAAATGCTTTCCCAATTTCCCAATGACGCTGTTTACATCCGGCGAAATCTAAGTCATGAAATGCTCGTAGCTTCCAGTTTCTTAGGCCATAGAGATGTTTGGAGCCACTCTGGTCTCTGATCAGCTCTATGGTCAGCTGGCTGAATCACCGGCTGCATTTTCAGGTTCCCTGTTGAGACAGGAGAGCCAGAGAAAAACACGGAAGACGGTGGGAGGGGCATTCCCTCCCACTGCTTGTAAAAGCAGTCTAGAGGCTAATTAGCCGCTAGGATTGCTTTTACATGAAAGCCGACCGCTGGCTGAAAAGAATGATACCAAGATGATACCTAAACCTGCAGGCATCATTCTGGTATAACCACTCAAAGTCGTGAATGGCGTACCTGAAGACAAAAAAGTGGTTATCAATAAAACACAGTAAGCGGTAAAGTATAAAAAATTGCATACCTGAAAAGCAAACATGATAAAACATAACAATAAAAAATTGCAGAATAGAATACAGTAAAAAAGAGCAGAACAATAGAGAGAGAATAGAGAGAGAGAGAGAGAACAATAAAACGACAACTATTTTTTTTTTTTATATATATTTTTTTGTGATTTTTTTTTTTTTTTTACACTTTTTTTTTGTAATTGTAACTTTTATAACTGTAACCGGTTCCAGGTTCGGGTCTCTCAAAATGTGATGGCATCTTGGGAGACCCTGTGAAAGTGTGCCTAGTCTGTGCAGTGCTGTACCCTACGCTTATACTCAACTAGTGAATGGTAGCGTTCAAAACATTCACTAATGCAAAGACCAGGATTGTCAGGACAGGATGGACAATAATAGCGGGTGTCACGCCTATATCCGCGCTTGCTGCAGACACGACATCTTTTTTGGGGGGGTTCGTTGGGTAGGGGTACTTGGGAGGACATAAAGAAAATGCCTCTCATGCAGCCGACTGCATTTGGTTGGGGATGTGAATGAGGGAAGTACGGGCGCTGCAGAAGCGGTGGGTTCCCAATTAGGATTGGCGAATGCTGCAGGAAGGGCACTATGGGCACGACGGGCCTGTTTGTCTTCTTCTTGGTGGCAGCGGGACACTACTTGTGCTTGCCACCTCACCAGCTTGAACTGCACTTATGGGACTCGCCACGTCACCAAGTGTTACTGCAGTGCTGGTTTGACTACGACCGGGGTGTACTAGGCCACTGGTGCTTGCCAGTTCACCAAAACGCTACCAAAAAAAACTGTTAGCGATCGCAGGGATCAGGCCTGACTCTGCGAACGCTGCAGTTATGCGTTTAGTGTTTTGTAAGTGACAGTGATCGATCGATACTGCACTTGGGTGGCCTGGGCTGGGCCGGGCAAAACACAGGTGCTAGCAGGTATCTGGGCTGATCCCGCTAACACTGCGTTTTTGGGAACCCTAAACTGCTGGGGACGCCAGTATAGATCTGATCGGATCAGATATTGATCCGTTCAGATACTATACCACTAAGGGAGGTGTATGCTGCGTGCGTGGGTGTTAGCGGTACTGGCGCTAACCTGATGCTGCTTGGGGCTGGTGCTTGCCAGTTCACCAAAACGCTACCAAGAAAACTGTTAGCGATCGCAGGGATCAGGCCTGACTCTGCGAACGCTGCAGTTATGCGTTTAGTGTTTTGTAAGTGACAGTGATCGATCGATACTGCACTTGAAGGGGCAAAACGCAGGTGCTAGCAGGTATCTGGGCTGATTCCGCTAACACTACATTTTTGGGAACCCTAAACTGCTGGGGACGCTAGTATAGATCTGATCGGATCAGATATTGATCCGTTCAGATACTATACCACTAAGGGAGGTGTATGCTGCGTGCGTGGGTGTTAGCGGTACTGGCGCTAATCTGACGCTGCCTGGGGCGACGCATATCACCGCCGGCCGCTCAGGGGGCTAAAACTTTATTCGGTAATAAACGGCGGGTGCCCTGACACTATAAAAAATGAACTAACCAGCGTCAACCGTAACGGTTATACGGTGATCAGTGGTGAAAGGGTTAACTAGGGGGCAATCAAGGGGTTAAAACATTTATTAGGTAGTATATGGGGGTCCCTGTCGCTATAAAACGCTGACGGCGAACCTAAATATTTACGTCCCTAACTAGCGTCACCGGTGACATTGATACAGCGATCAGAAAAATGATCGCTTAGCGACACTGGTGACGGGGGGTGATCAAGGGGTTAAAACTTTATTGGGGGGGTTAGGGGGGTACCCTAGACCTACAGGGGGCTAACACTAACTGCCCTACCACTTCTAACTGTCACAAACTGACACCATGCAGTAACCAGAAAAAAAAACTGCTTGGTGTCAGTGTGACGGGGGGGGGAGGGAGGGGTGATTGGGGTACCACACAGAGGCAGGGGATGATTCTCATTGGCTGGGAGCGATCGCGAGGAGGGGCACGATCGGATGGCCTCCCCCTCATCACTAAACGCTCCCAGACCAAAGCCGACCGCTGCCGGTACTGGGGGGGGGGTCCGATAGGACCCCCCGCCCGCGGGAAGGCAATCACGTACCAGGTAAGTGATTTTGCCTGCCCGTGCCATTCTGTTGACGTATATCGTCTTTAGGCGGTCGGCAAGTGGTTAAAGTGATTGTAAAGTCAGAAGGTTTCTTATCTTAATGCATTCTATGCATTAAGATAAAAAGTCTTCTGTGTGCAGCAGCCCCCTAATACTTACCTGAGGTGCCTCTAGCTCCAGCCGTCCGGGACTCCCCTCCTCATTGGCTGAGACAGCAGCGTGGCGCCATTGGCTCCTGCTGCTGTCAATCAATCAGCCAATTAGTCAATCAGCCAATGAGGTTAGAAAGGGGACGGGCCGGCCCGCAGCTCTGTGTCTAAATGGACACACAGAGCTGTGACTTGGCTCAGGTGCCCCCATAGCAAGCTACTTCCTGTGGGGGCACCCATAGGAGGGAGGGGCCAGGAGAGCCAAAGAGGGACCCGACAAGACTAGGATCTAAGCTGTTCTGTGCAAATCCACTGCACAGAGGAGGTAAGTATAACATGTTTGTTATTTTTAAATTAAAAAAACGAGACTTTGCAATCACTTTAGGAGTTCCCTTCACTGGCACTAAGGGGCCAAGCCCAACCCCTGAAAAACAACCCCACACCATAATCCCCCCTCCATCAAATGATTTAGACCAGTGCACAAAGCAAGGTCCATAAAGACATGGATGAGCGAGTTTGGGGTGAAGGAGTCCTGACTTCAACCTGATAGAACACATTTGGGATGAATTAGAACAGAGACTACGAGCCAGGTGTTCTCGTCCATCTAGTTCAACCAAAAAAAAAAAAAAAATCCCATATACACAATCTTTCACCCACAGTTTTTCAGAGGAAGGTGAAAAACCCCAGCAAAGCATGCTCCAATTTGCTACAGCAGAGGAATAAAAAAAAAAAACTCCTTCCTGATTTCCCGAGAGGCAATCGGATTTTCCCTGGATGAACTTTACCTATAAATGTTAGTACTCAGTTATATTATGTACATGTAGGAAAGAATCCAGGCCTTTTTTAAAGCAATCTACTGAGCTGGCCAGAACCACCTTTGAAAGAAGTCTATTCCACATTTTCACAGCTCTTATAGGGCGTACACACGGTCGGACTTTGTTCGGACATTCCGACAACAAAATCCTAGGATTTTTTCCGACGGATGTTGGCTCAAACTTGTTTTGTCTACACACGGTCGCACAAAGTTGTCGGAAAATCCGATCGTTCTAAACGCGGTGACGTAAAACACGTACGTCGGGACTATAAACGGGGCAGTGGCCAATAGCTTTCATCTCTTTATTTATTCTGAGCATGCGTGGCACTTTGTCCGTCGGATTCGTGTACACACGATCGGAATTTCCGACAACGGATTTTGTTGTCGGAAAATTTTATCTCCTGCTCTCCAACTTTGTGTGTCGGAAAATCCGATAGAAAATGTCCGATTGAGCCCACACACGGTCGGAATTTCCGACAACACGCTCCAATCGGACATTTTCCATCGGAAAATCCGACCGTGTGTACGGGGCATTACTGTGAAGAAACCTTTCCTTTTTTGGAGATTAAATCTTTTTTCCTCTAAAAGTAAAGAGTGCCCCCTTCCTCTGTGATGACCTTAAAGTGAATAACTCAACACCAAGTTCACTATAAGGACTACTTATGTATTTGTACATGATGATAGTATCTCCTCTTCTCAAGAGGGAATAGATTCAGTTCCTCTAATCTTTCTCCATAGCTGAGCTCCTCCATGCCTCTTATCAGTTTAGTTGCCCTTCTCTGCACTTTCTCCAGTTCCCTGATATCCTCTTTGTAAACTGGTGCCCAAAACTAAACTGCATATTCCAGATGAGTTCTTACTAATGATTTGTACAGGGGCATAATAATATCTCCCTCTCTGGAGTCCATACCTTTCCTAATACAAGAAAGGACTTTGCTCGCTTTGGAAACCGCAGCTTGGCATTGCATGTTATTATTGAGCTTATGATCTACCAAAACCCCCAGATCCTTCTCCTATGGAATTCTCAGTGCTGGGGCCAGCCCTTCCTTCTCTGAACTTGGCCGCTCAGCTGTTGGCTAATTGCCAGCTATTATCTCTCCACAGTGACTCACCTGTTGATGATCCTGCTCGTCGGTCCTACCTACTTAAGCCATCCAGCCCAGATGATCTCTGCCTTCGCCTTGGTCACATCTCTAGAGACGCTCTCCTGTGTTCCTGTTAAAGACTTTTTTTCACGGGCAGTGGCTGGTGTTAGCGCTTCAGTCATCCCCGCACCATGCTTGATATGGTGTCAGGGTGATTGAAGCGCATTATTTCTATTTTTACGTTGTAGTAATAAATGAAATAGTTCAACTCACCATAATGTAGAATCAGTGGGAGCCCTGAGGGCGTCACCTGCTACCGTCACCTGCTACCAGATGTGGATAGTCACTTGCCACGCTGCCTGCCACCAGATGCGGAATGTCACTTGCCACATCGCCTGCCACGCTTACTGCCACAAGATGTGGATTGTCACCTGCCACGTTGCCTGTCACCAGATGCGGAGTGAGTGGAGCACCCATTGTTGTTTGTCAGGCAGACAGCTGAAGGGGTGAACTACAAGTCCCAGCACACCCCACCTGTACTCCCACACACAGCTCACCTGTCACTGATGACGTCATATCTCTGTGGGATCGCCCCTCTGGATGTCGCAGGGTGTCTCCCTCCTCATGCTGCAGCCAGTGTCACCTGGCAGAGGGAGGGTCCGGGACTCCTCCGGCTGTCACTCTCTGGCTCCAGCCTTCTGCCATTCCTGATTAGCTGTCGGGGGGGGGGGGGGCAGGCAATCTGCACCGCTGAACAAGGAATCTGTTTTCACACAGCGAGGAGCCACATGAGAGCGATGATGCAAGGTGGGCAGTATGAGATGATGTCATCTCTCTGCTCCCCACCGCACCTCCGACACTGAGACAGAGCACTGGCTTTGAGGGAGGAAGAGCGGTGATGCGGGGGGCGGAGAGAAATATTATCTCTGCTTGCCTGCCCACTCGCTTCTTCCATTCACCCAGCGCTCTTATCCCGGCAGCCCAGCATGTCTCTTACTGGCGGCCCGCACCCGCTGCCCGGCTGCAGAAGCACCACGGCCCGGTAGTGGGCCGGTGACTGGGGGTTGGTGACCCCTGACTTAGGGGATTGAAGAGATCTGATCCAGGGGTTCAAAACCTTCTCCAATTTAGTTTGTCCCAGAAGATACTCGCCAGTCTTTTGTAAAGCATGATCCAGGATATTTTGTATTTGACTAGTGCCCCGTTAACCCTGGGGGATTTCCATGCTGGTGCTATGGTGATTTTTGCAGCCGGGCCACAATTTTTAAAAGAAGCTTCAGGCTCCTTCCGAAAAAAATTCAAATACTACAGCTACTGACTTTTAATATAAGGACACTTACCTGTCCAGGGATCCCGTGATGTCCTTACCTGAGCCAATTCTACAATGGGCTTCGGGAGCAGACGCCGGCATCTCTAGTAAGGGACACACGAAGTGAAGCCTTGCAGCTTCACAGCCTGTTTCCTACTGCACATGCGTGAGATGCGCTGCACATTGTGAATCATTGTGAATGGCCTCAGAAGACTGCGGGGGAAGGAGCTCGCCGCAGTGGTCGGAGCCGAAAGTTGGAGCCAGGTGTCAAATCCAGGTACCCCCCCCCTCCCCCTGCCAAATGTGACAGGGGAGAGGCGGAGGGTGCTGACAAGGGGAGCTTCCCCTTTTGGGTGGTGCTCCTCTTTAAATTTATTCTGGCCATTGAAATGAATAAACACTGAAGCGCTAAATGTGCCTAGCGTCTAGGCGTGTTTCGGCATGTTTATATGCGTTTAGCAATGCTCAGTGTTTTTTGTATTTAAAATTCCCCCTCGGGAACGTGATTTTAGGGCATTCAGAAAATGTCCTCTAAACTCCTATGCTACTAAACTGCTGTAAATGTCTATGTGTACATGGACAAATAGGCTAACATAGCGGGGGAAATCGGGGGCAAAAAAGAAAAAAACTTTGCCAAAAACGTGAGTTTAGGAACAGTTATGCCATGTACATACGAGCGGACTTGTAAACGGGCTAAACTCCGTCGGCATTTGAAAGATTCAGAACATGTTCTATATCTGAGTCCGTCGGAAATGCCGACAGAAAAAGTCCGATGGGGCATCCACACAGTCAGAATGTCCGACCAAAAGCTCCCATCGGACTTTTTCTGTCGGGAAGCCCGGGCCGTGTGTAAATTATGTGTGGCCCAAGACAAGTTCTCTCTCTAAAGTGACCCAGAAAGGTCAAAATGTTGGGCACCCCAATCTAGAGCTGACTGTGCAGAGTCATGTGTCCTGGAGGTGTACAAAGCTATGTCTGGTTTCTCCGTCTCCCCTCATACAATATAGTGGATGTGCTTATTCACCAATATATGTATACAGCTGCATGGAATCATACTTGTATTGTATATATATCCCAAGGCGACTATTTGGTCATTGTCTAGACTGCAGGACTTGATGCTGGTCTTTGAAGTGGAAGTTCGGAAGGGGGAGGTCGGAGATAGTTTTAGGTCTTTTCAGGTGAATTCCAGGTGTTCCGGGGGGTGTCTGGCGAGCATCCTTCCGAGGGTTTGTGAGAGAGAATAAACTTTACACAGCCTCTCATCACTAGATAAACAGCCCTCATGCACTAATAACACAGTTCCTAATGACTTCCCATATGTCTGAGCCGGGACACGCTCTGGGGAACACACACTGCTTCACATAACTGTCACAAGATTATGGTTACCCTGGCTATGTCACATGCGGTATGGCAGGGTCATCATTGTTACACAAAGGTACTTGTCATATCATATGAAGTTACAGACTCATTCTGCTATGCCGTATGACTCTTTAGACGATCGACTATTTTAGCTTTATTTTTTTTTAGTCTCTAATTTAGTTTCCTGTGTTGCTCTTTTTTGGAAAAATGTCATCAGAGAATCATGACATGGTTCCATTGCTGACTCTCTTCTGAAAATACTAGCACCCTGGCTGTTATGCTCAGGTCTGATCCTCGGATTAGTATGCATCTACTGAAGTCAGAACTGCTGACATGCATACTTTGTCTGGCTCAGGGTCTCACTAAGCAAAATCATACTTGCCTAGGTAGATGCTGCATCTGTCCGCCCACCGGTACTCTAAGGAAGCTCTGAGGAAGGGGGTCTGTCCCCCGAAACGTGTAAGCTTTTCCACCGTGTGGCATTTGATGGAACACCCGCCTTATCTGCGGGAGCTGTCTACTTGATACGCCTGATTTTTTTTGTATTTTGAGAGTATAATTTTGTTGTGTGCTTTTAATAAATGGTGTTTGGTGGCATTGCCCCTGGATCGAGTTTGATGGAGGCTTTGTTTCCCCCCTGGTGTCGGTGGGTTCCCCTGTGGTCGCTTCATAGTGAGACGCCCTGTGGTGCTAGAATTGGCCCTCAACATGGGTCTCGTGTTTTATATAGTCAGAATGCTCCCCCATGGTAACCCCTAGGGTCAAATAGGGGGCGACCCCTTTAGCTACGATGTTTTACCTTTCCCCTTTTCCCTAGTTTTCCTTCCATTTTCTGTCCTATGTTTTTGTAGCTATTTATGCCGATGCATTTACCTCTGTTATTTTAATTGCAAACCCTCATAAGTAGGGCATTGTTGGCTATGCAGTGTTCTCTGTTTTACAAATAAAGATTACATTTAAAAAAATTGGTGGTTTGCACCCTCTTGTGTATGTTTTTACAATTTTCTGAAGACCACCCAGTCTGACGAGAGCTGCATCGTTGAACCCATTGCCGACCACTTTCCGTTTTTTGAGGAAGACTTTGACTTGAGCGCTGGATGGTCTTTTAATTGCCAGCTGGCCCTAAGACTGAGAACTGAGCGATCAAAGACCGCTGATCGCTCGGTTCTCAGAGCTCTGTGAGCAGAGAGCAGTGACTGTCAGTCACCGCTCCCTGCTCTGCGCCCACACTAAGTAGAGCGCTGGGCTATGGAGGGGGCGAATCGGCTAGCTCAGGCTCTCAGCGAGCTGAGCCAGGTGCCGGTCCAGGGTTATGGGCGGATCCTAACTTTATTGTCTCGATCTTGCCCCAGCCTGGATCGGCTCTGTGATGTCAGCCGATAGCAGGCTTCAGCCCCCGGTTTGCTGAAAACGGGTCACAGAAGTGCAGAACAAAATAGTCTAGCAGCACCATCTCGAATGTAAATGCATTTTTAGGGTGTGCCCCCCAAGTCTGTTGTTAGGAGTGCCGAACAAACTGCACTCCTGTGATCCAAAGAAAAAGGACAGACAAACAAGCTTTGCCTGTACTTCTCCTTTGAGGATCAGAATGGCAATCGGTGTACAAGTTGTCTTTTCTTCTCTACAGCCATTCAAAGTGCCTTTTTTCTCTTGTTGTCAGGAAAACTTGTCAGAAGTGACTCATACAGATAACAGAGGAACGAGGCATCAGACAGAAATGACACTTAGGCTCGGTTCACACTGGGGCGACTTGTCAGGCGACCTGGTCGCCTGACAAGTCGCCTCCCGTTCTGTGCTATGGAACCGTTCTAATCGGAGCGACGCAAGTCGCTCCGACTTAGAAAAAGGTTCCTGTATTACTTTGGGGGCGACTTGGGGCGACTTGCATAGACTTCTATGCAGAAGTCGTCTCGCAAGTCGCCCCGGCAGTCGTTTGCAGGTCGCCTCGCTGAGGCGACCTGCAAGTCGTGCCGCCCATGTGTGAACCGGGCTTAAGTGTTCTTGGTAGAGAACATACTATAGAGGGCTATGCTTTGTTCATATTTCATGTCTGAGGTTTACAACCACTTTAAATTGACATGTCAGATTTGTCAGGTATTGCCACTTGCCAAATGTGGCCTATTGGAGCTTTATAAGTGTGCGGCACATTTTTTTATAGTAGAGTGTTGTACATCCTGTACTCTGCTCTTCCATTGATCCTCTCTTTCATACTGTATATACAAATATGATTTTTTAATCGTCCTTTTCAAAAAAAAATATTAGAGCTTTTTTACACGTGCGCCAGTGTCCACGGTGGATCATCTTTCAGTGGCTTTTGGAGGCGGCTGCATGGACTCAGCCACACGTGGAAATGTAAGAGGCGTGCGGGTGAGCAGGCCCAAATGCTGACAGTGTGCGTTCAAAGCTGTTCACCCAAATGTCTGGCAAATTGGAACAAACGGCTGTGTCTGTGCAGCCACTGTGTCCTAAGGGCTGGTTCACACAATAAAAGCGGAATCTGAGCGCGTTCGTCTTTGCACATTCCCACGCAGCACACATAGTACAACCCTTAAATTTCAAAGCAGGATTTTTTTTAAAATCACATCACCACAAAATTTCACCACATCACATCACCACAATACCATGCTTTTGTTTGGTGTGAACACTCCCCACTTTGCTAGATGCATGGGGGTGCCATTAAGATTTAACGGCACCCACATGCGTGCGCAGAATGTCTCTGTGCAGTATGGGAAAACGCATGCTCTCGCTCCGCAAATGGTGTGAGCAATGGTGGACTGCCTGTACGCAACACTTGGAGTGTAGAGACGCTGAACAAAAAATAGCCCATTCGTGGTATATGGGCTTCAGCACCCACGTGATAGAGGATCAAAGGGTTGTAAACCCTCGTTTTAATACATCCTTTGCATTAAGGTGAAAAAACTTCTATCACTGACCATCCCATCCACCTCCCCCCCTCACCTGAGCCTGTTCGTTCCCACGCCGGAGATGCGCTCTACCTCTCTGGCCGGGGTTCTCGGCTCTTAATTGGATAGATTGATAGCAGCCCAGCCATTGGCTCCCGCTGCTGTCAATCAAATCCAATGACGCAGGTGCTGGGGAGCCGCGAACGCCGTTGGGGGGGCCCTAGAAGATGATGATCAGGGCCACTCTGTGCAAAACAAACTGCACAGTGGAGGTAAGTATATGTTTTGTTATTGAAAAGAAAAAAAACAAAAAAAAATGAGGGCTTACAACCCCTTTAACCCATTTAACCACTTTAAGACCGGGCCTTTTTCTGACATTTGTTGTTTATAAGATAAAATCAGTATTTTTCACTAGAAAATTACTTAGAACCCCAAACATTATATAATATATATATATATATATATATATATATATATATATATATATATATATATATATATATATATATATATATATATATATATATATATATATATATATATATATATATATATATATGTATGTATATATATATATATGTGTGTGTGTATGTATATATATATATATATATATATATATATATGTGTGTGTGTGTGTGTGTGTGTGTGTGTGTGTGTGTGTGTGTATATATATATATATATATATGTATAATATATTTTAGCAGGGACCCAAGAGAATAAAATGGCGGTCATTGCAACATTTTATGTCACACTGTATTTGCGCAGTGGTCTTTCAAACGCAATTTTTAGGTAAAAAATACAATTTAATGAAAAAAAAAAGTAAAGTTAGCCCAATTGTTTTGTATAATGTGAAAGATGATGCTACGTTGAGTAAATAGATACCTAACATGTTATGCTTTAAAATCGCACACGCTCGTGGAATGGTGGCAAACTATGGTACATAAAAACCTCCATAGGTGACACTTTAAACATTTTTACAGGTTACCTGTTTAGAGTTACAGAGGGGGTCTAGTGCTAGAATTATTGCTCTCGCTCTAACAATTGCAGCGCTACCTCATATGTTTGATTTGAACACCGTTTACATATGCGGGCGCGACTTACATATTCATTCACTTCTGCGTGCAAGCTTTGAGGGATGGAGAGCTATACTTATTTTTTTTTTCTTATTTATTTTTACACTGTCCATTCATTTTTTTTTTATCACTTTCATTGCTCTTGCAAGGAATGTAAACACCCCTTGTAATATAAATGAGCATGGCAGGTCCTCTTTATTGAGAGATATGGGATTAAAAAGACCTCAGATCTCTCATTACCTTCTTATTATTAAGTTATTTTAAGCTCGAGAGGCGGAAGTGACGTCGCTCAGGTTCTCCGAGGGAATAGAGCCAAGTGAGCGCCATCTTCCTGCCTGGCCACCAATGGGACCGGATTGCTTCTGGGTTTACTGACGGCTCTGGTAAACCCGGAAGAGACCAGGAAGTTTACAACCACACCACTTGCTGACCACTTAACTGTAAATATACTGTGCATCATTACTTTGACATTAAATACACAGGATCACTTTTATTAGCCTATAAAAGTGATCCTGTGGCAAACCCACCGCGGGGACCACTTCTATCGCAAAGTCGGCCGCCTACTGTAAAGAAAAATACCGGGGTTATGGCAGCCAGCTGCTGTCATAACCCTGGTATTTAATGTCAAAGTAATGAGGTATATTTACAGTCAAGTGGTCTGCAAGTGGTGTGGTTGTAAACCTCAGACATGAAATATGAACAAAGCATATCCCTCTATAGTGTGTATTTGTCTCAGTTAAGAGCAGTAAGCCCTGATTCACACTGGTGCGGCTTTGAAATCGTGCTATTTCAGGAGATTTCAAAGCCATATAACTCTCATTGTGGCTTGAAACTTTGTTAAAGTCCATGGCAAGTCACAATGAAATCAGAAAAAAGTAGTGCAGGAACCTTTTTCAAAGTCGCTGCGACACAAGTCGAGGCAGTTTGAACGGTTTCATTGCCGGCAATAGGGTGTGACTTGCAATGCGATTTGCTACTGTCAAACGGCATGACAAATCACACTGTTTTGAACCAGGGCTAAACCCTGCGGCCGTGAAATCCCACTACTTCAGCGCAATTTCAAAGCCGCACATCAGTGCGATTTGCGACTTAATTTAACCTGTTCCCAACCAGCCGCCTCAGTTTTACTGTGGCAGAATGGCACGGGCAGACGAATTGATGTTATGTTACATCGCTTCCTTAGGCGGCCACTAGGGGCGCGCGCGTCCGCTCCTCACCCCAGGAGCCAATGAGAGTGCACGGCGGTCTTGGTGACCACCGGGCTCCCGCGATCGCTCGTGACACAGCGAGAACCGGAATCTCTGTGTGTAAACACAGAGATCCCGATTCTCTGAGGGGAGAAGTGACAGATCGTCTGTTCATACCAAGTATGAACAGCGATCTGTCATCTCCCCTAGTCAGTCCCCTCCCCCTTCAGTTAGAACACACACCCAGGGAACACAGTTAACACCTTGATCGCCCCCCTAGTGTTAACCCCTTCACTGCCAGTGACATTTTTACAGTAATCAATGCATTTTTCTAGCACTGATCGCTGTATTAATGCCAATGGTCCCAAAAATGTGTCAAAATTGTCTGATGTGTCTGCCATATTGTCGCAGTCACGATAAAAATCGCAGATCGCCGCCATTACCAGTAATCTCCTATTTTGTAGACGCTATAACTTTTGCGCAAACCAATCAATATACGCTTATTGCAATTTTTATTACCAAAAATATGTAGAAGAATACATATCGGCCTAAACTGAGAAAAAAATTGCTTTTTTTAAAAAAATATGGGATATTTATTATAGCAAAAAGTACAAAATATTGTGTTTTTTCAAAATTTTCGCTCTTTCTTTTGTTTGTAGCGCAAAACATAAAAACCGCAGAGGTGATCAAATACCACCAAAAGAAAGCTTTATTTGTGAGGAAAAAAAAGTACGTCAATTTTGTTTGGGTGCGACGTCGCACGACCGCGCAATTGTCAGTTAAAGCGGCGCAGTGCCGAATCTCGAAAAGTGCTCTGGTCAGGAAGGGGGTAAAATTTCCGGGGCTGAAGTGGTTAACAGAAGTCTATGCAAGTCGCAATGATATTAGAAAGAGGTAGTGCAGGAACCTTTTTCAAAGTCACTGTGACGTGCGTTGGGCAATTTGAATGGTTCAATTGCCGGCAACGGTGTGTGACTTGTCATGCGATTTGAAACTGCCAAATTGCATGACAGATCGAACCGGTGTGAACAAGGGCTAAGTGTCATATCTGTCTGCTGCTTCGTTTCTCTGCTATCAGCATGAGTTATATCTGACAAGTTTTCCTGACACCAAGGAAAAAAAGGTGACAGGTGACTGACAGCATCAGCTCTGTTCCTGAGTGCTGTGTGAAGGCGGGGGGGGTCTCTTCCCTCCAAACAGCTGTCAGAGCTCTTCTCACTGACCTCTGCAGAGTGTAACTTCAGCTCACTGCTCCTGCTTTTTGAAAGCTCAGACAAGCTTTATAAATTCTGCACCTTGAACAGATGTAGACTACAGATAAATATTTTGTTTAATCTCTGTGCATCACCTGAGCCCAGTCACTTCACTGGGTATATGTAAGGGCTTACAAACACTTTAAACACTTCAGCCCCGGAAGGTTTACCCCCCTTCATGACCAGGCCATTTTTTGTGATAAAGCACTGCGTTACTTTAACTGACAATTGCACAGTCGTGCGATGCTGTACCCAAAAAAAAAATCTATGTCCTTTTTTTCCCACAAATAGAATTTTCTTTTGGTGGTATTTGATCACCTCTGGGGTTATTATTTTTTGCGCTCTAAACAAAAAAAGGCCGACAATTTTGAAAAAGAAACTATATTTTTTACTTTCTGCTATATAACATATCCAATAAAAAAAGTAAAAATCAAATCTCTTCTTTATTTTAGGCCACTATGTATTCTGCTACATATTTTTGGTAAAAATAATCATAATAAGTGTATATTGATTGGTTTGTTCAAAAGTTATAGCGTCTACACACTATGGGATATTTATGGAATTTTAATTTATTTTAATTGTTTTACTACAAATTGCGGCGATCAGCGACTTATAGCAGGACTGCGATATTGGAGCGGACAAATCAGACACTAACTGACACTTTTTACACTTTTTTGGGGGACCAGGGACACTAATACAGTGATCAGTGCTAAAAAATATGCACTGTCACTGTACTAATGACACTGGCAGGGAAGGGGTTAACATCAGGGGGCGATCAAAGGGTTAAATGTGTCCCTAAGGGGTGCTTTCGAAATGTGGGGTGGTTCAGAAGCGGTTAAACAAGGTTTGCTTGTACGGTTTTGATGATACAAAGTGTTATGCCCCGTACACACGGTCGGATTTTCCGACGGAAAATGTGTGATAGGACCTTGTTGTCGGAAATTCCGACCGTGTGTGGGCTCCATCACACATTTTCCATCGGATTTTCCGACACACAAAGTTTGAGAGCAGGATATAAAATTTTCCGACAACAAAATCCGTTGTCGCAAGTTCCGATCGTGTGTACACAAATCCGACGCACAAAGTGCCGCGCATGCTCAGAATAAATAAAGAGATGAAAGCTATTGGCTACTTCCCCGTTTATAGTCCCGACGTACGTGTTTTACGTCACCGCGTTTAGAACGATCGGATTTTCCGACAACTTTGTGTGACCGTGTGTATGCAAGACAAGTTTGAGCCAACATCAGTCGGAAAAAATCCTAGGATTTTGTTGTCGGAATGTCCGATCAATGTCCGACCGTGTGTACGGGGAATAAGTGTGATATGATGGACAGTAAATGCGGTCCTATTTGCGGTTGCAGCTCACCCTGCGCCCACAGTGATGATATTTCTAACACTTCATGAAGTCGTTCTTATACATGAGCTGCTTTCGTCACCCTCGGCCTGCGGGGAGCTGCTTCTGTTAAGTTCGCTTTCACTTGTGAAATTCAGAGTGAAGTTATTCTTTGTACTATAAACAAAGCCGGCTGCTGAAAGAGGGCCGGGGTCTGCATTACACTACCGCATACGTTGGTCTGCAGCCATCACCTACCACACATTCATCACCGCCAGCCCGACCTGCCAATTCCCCATCGCCCTTCCTCTGCTTTCATCCTGCAGCCAGGCAGCGGGTGCATTGTTTGGAGAGGTATTAGAGTGCCCCATTCAGGCTCTGCAACAGCAATTAGGACAAGGAGCTTCCTGTAGGCTGGGGATGCCTGATGAAAGGTGACTAAAAGCCGCCCACCCACGTACCTGCAGGTGATTGTGTTTTGGCATAGGTACATCACTGTGTATTATGTCATAGGTCATTTTCTAGGTCATCTAATGAAGATTTGGGCACCACCTTCTATATTCTTAGGAGTTGCCCACCCTAATATCATATTTTTAGAATGAGTGGGCTGAATCACTTACAGGCTACTTAACCACTTGCCTACTGGGCACTTTCACCCCCCTCCTGCCCTGCTTTCATCGCTGTTGCACTTTGAATGAAATGTGCGCGGTCATGCAGCACTGTACCCAAACCAACTTGTTATAATTTTTTTGAGACAGAGCTTTCTTTTGGTGTCATTTAATCACCACTGGGTTTTTTATGTTTTGCTAAAAAAAAACAAAAAACGATCCAAAATTTTGGAGAAAACAAAAAGTTTTTCTTAGTTTCTGTTAAAAAATTTTGTAAATAAGTTATTTTTCTCCTTCACTGATGGGCACTGATAGGCATCACTGATGGGCACTGATAGGTGGCACTGGTGGGCACTGATGAGCAGGCACTGATGGGCCGTGAAAGGCATCACTGATGGGCACTGACTGGCATCACTGCTGGGCACTGTTGGGGTTGCACTGATAATCAGGGCACTAATTATCTGTGCAGATCTCCCCTGTGAGGAAATGCCACTGATCGACTCTCCTCACACTCTGTCAGTATGAGGAAAGGAATGCCGATAACCGACATTTCCTTGTTTACATGTGATCAGCTGTGATTGGACACAGCTGATCACATGGATAAAGAGCCTCATCATTGGCTCTTTACTGAGATCTGTGATGCGCCGCGTCACGGCAAGAGAGTATACCACCGATCTGCACGTCCTCATGGGCAAGAGTGGGATAACGTCAAATGACGTCGTCCCAGAACAATAGGGCCGCCACCTGCCCATCACTTGTTAATACGACAGGCAGTAGGTGGTTAAAGAGGTTGTACCTACAGGTAAGCCTATAAAAGGCCTACCTGTAGGCAGTCCCGGGATAAGGTCACCTATGTGTCAGCAAAAACTACCCCCCCCCAAAAATTAAAAAATAATTGGGCACTGATCTGCATGCTTACCCCCTCAGCATAAATCCATCCTCCTCCCAGTACAAATGTATCCCCCTGTTGAAATCCCCCCTTCCAGCACAAGTCTGTGTGCCCTCCATCTCCCAAATCCCCCCAGCACAAATGTCCCCACCCCCCCCCAAAAAAAAATCACCCCTCCTAGCACAAATCCTTCTCGAATTTCCCCTCCGAATACACATCCTCTCCCCCCCCACTCCAAATCCCCCTCCTAGCACAAATACCCCCAATTTCCCCTCCTAGCACAAATGCTCTTCCCCCATCCCCCTTCCCAACACAAATCCCCCTGAATCATTACTCCTAGACCCCCCCCCCCCAACACACACGCACACCACCACCACCAATTTCCCCTCCTAGAACAATACTTACCCCCTGCCCCCCCCCCCCAATTCCCCCTTACCAACACAAATACTTAATTTCAACAGAACAAGTTGTCATTCTAATGTATCAGTGCTGAGACAAACCATTGACCATGGACAGGGGTGCTTACCATGATCAGCTTTTTTTTATTCATGTGAAACCTTTATCCTAAAAGCAAAAAAAAAAAACTGTTGCTGTAACTGCTTTAGCAATTGCAGTGTGAGCTGGAGTTTGGCTTCAATGTGTTAGTGTATCTAAATCTGCTAGTCCATTAACCCTTAGCCCCCCCCCCCTCCTCGGACTGACAATGCTGCTGTCCAAAAGTGCCCCCTGTGCTCCTTCATCCAGAGTAGGGGGCACTCTAATACAGGAGGTGTGTTACTGGCCGGATCACCAGGTGAAAACAAAGGGGAAAAAGCCTAATAGAAAAAAAAAAGCAGCCACCATGTGCAAACATTTTAGGCAGGCTTGAAAAATTCTTTTAATGAAGAATGCTTTCAGAAATAGAAGTGTTAATAGTTTATTTTTCATCAATTAACAAAATGGAAAGTAAATGAATGGAAGAGAAATCCAAATGAAATCAATGTTTGGTGTGACTGCCCTTTGCCTTCTTCTAGGTACACTTGCACACAGTTTTTGAAGGAACTCGGCAGGTAGGTTGTTCCAAACATCTAGGAGAACTAACCACAGCTCTTCTGTGGATGTAAGCTGCCTCAGAGCCTTCTGTCTCTTCATGTAATCCCAGACAGACTGCATGATGGTAAGATCAGGGCTCTATGGGGGCCAAACCATCACTTCCAGGACTCCTTGTTCTTCTTTACACTGAAGATGGTTCTTAATGACATTGGCTGTAGGTTTGGGGTCGTTGTCCTCCTGCAGAATAAATTTGGGGCCAATCAAACTGCTCCCTGATGATATGGCATGATGGATAAGTATCTGCCTGTAATTCTCAGCATTGAGGACACCATTGATCCTGACCAAATCTTCAACTCCATTTGTAGAAATGCAACCCCAAACTTGCAAGGAACCTCCACCAATCTTCAATGTTACCTGCAGACACTCATTATTGTACCGCTCTCCAGCTCTTTTTGAACAAACTGCCGCCTGCTACAGCCAAATATTTCACGTTTTGACTGATCAGTCCAGAGAACCTGCTGCCATTTTTCTGCACCCCAGTTCCTATGTTTTTCTGCATAGGAAATGGAAACAAGGCTAAGCAACTCGACTATGCATGAATGCATGGAAACTGGGGTACTGTATTACATTTTGTTATTTTGAGGTTAATACCTCTTTAACTCTAAAGTTGATTTCACCTCCTCCCCCCTTCCTTACATGAACACCCCCCCCCCTCCCTATTTTTTGGGGGGGAGGGTGTTTACTTTTTTAATTTTTGTGTTTTGGCTGCTTAGGCCACAATGATGTGCTGCACTCCCGGAGCATGGGGTGGGTCTAGTGACATGTCATCAGGAGGTAGCTGTCCAAACCCTGAAGAGACAACCTCCTTCTGGTGATGTCATAGAGGAAGATGGCAGCACCAGGCCTGAGCAGAGAAGCAGATCAAAGCAGGACAATGCTGGATCTTCTGAAAACTGGCCAAGGCTGCAGCAAGTGGGTGGACCTGTGAGCTCAAGTGCCAGAGTTTACTTCCCCTAGACCTGAGATATGGTGAGATATAAGCAACTAATGGGTGATTCAACGGATGCAAAGTCCATTCAGAATTGCTCAGTAAAACATTGGGTAAAACCTGCATTATATTTGTTAAATGTTCCTATTCATATAGCATAACTTAAAAAAATATATTTTAAAATTGCTGCCTACCTTTTTAGTTTTTTTTGTTTTTTGCGCTTGCTTAACCGCTTGCCAACCGCCACACACAAATATACGTCGGCAGAATGGCACAGGCAGGCAAATGGGCGTACAGGTACGTCCATATAAATTTGCCGCCTAGCGGCAGCGTCCCCGAGGGGACTCGATGTTCGCCGGCGGCCCGTGATTGTGGTGTGGAGAGGTAGAACGGGGAGATGCCTCTGTAAACAAGGCATTTCCCTGTTCTGCCTAGTGACAAGACAGAGATCCACTGCTCCCTGTCATCGGGAGCGGTGATCGCTGTCATGTCCTAGGTAGCCCATCCCCCCCACAGTTAAAATCACTCCCTAGGACACACTTAATCCCTTGATCGCCCACTAGTGTTTAACCCCTTCCCTGCCAGTGTCATTTTTACAGTAATCAGTGCATTTTTACAGTCCATTTTGTTTGAATACAACGTCGCATGACCACGCAATTGTCAGCTAAACAACGCAGTGCCAAATCGTAAAAATTGCTCTGGTGAGGAAGGGGGTAAAATCTTCTGGGGCTGAAGTTATGCTATGCCATGTAAGGGCAGTTTTACACTGGGGCGTGAGAGCGTCGGCGGTAAAGTGCTGCTAGTTTTAGTGGCTTTTTAGCGATTCTTTTTGGCCGCTTTTAAATCCCGCTAGTGGCCAAAAAAGTTTAAAAGCGCCGCTGCCGAATCGCTTTGCAGGCGCTTCGGCAGCACTGGCCATTGATTTCAATGGCAAGGGCATTTTGAGAGCGCTGTATTCACCGCTCCTAAACTGCCCCAAAGATGCTGCTTGCAGGACTTTTTTTAACATCCCGCAAACTCGGGCTTTCCCACTGGAGTGACAGGAGAGGCGCTTTACAGGCACTATTTTTAGCACTAAAATGCCTGTAAAGCACTTCAGTGTGAAAGTAGCCTAAGGAGGGGGCTGGGTAGTGTTGTTTAATACAGGGGTCTCCAAGATACAGCCCATGGGCCAGTTGGCCCCGTGGCGTCAGAGGGGGGCGGGGTCACCGCCCACCCTCAGCTATATAACAGCTGTCACCCAGAAGAAGCATCAGTCAGCGGGAGCCTCCCATGGAGGTGGAACTGTTGCTGCTTTTTTTTTTTTTTTTCAGTCCGTCGGGCAGCGTGGATTTACATCGCGGGACATTTTTTTTTTTTTATGTTTTAATAAAGGACTTGTTCCAGGCTGTCTCTTGTCTTTTTTACCATTCTTGACACTTTTTTGTGAAATGGTAGGGGTACAATGTACCCTGTTACCAATTCACATGGGGGGGGCGGGATCTGGGGTTCCCTTGTTAAAGGGGGCTACCAGATTCCGATAAGCCCCCCGCCCGCATACCCCCACAACCACCGGGCAAGGGTTGTGGGGATGAGGCCCTTGTCCCCATCAACATGGGGACAAAGTGTTTTGGGGGGACCCCAATGCTTCCTCCCCATGTTGAGGGCATGTGGCCTGGTACGGCTCAGGAGGGGGGGACGCTCTATCGTCAACCCCTTTTTTCCTGTGGCCTGCCAGGTTGCGTGCTCGGATAAGGGTCTGGTATGGATTTTGGGGGGGGGTCCTATGCCATTTTTAAAAAATTTTGGTTCAGGGTTCCCCTTAACATTCATACCAGACCCAAAGAGTTTTATCTATATTGCCGAGAACCGACAATTCATTATAGCCGCGATCAGTTTTAAATGACTTTTTTTTTCTTTTAGAAATGTCATTTTGCTGTGGTACTGTTCTAAACACAGGAAAACTGCGCCACTTTACAGGTATACTATAGACATCCCCCAGGCACGATATTTAAAGGAATATTTAAATTTTATTGTTTCACTTTAAGCACTATTAAAATCACTGCTCCTGAAAAAAACATCCGTTTTAAAAACTTTTTTTTGCATTGATCCATGTCCCCTGGGGCAGGACCTGGGTCCCCAAACACCTTTTATGACAATAACTTGCATATAAGCCTTTAAAATGAGCACTTTTGGTTTTTCTTGTTAGTGTCCCATAGACTTTAACGGTGTTCCGGCGGCTTTCGAATTGGCTCACTGCATAATGTTCATTGTTCAGCGAACAGGCTAACACCCGATGTTCGACTTGAACATCAAGCTCATCCCTGTGGGTGACCCTAATGTAAGGGGGGACTCTGATGGAGATCCTGATGTAAGGGCCATCTGATGGTGACCCTTAAGTAGACCCCGATGTAAAGGAGACTCTGATGTAAGGGGAACACTGATGGTGACCCTAATATAAGGGGGACTCTGAAGGGGACCCTAATGTAGACCCTAATATAAGGGAGACTCTGAAGAGAACCCTGATGTAAGGCTCGCTAATGGCTAATTCAGATTTAGTTATGTCATTACTAAAGCATACCTCCAAAGATCATACAATGCGATGTAAGGGTATCTGTATTTGCAGTGCAGTTGGGGTGCAGTGGCAGTATATTACATACTGCAGACTAACTCGGGTTTTGAGTGCTCCCATTGGGGGCTCTCTGCACAATGGGCCCTAAAATTACTGGTACCAAACAGCACCTAAAGGTGTCCAGTCTTCATGTGAAAAATTATTTTGGAAGTTTTATAGGTAGCATTGAGTGTGCTTTGAAGCTGAACTCTAGGATAAGCAAATATTGTCTAAATACATTTGTCATGTGTATTATTTTTTGAATCTTGGTGGGCTTTGTGTATTTCTTACAGATCTGTGTAGTAACCCAGTGTGAAACCTTTCCTTCCTGTAATAAAGACCGCTCACTGCTGCTCTGTCTCCTTATGCAGGTTGACTGGTCTTGTCTCCGCCCCCTTTTGTAGTTTCTCCAGGCAGCTTGTAGTGGGTGGAGCTACTGGGCTCCTCCCACAGCTCTGGTCTCTGCACAAGCTATGCTCAGCACAGTGATGATGTCACTGCTACTTTCACAAGGTAACAACTGTGTTTTCAAAGGCATTTGATGCGAACAGAGTGGATTTATATAGTTTGTGTCTGTTGAGTAATATATTTAAATTAAAGTTGTGCCCAGAGTTCCTGCGGTTATACTTACCTGCTCTGTGTAATGGTTTTGCACAGAGCAGCCCCAATCCTCCTCTTCTCGTCAGCACTGCTGCCCGTCACCCCCCCCCCCCCCCGACCAGTGCCCCAAATAGCAAGCTGCTTACTATGGTGGCACTGGTGCATGCTGGCTCCCAAGCCCTGCTCAATGCGTCCATAAGACACATAGGGGTTGATTTACTAAAGGCAAATAGACTGTGCCGTTGCCCTCTGCAAGTGCAGTTGCTCCAGAGCTTAGTAAATGAGGTAAGGCTTCACTTTGCTGGTGGCCAGGGTTGGTCTTTGAAAGCCAATGGAGTAGTGCCCCTGGAGTGGCCGTCCAGGGGTGCCATAAAATCACTGTGTGTGGCAGTCACTTTGATTTGAGGCACCACGGTCACGGCACCATAAAACACGCTTTTTTAGCACCTGCCTCCTGGGCCGGGCTTTTGGCTAGGACCAGAGGAATTTTTTATTCCTGGCCGGAGGGCCTTGTCATTGTTGTACACAATGGCCACCTTTTTCACTCTCCTCTCCACTATCCCTTCCCCACTTTCTATTTATTTTCTTTCTTTTTTGATTGAAATCCTGTGTTTGTCACGTCTTGTTCGCGCTTGTCACTGTGTTATGAGTAAGGACGGGTCCTCGGGCCAGCCCTGAAAGTCTTGGGAAGGGGTGGTCATGGCCTTCTGACTTCGTCCGCCCTAACCCATGGGGTCTCCCTTCGGGGGAGCCCTACCTAGTACTTGGGTGGGTTCTGCCTCGGCAGACCTTCCAGAGAACGGGGTCTGTCTGGTTTCGGCCAGATAGACCATTGTAAAGTACCTTTGTCCCCGTCTGGAGCCTAACGCCCCGGGGGATCAGGGAATTGGCACGTCTGTGTACCCGTTGCACTTTTTTGTGAGCACTCTTTATGTGTGTGCACATTTTTTATGCACCGGGTGAAGTTTTTGGGTGTGTTATGCACGCCATAGTCTTTCCAAAAAAAAAAAAAAAAAGGCTTCACTTTGCAAAGAATACCCAATCACGTGCAAGGAAAATAAAAAAAAAACTGCATTTTTGCTTCTACATGATTGGATGGTGGAAGTCAGCAGAGCTTCTGCTCATTTACTAAGCTCTGGAGCAACTGCACTTTGCAAAGTGCCCAGTCTATTTGCCTTTAGTAAATCAACCCCATAGAGCCATGTGTCGGCCCCGCCCCTCGCTCTCTCCTCATTGGCTCATTGGCTGTGATTGACAGCAGTGGGAGCCAACACCTGTACGAGAAACTCCACTCGCACCCAGCTCCATTGGTTTTATTATGTAAATTGTGTAACACCTGCAGGTTCTGTCCCTTTCACATGGAAATAACTTTCAGATCTCTACAAAGGAACACATTAACAAGCCCCATGATCACACACAGCATGTACCTGCATTCTGTACACTTCACTCTTAGAACAGCAGAGGGCTCTACAAGGCTGTACCTGGATCTCTACAACCAAAGTTTCCTTATTCTGCCTGGAAACAGGATTGAGGGCCCCAGGCACATACACAGGTCTTCAGAAACCTGCAGGAGCCCTTTTTCCTGTTAGTTTTAAAATCCTTTTGTGTTGTGCCTCAGCTGTATTTCTTTCAGTGCATTTTCATTATTAGCCTTAGGGAAAATAAAAGCCACCTCATTTACAAGCAAAGCTTGTATTTAAAGCTGAACTCCGGGCACATAATAGGCACTAATTAATGCAGCCCTGTAACCATTAATACATCATTAAATTATTTTTTCAAAGCAAGCAGTGTAAGTTTGTGAATTTCACTTGGTATCAACCTTTTGTAGCCTACTGTAAGGCAGAGCTCATGGGGGGGGGGGGAGGAAGCAGCACATGGAGACATAGCTCCCAACTGTCCCTCATTTGGAGGGACTACCCCTCTTTTGAGACCAAATCATTCTCTCCCTCGTGCAGCCTCAGTTGCCCCTTTTTTCTGGTCTGATGTGTACATCTCTATATAAAATGTATTATTTTACTACTAAAAGTGTTATGCTGTCTTAAACTTTTTATACAACCTTTAGAGCCTGTTCACACCAGAATGCATTGAAAAATGCGCAGAAAACACCTGTGCATTTACCTGCCTCTGCGTGCATTTTGCATTGCAGTGCTCCTCTGCACACTTCACAAGATACAAGAAGCACAGGCTACAGGTCCTCATAGCAAAACCTTTGGGCACCCTTAGGAGAGCAGTAATGTGGCACAATGCAGCAAGCACTGGGTGTGGCTAAATTGCGAAAGGGGCTTTAAAGGGCATGGTTAGATAAAACCAGAGCCTTCTTGTAGCCATAAAATATGCTTTGATTGCTCTTGAAGCAAGAGTCTCACAGACATGTATAAAAACCTCAGCACAAGCCTTTTTAACCCCTTAACGTTGACCTCTCGGCTTAAAGGGATGGCAGCTGCACGCATCACCCCGGTACCAATTTATTAGCGCCGATGGTCAGCTTTCTTGTGATAACAACCAATGTGGCTAAGAAGCTGCTCGGGTGTTATCCCAAGCAGCGGGTGGGGACGTCCCCCCCTCCTCCCGCTGCTTTCCGCGGCTCTCCCGTCCCACCGCGTGGCCTGAGCAACCAGCCAGCACGTCTGCCAGCTGGCCGGAGACCCGAATAAAGCCAGAATCAGCTTCAATCGGGTCTGGGATCTAGCAACCCGAAAGCGATATCATGACATCACTTCCAGTTTACAGAAAACTTAAAGGCGCAAACGTTTCAAAAATAACAGCATTCAAAACAGCCAAACTTGGCGTTTTGAATGCCTTTAAGTGCAAAGGAGGGATTTGGGGTCTTATAGACCCCAAATCCCTCCAAAAAGAGGACCTATCACTGCCAATTACTGTCACAAGGGATGTTTACATCTATATACATCATATATATATATATATATATATATATATAAAATAAATAAGAAAAAAATATATATTTAAAGCGCCCCATCCCTCCGTGCTCGCGCACAGAAGCGAACGCATACATAAGTCGTGCCCGCAAATGTAAACAGTGTTATCAGTAAAAATTTTTAAAGCGTCACCTATGGAGATTTTAAGTACCGTGGTTTGTCGCCATTCCACAAGTGTGCGCAATTTTAAAGCATAACATGTTAGGTATCTATTTAATTGGCATAACATCATCTTTCACATTATACAAAAAAATTGGGCTAACTTTACTGTTTTGGTATTTTTTAGTTCATGAAAGTGTATTTTTTAAAAAAAAAATTGCATTTGAAAGACCGCTGAGCAAATACAGTGTGACATAAAATATTGCAACGATCGCCATTTCATTCTCTAGGGTCTCTGCTAAAAAAAATATATAAATGTTTGGGGGTTCTAGGTAATTTTCAAGCACAAAAAACAGGTTTTAACTTGTAAGCAACAATTGTCAGAAAAAGACTTAGGCATGAAGGGGTCAAAAATGAAATGTTTCTGTGCACAGTGAAAATAGGCAAAGAGCTGACATTTTGGCTGAGCCTACCAATAAGAAGGCCTTCATTAAAAAAAGTCAGGGATTGCTTAGCAAGAATCTTTGGTCAGAAGTCTGTAATGTACAATATAGTGTATACAGTATTGTACAGGAGTCTGTAAGGATATAGGACAGGTTTCAAGGATGTGTAATGCAAGCTTCAGGTGTACATATCGCGCAAGGGCTGCAGTCTGTGCCAGGTTTGGAAGTACATAAAACACATAGTGCAGATGTCATGAGTAGGTAATGCACAAAATGCATCATGAGTCGTGTGTGCAACACACAGAGTGCAGAGGTCAGGAGTGTGTAATTTGCAGTGTAGGAGTATGTCATGGAGTCAGGAGTATGTAATGTGCATCGTACAGGGGTCCGAAGTGTGAAATTTGTACAGAGTGCAGAGTCAGGAATGTGTATTGTACAGATTGTATTGGTCAGGAGTACAAAACAGTTTGAGCGCTGGCGTCAGGGATGTGTAACGCACAGATTGCAAGGGTCAAGAGTGTGTAAATTGCAGCGGTCAGGGGTGTGTATTGAACAGAGTGCAGGGGTCTGGAACGTGTATTGAACAGAGTTCAGGGGTGTGTATTGAACAGAGTGCAGGGGTCAGGAGTGTGTATTGAACAGAGTGCAGGGGTCAGGAGTGTGTATTGAACAGAGTTCAGGGGTCAGGAGTGTGTAAATTGCAGGGGTCAGGGGTGTGTATTGAATAGAGTGCAGGGGTCCGGAGCGTGTACTGAACATAGTGCAGAGGTCAGGAGTGTGTAATTTGCAGGGGTCAGGGGTGTGTATTGAACAGAGTGCAGGGGTCAGGAGTGTGTATTGAACAGAGTTCAGGGGTCAGGAGTGTGTAAATTGCAGGGGTCAGGGGTGTGTATTGAACAGAGTGCAGGGGTCAGGAGTGTGTATTGAACAGAGTTCAGGGGTCAGGAGTGTGTAAATTGCAGGGGTCAGGGGTGTGTATTGAACAGAGTGCAGGGGTCCGGAGCATGTACTGAACATAGTGCAGAGGTCAGAAGTGCAAAATTAAGTGATTGAAGGAGTCAGGGTGTGTAATGCACAGAGTGTAGGAGTCAAGAGGGTGCAAAATGACCCCTGTAAGCAACACTCTCCGCCACTTTCCCCTCTGAGCAAAAGTACCACTGCTCTAAAAGAAAAATCAACCACTGATATGCACGCTCCACCCCATCACAAAGTTCCCCTACAAGCAGAAATGCTCCCCAAACAAAAATGCAAAAATTCCCTCCTCTGCTGACTCCCCCAATCTCCCAGCACAAATCTTTCTCCTTGCCCAAATACCAGCACAACTTCCTCCCGGCAGAAATCTTTTCTCTCCAAATCCCCCCTTCCAGCACAAATCATCTCCGCCTTAGTGCAGCTTGGTTCTGAGGCCTGTTTTTCTGACAAGCAAGCAGCAGGTGAGAAGTGATGCCGGCTGCTTCAGTTAGGAGGCACCCTGCAGGAGATGCAGGTCACATGGCCCCCAGTGCCTCGGCTTTAACGACCCCCCGGACAATACAGAAGCACAGTTGGGATACATTAACATTAGTGTTGTCACCTTTGATCGGGAGGTGTCAGAACAAGGAAATTTATGGCAGGATCCCAATGTTCCCCAAGGATTTTTTTTAATGAAAGCTGCTTATTTAAAAATATTGAAAATATCTGTTGAAATTACATTACCATATTAAAGCCTTATCTTAGATGTTAGTGTTTGGGTTTCCATAAAAATACCTTCTGGTAAGATAGATTTGGAAATTAGGCAGTGAAACATCTGTTACCCACTTATAGGATTGTAAAGGTGTGCCTATAATATTTTTTTTATGTTATGCATGCCCAGTCAACTGCTTTTAATTGCTAAGTGATGGTAAGGTTGCTGTCTTTGTTATTAGTAATATTGCAACATGATGTGGTGACCAAGCAATTGTCACTCCTACTTTGCTGACCACAGAGGACACATTTACTTTTGCTTTGTAAAATAAATAACTGATCCTCTTTATTCTCTTTCATCTTTATACTCAAAGATTGCTAGGGGTGAAATAAAGTTCAAGAATTTAGAACTTAAACTGAACTCCAAAAGACAAAATAAATCACTGTTTAAAGTATCAGTAGTATTATCATCCAGGATTTGTAAAGCATCACCGGTTTGCTCAGTGTGTTAGAAAGTAAAGGGAAGTAGTATAGATACAATACAGTCCATGTTAGGAGTTATAGGTTAGGATGGAGAAAGTAAAAGTTCAGTTTTAAGTAGTAGTGGGATAGGCCTCCCTGAATAGATACATTTTTGGAATTACCTAAAGGTGGACAGAGTAGCTGAAGATCAGCTGGACAGATTGGGGTAGAGAGTTTCAGAGGATGGAAGAGGCTCTGGAGAAATCCCGGAGGCGAGCACGGGTGGAGGTTATGAGGGACCTAGAGAGCAGGAGGTTTTGGAAGGTTTGGAACAGACAGGTTGGGTGATATTTTGAGATGAAGGTGGTAATGTAGCTCAGTGCAGATGTCGGGGCCTGGAACTAAACCCAGGACCTCTGCTGTGTCTGGCATTAACTCTTCTCCCTGAGTCACCTGAGATGCTGGGCAGCTCTTTGCCTGATTTGGCTAGACAACCTTGTGTTCTTGTGAACCTTGAACTCTTTGCTGCTCCCATGAACTTCCTGATTCAAGCTATGTATCTGCACTTCCTGTTTGCCAGATCATTGTGCTCTCTCCAGCCAATATCTCGCTCCTGTCACACCTGCTGCTTACCATATCTTAGCTACCACTTGTTACTGACCTTTGGCTTGTTCCTCAACTTTGCTTCTGCTTAATCCCAACCTGCAACCACTTATTACCAATGTTTGGCTTGTTTACTGACTACGCTTCAGCTTGATCCCTACCTGCTATATTTGCTACTGGACCCGGCTTGTCCACCTTCTGGTGCGGTGATCCTGAGGACTGCGACCTGGTACTAACACGCAGCAAAACTCATCTCTACCATCAGGAGCTCTGGTGAACACTGTTTAGTACCTGTATCCAGCACCTCGAGTGAGCCTGCGTCATCCACAAGGATGACCTACTTCTACACTTATCCAGCTGGTCTGTGGGAGCCTCTCTACTGCTATAGCTACTGGCCCCCAAGCCTGACCCCTAACCGTTACAGCAGAATTTTGGATGGCTTTGTATGTTGTCAGTATTCTGAATTTTATTTGTTGGGTGATCGGAAAGCAATGGAATAATTGGCAGAGAGGGGTGATGGCCACTAACTGGTTAGTAAGGTTGATGAGTCTGGCAGCAGCATTCATGATAGAAGGGGGGGATAGCAAGTGTAACCCACAAAAATATATGTTTATTGTTTATACATTTGAGCCATAACTCTTTTTAGAATGGGCTTTATTTATTACTGTATTCTTTTTTACTAAGTAACCCAGGGACCCTGACAGCAGCCTTATCTTCCTAAGTCATCATGACAAGAAACCTAGATTACTTCTTGGTTTCTCACTGTTGTGCCAGCCACCCCTTTCCTGTGTACAGGCACCGATGTATGGTGCACTGTACATTCTAGTAGCCTCCCTGCGATGATGCAGGCAACCACACCTCCCAGCCTGCCCCTAGCTGTAGACTGACAACAGCTCCTTTATGATGTACCACTACCAATCCAGTAGATGTCTGCGGAGCTTTAAGGACCTCTCACCCTCATAGCTGGGGGAGAAGAGTAGACCTAGTGATCATGTGACTGCTGGGAAATTAGGAAAAATAAGCTGGTGGGGCCGGTGTCTTGCCGAGAAAGTTCCCTCGGCGGATAAGTTCCCCCCCTGTACTGCACAGGCGCAGCGCCTGCACAGTACCAACTACTAGCAGCCGCCGGAGATAGCCGAACGACAAAATCTACAATCAGCTGTACACGGCGCCTGCGCCCTGGGTCCAGGTTAGTTCCCCACCATCCAAGTGGACCTAGAGGGGGAAGCTAAAAGGTGCCGAGCGAAGCGAGGCCGTGCCCGAAGCGTGGCGAGTGAAGCTTGGCTAGCGAAGCGAGCCCGCGAGGGGCCCTCTTACAGGCGCCGTGTACAGCTGATTTTCCCCTATTTATCTTCGGCTATTTCCGCCGGATCCTACTGCACAGGCGCAGCGCCTGCGCAGTAGAGGGGGGTCCTTATCCGCCGAGCGGAACTTTCTCGGCAGAACACCGGCTGTCAAAATATAATGGGTACAGCAGGAGATTGGTCCACCTGTGCTGTGTAGCAGGCTGAACAAAAAAACTACCAGTGTATGGCCAGCTTTATGCTTGATTCAAATCTATGCTCTTTCCCAACACTCACAAAACTGCTCTGCTGTTTAGCAAATGTGCAGGGGGCCTTTAATCGCTAATGGCACCCACGCGCGTTTTTTGCAGTCGCCAAAACACATGATGCCATAGCAAAGCACCCATGGCCATGACATTTGCTGGCCATATAGAAGGCCTCATGCACGCGGGCATATGATGCCACCTATGACATAAAATCAAATATATTTCCGCGTATGGGTTCTGCTTACAGCCGACCCTAGAATGGTGGCACACACTATACATGAGTATATGCTGGAACTTGCGTAAAAATGTGCAGTGTGTAGACCTCTGCCCGGGGGAATATGTCGATACACCATGCATGTGGCTGGCTATTTTGTTCTTAGCTGGTTGGAGCATCGGTTGCACATAACCCCATTGAGATGGAGACTGGATAAGCTCCTGCATCAAGCACCATTGTGAATGTGACTCAAAGGAATAGGGCAGCAAAAATGTGCAAGTTGCATAAAATTTATTTTAATAATAACTAAAAATTCACCCATCAACAGAACAGTGTGCAGCTAAATCACCCATATCAAGCATTTGGATATTTTGCCTGCCCAATCCCAGAAAGTAATTGTGTTTTCAATAAAGAACCGCATGGAGCTTTAAGAACTGTAGTAAATGTATCCAAGGGATCAGAGTGAACAGAAAACTCAAGTTGGCAGGCTTGATTGGTCTTTCTTAGCGAGAAATAAGATTATCCTTATTATCCTGCTTGGGGGAACGATAAGAGAAGCTTTGCCGTAAGAGCCGTCTGATGCTCTGTGTAGCATGTGACGATATCAAGGAGCTAGGCCCGGCGTCATGTTAGAGATGCTATTGTCACCTGTCAGTAGCCCAGCCATGACATCTGTCCTGGATGACGTTTTGCAGATTCGTTACCAAGCTGGGTGGTGGAATAAAAATCAGTGTAGGAGATTATAATGTTTACACTCACATGACACATGGCCACTGTTTGGCTGTGGGTGGCTTGTGACCTCTGACTTAATACTACAGTGACAGGTCAGAGCCTGGGAAACCTTCTTTAGGAATGGTGAGTGAGGACGCCTGTCACCAGCTCTGTAATGTCCCATACTATTCAACACGTGGGGGGGTGCGTTTTTAAAGCCAAGCACCGGCCAAAAGATTTGTCTTTTAGTTTTTGCATAGTTGACAAGGGTTAGAATGGTTGTCCTTCATTTCCCATTATATTCTGTCCAGAATATTATTACTCTGGAAGAGAGGAGATTCTTCTAAACTGGGACACAGACAGCAATGAAACCCTAGCAAACAGCAAATACCTTCTCACTTCAAACTCTAGTCTGGGATTATTTTCACCTCACCCTCTATCTGATCACTGGATCCTCTAAATGCCCTTTTTTTATCTACCTTAAAGGGGTGCACAAACTTTTGAAAAGTGAGGGCCACTTAAGTGACTTGGTAGCCAGTCACAGGCCACAATGAGCGGAGCAGGCGGATGAAAGATCCGTATCCACTTTGCATATGTAGAGCGGACAAGGACACAGCCTGCTCTACTCTATGGGCCATTCTGATCTGCCCAGATGGAAGGGGATAGATCTCCTTCTGTTTTTTTTTTTTTTGTATAATCTTTATTTTCATTTTTAATTTTAAGACAGATTGACATTACAATAAGGTAACATTTAAGGGGGGGGGGGGTACAGGGAATGGGAGAGGGAAGGAAGTATGGGGAGGGGGAATCGTAGGGGAGGGAGTACATTTAACATGGTCCGAGTCCTGACCCTTACATTCAGCTATATAGGCAGGCCTCCCCTCCAAACTGGAAGGGGGTAAGGTGTACATAAGTGGTGAATCTAGAGTCCTTGTATACATGGCTCCCTCTTTACAAACATTACTAACATTAAGGGTGAACTTGGAGTATCTGGGTCAGACCAAAACTTAGTAACCCCCTAAGTAACACAGAAAAAAAAGGAGAAAATTGATACTAGGTATCCTGAGGCTATAACAAAACAATATACGTATAACAAATAAGAAAGAGGGAAGAAAAAGGAGTAATGGGGAAGGAGATCTAGAGGGACAAGAAGAAGCGTGTGTAATGAGTCTCACCGGATTTGCTGGTGTCTACACTTAAGTAGATCCTGTAGTTGTGGACGGAAGGTTCTCCTGGACAAGTCTCCCAAAGGATGGATCTGCTAAAGCAAGGAGTGCAACATCTAGGCTAGATGAGGCCATTGTTGTGTCATATACGTGGGCTCTCCAGGCTGCCCATGTAAATTTAAAGCGCCCTTCTGTTTTTTTTGTTTTTTTCTAGCGGATTGTATTGGAGGTAGGTGGGTGTAAACGAACACTAGTCAGTTTACATGTACAGCTCCATCAAGGTGAACGGGGTGTCCGCCTGAAAAATGGAGGGGGCCTAAGGCTGCTTTCACACTGACACACTGCGGTTTACCCACACTGCGGGTGCAGCGCAGTGCACCTCTGGCTTTCCTGTGGGTTAGCTGCACTTTGCCATAGACTTCTATTATATCCTGTGGGTGTGGTTCACTTTCTGAAAGTGCACCAAAACTCCTGCATTCAGAAGTTTTGGTGCGCTTGCACCAAAACCTGCAGGTAATAAGAGAAGTCTATTGCTCAGTGTAGGTAACCCACAGGTGTACCAGTCACTGGTTCCCACTGCTCTCTCAGCTAATGAGGAGGCAGAGACCCTGGAGAGCTCTCATGCACATTGCTGGATCGAGATGGGGCTCAGGTAGGTATTGGGGAGGGGGGGGTGCTGCACACAGAAGGTTTTTTACCTTGATGCATAAAATACATGAAGGTAAAAAACCTTGAGAATTTACAACCACTTTAACCACTTTACGACTGTGCGCCGCCCCAGCTGTGCAGTGATGGGCTGCAGCACGAACCAATCAGCGGGTACCGGCCGCTGATTGGTCGCCGGCACTCAATGATCTTCTCCGTAATTACTGAAAAGAGACCTATGTATGTAAGTAAACACAGAGCTCTCTTCTGATAGCAGTAATGTGCTGTTTTTTCTCCTTGCAAACCAGGAAGTAAAAAACAGCACATTGCTTAGTAAAAACAGCACGCAGCAAACACAGTAACACATGTAGAGCACACATTTAACCCTTTGATCGCCCTGAATGTTAACCCCTTCCCTGCCAGTGTCATTACTACAGTGATTAGTGTCACTGGTTCCCAAAAAAGTGTCAGGTACTGTCCGATTGTCCGCTGCAATATCGCAGTCCCGATATAGGTCACTGATCGCCGCCATTACTAGCATAAAATTTTAAAAAATATCCCATAGTTTGTAGACGTTATAATTTTTGGGCAAATCAATCAATATATGCTTATTGGGATTTTTTTAACCAAAAGATGTAGCAGAATACATTTTGGCCTAAATTGATGAAGAAATTGGATTTTTTACATTTTTTTATTGGATATATATTTTATAGCAAAAAGTTTTTGTTTTTTTCAAAATTGTCGGCCTTTTTTTTGTTTACAGCGCAAAAATGACCAAATACCACCAAAAGAAAGCTCTTTTTGTGGGCAAAAAGGACATACATTTTATTTGGGTACAGTGTCACACGACTGCGCAATTGTCAGTTACAGTAATGCAGTGCAGTATCGCAAAAAATGACCTGGTCATGAAGGGGGGTCAATTTTCAAGAGCTAAAGTGGTTAATACGAATTCTGTTTCTGTAACTGGACACTGTGTGTTTACTGCCTCGCTGTACCTCCCCACAAGCATAAAAGGTTCAGTGGTAGTACCAGGTGGTACTTGTGGTAGGGTTTAATAGTACAGGTGGTATTCAAACATTGGTGGGCTCCATGGGAATGTGGGTGATCAAAGTTTGGGAGGCCCTGTGTTGGTGAATAGCCTGGTTTACACAGGCAGTGGATCTTCTCCTATTAGCAGACTGCCTGGCCTACAACAGCTGCTGAGCCATGGGTCTCCTTGAGGTGGCCTATTGAATCCTGAGGGTTATATTTACCCATTTCCACAAAGTGTCTGCTTTTCCTTTTTTTCCAATAACAATTGCTGTGTAACAGAGCCATTGTAGGCTATGCATGCAGGGAGAAAAGTTTTCATTGTGGTCCCCATTTTGGTGCCCCAGGCAAGGGAACTCTACCTGCATTCTGCCATATCTCCTATCCTGACAGAGGTCAGGACACTGTAATCACCTCACTCCTGCATCCTTAAAATGCTTTTAGTGCCGTGTTTTGGCCCGGGGCTGGTTGCTTTACATCCACTGAACGTTTTTTTTTTATGGTTTACTATGAAAGAAGTCTGCTGTACAGACCAGTGTTCTCTTTTTGATGTTTAATTTATTTCCAGGCCTTCTTATTTGGCTCAGATCTATGACACGTATGTCCCTTGCAGAGCTATCTGTCATTACGGAAAGAGAGTTTGTTAAATTACAGAGTGGAAAATATTAGTCACAGAGCCCTTCTGCTGTACCTCTCATCTGTTCCTATTTCCCCCCTTTGTTTAATGTATAGTCGGCTGTGATGTTTGGATAACATTTAACACAAAAGGCCGTTTTACTGTTTATAGGACGCAGTAGATAAATCATCTGGATCGCAATTACGTATTCAAAAACCTTTTTTGTTTTAAAAATCTGATAAAAGTAAATTACTAGTTCGGTACAAAAGAGATTTTGAAGAATAACTTCAGGTAGACTATGGACCTGAAATTCCACTTTGTAGCCATTTCTATTTTTTATAATATTTTATGACAGTGCCACATTGATAGACCATTCTCACGTACTGTTTGAGACAGGAAGATGAGGTTTTAAAGCACAATTCCAGACAAAATAAAAAAATAAAAATACGCCTGGAGTGGGACCCTTGCACTACAGAGATTAAGGCCCTTTTCACACTTACTGTATGCAACTTCAAAGTCGCGCGATTTTACCGCGATTTCGTGGCCGCTATTTTGCCGCGATTTTACCACGATTTTGCCGCGATTTGGGAGCAGTGCTACTTTGTACGACTTTGCCACAACTTTGGCATTAACCATTCTCAGCTTGTGCTTACAAAGTAGTGCTGAAATCCTGTCTATATTATTCAGGTACGATTTGCATGCTACTTGAGGGTTTAACATTGAGGTCTATGGAGTACAACTCGTATGGAAGTTGGACCAAGGTAGTGCAGGGACTACTTTGAAGTCGGCACGACTTAAAGTCGTGCCAATATGAATAGTAGTCATTGAAAATCATGGAGAATGACTTGTCAAACGATTTTGCAGTACAAAATCGTGGGACAAGTCGTATAAGTGTGAAAGGGGCCTTAAGCAGATCTTCACTGCACCTGAGCACCACAAACCAAAAACACTAATTAATTTTTAATATTCAAAGCAAACTCCCCATCCATGCATTTCTCCATGCTTTATTTTGTTGAGAAATCACTTAGAACCCCCTCCCCCTGCGTAACATTTCTGACCGTGGCCATCTTGCGTAAGGGCAGATGATTCTTGTAGCATTAACTTTCTCAAATCCATCTGCCCTTAGCTCAAGCATGCATGCAGGAAAGTGTGCTTAGCTGATCAAAAAGAAATAGGAAGGGACAAGGGGAAAGAAAGAACATGGAAAAGAAAAAAAGGTTTAAAAACTGAAGTTGGAGAGAAGGAAAAGAAAAGAACAGGCCGTAGAAGGTAGCTCAGTGTTCGGCACTTTGCTCCCCAGCATAGCCCCCAAATCAGAGAGGGGATTGATTGTAGATATCTTATCAAGGGGTTCCAAACGTTCTCAAATCTAGTTTGTTTATCTTGACGAATACTAACTTTTCATGGAGCATTACCCAAGAATGTTTGTTCTTAGTCGTGGCTATGTTCACTACTGGAGATTCCCATGCTCTATGCAATAGACATTTTTGCAGCCAGCAGAATGCCCAAAAGGAAGAAAACCCTTGAAATTTTGAGAAGCATCTGGAAAGATCGCGGCAATTCTTGATGGTACTATGTACCAGAGAGACAAAACTTTATTTACCTCTTTTAGTGTAGTATTGAGGATCTCCCTGTGCACTATGGTAGACAATCTGGACCAGTCTTCCTAATCTATCTCCATTCCCAGATCTGCTTCCCATGCCAACTGATAAGGCTGCTTAGTCATAGTTGCGGAGAGTAAAAGTTAAAGTTTCAAAATGCCCCCTCTCAAGCCAGTGCCCCGCATACACCTGTTTTCAAACATTGTCCGAGTGGTAATGTCATTCAAGGTCTGCTTAAGAGAACTCAAAAAATTGAGTATTTGGTGGAGGTGGAACATTTCTGATGTGGGCATCTCTAGGGTTTAGGGTCAATACTCTACAGGGCTGATTCCTCTGTGATCTAGAAAGTGTTTTATGCTCATTATCCACCACCAACTCTTATTAATCCACCATGAAAAACAGAGAGGGGAAAGGCCCAGGGGAAACAATGGCTTATTGAAAAGAAGGGCCCCACGGGTATGTGTATAGACCTGAGTGAGCAAGTTTTACAGCGTGCCATGGTTGGGCACAATATTGCTCTACGATCCTGAGAGGGGATTCACATGAGAAGATCTATTGGAAGCAGAGAACACACTTGGGCCTCAAGCGTAACCCAGTCTGGTTGATAACAGCCAGAAAAACTTCTGGTCAGATTAATTATTTGAAAAAGTGATTTTTCTATATGCTGCAGAATCTCTTGTTGCAAAAAGGCCATAAAGAGCGTATATGGACCTAGGATTATACAATGTGTACAATGGTACCAACATCCCAAGTGTCATGGCCTGAACTTCAACCTGGGATCTCTGTTGTGTCTGGCAATGACTCTTCTCGCCTAGCTACCTGAGATGCTGGACAGCACCCTGTCTGAGCCATTGGACAATCCTGACTTGTGCCTTGACTTCTGCTGAACCTTGAACTCTTTGCTCCTCCCATGAACTTCCTGACTTAAGCAATGTCTCTGCACCTCCTGTTTGCCAGATTATTGTGACCCACAACTACGAAACTCTTCTCCTGCATTGACCTTGGCTTGTGACCCACAACTACGAAACTCTTGTCCTGCATGACCTTGGCTTGTGACTCCCACACCGACCATCTATCTAGCGGTTCAGACAATTCAACCTCTTAAAGTGGTGTTCCGGCCGAAATTATACTTTTTAAATAAAAATACCCCTATAATACACAAGCTTAATGTATTCTAGTAAAGTTACTCTGTAAACTAAGGTCTGTTTTGTTAGTTTATACCAGTAGTTTGTTATTTTATAAACTTACAGCAGGCCGTGGCCATCTTAAGTGTGGGCATCTGAAGCCAGACTGTATTTCTTCCTAGATCTCATCCTTGCAGATCTCGCACATGCTCCGTGCAGCACAAGCAGTGTAATAGGTTTCAGGTCAGGTTTCCATAGCAACGGCAGTGTGAGAGGAAGTTGCCGCCCCTTCCCAGAAGGCATTGCAAAAAGGAAATGATGCGATGGGCTGCGGCCAGGGAGGAGGAAGTGAAAAATGAACACAGCAGATATACAGTAGGTGCTGAGAAAAAAAATTAAAAATAACCAATTCGTTTACAGTGCACAGTTTAGTGAGGGATGCTGAAGAGTTGTAAAAGTGGGTGGAACTCCACTTTAAGAACTGTGCTTAGTTTAATGATTTTGGCTATTGAACTCCACTCACTACAGGTATTCTCCTAACACCAAGGGGACTTTCAATGTAATAGAGAAGAGCCATAAAGTAAATACAATGTAAAAAAATTGTTTGTTTTATCTGAACAGTCATAAAAATGTACACAATTGAGCCTGATATAGCAAGACTCACACATAGTAAAACATCTTAAGAACTTCACCACATTGCTCATATTTTGCCTGTCTGATTATTCCAAATAATGAGGACACCATCTTCTAAACGTACATTATTTATAGTATAATCACAACATTATTAAAGAAAGATGAGCAATTGACTCAATGCATTTTGTTGAATATTTCCAACTTCTTCAGGAGTTAAGGGTGGGTAAACAATCTAAAATATATGATACAAAATAAATCAATAATATCAACGGTATACATAAAACAAAAGTACAAATGTATTCTTTTTTCTTGTGTACTTACAAGCATGATAAAAACCATCTTATACAATCATGTGGATATTAGGGCAGGAAAAGAGAAGAGGTGCTGCCAGGGACCACAGGAGAACACAACCCCAAAGGTCTAGAAAAATATATTCAACAATTATTGCTATATGATAAGGTTTATACATATTGAGATAGAGTACACTCACACATAATGATCTACTGTTTAGTCAATTATGTACAATTCGTCCCAACCTACGTATTGGATACTATGTGAGTCATCCCAAATGGTCCAATGAAAATAAACACCCGGAAGAGAAAAGTGAGCATGTGTTGATCTTTAGATATAACAACCTTTCAGAGACTTCCAGCGACATCAAGCAAAACTGCAGCTTAAAATAAATATGATCAAGTCAAATATCCTTCTGAACCCACTAAGGGGGTTTCCTAATGAAACAGACTGAAAAAAATATATAAACAAAAAATAATTGCATAGTATATACTTTATGACATGTCTAGTACAGTACCTTGAAAGTCCCTTCATGTTTCTCTTCTTTTATAATGTTGCAAAAAGGTCTGAAATGCATAATCCAACACTTTGGATTGAATATTATTACTCAGTGGGCTTGTAACATCAGACCCTGAACACGGTAGGCCTTGTTGGTTCTGGTGGTACGCAGTGAATAATACAAATGAAGCATGGGTGTACTGAGCCATTTGATGCACTGTTTCCAGCCTACAGATTTTAAGACCTGTGTGGACAGGCCCTTAAATATATAACATTTATATCTCTGAGTCACATCCAACAGTCATCTTGGTATATCTATCTCCAACTTGCAAAGCCAAAACTTTTTCTTTTTGTTTTGGATACAGTAGGGAGTGGTTAAGACCCCTCTTTTGCCTTTCTGTATCCCATGGGGAGACTTTTCTAATGGATTCTCCACTGGAACATTTCCCCTCACCTCCTGTTATTTTGACAATTCAAAAATTATGGATTTTTAATTACTTTCTATATCTAGAGAGTGGTCACCAGGACTAATAAAGTGAATCTCACAGAGAGCAGTACAAACCTAAAAAAGGGTTCTAACACTTCCATTTCTGCATATGGCTTTACATTCACTTTAATGTGAATTTCAAATTCACTATAATACCTGTCATACCCTCCTACTTAGGGGCAAGATGGTTTATCTTTGCTGTCTTGGCACTGGCGCAAAAATATTCCCATCCCTCGGATCTGTTGGGATGAAGGTATCTGCTTCTAATATGGGGGCATTGTTGCACGATTGTGTTGAGGGCTTCCCTGTTGTATGGTCAGATCTGAAACTACAGATGCCAAAAATAACATTTTAAAATGGCCAAACATATTCAGCTTTAGTCTTCAGATCCATCTGATCCGTTGAAATGAAGGTATCTGCTTCTGATACAGGAGCATTATCGCATGATTGTGTTCAGGGCTTCCTTATTGTATGATGTAAAGCCAGATGTGAAACTACAGATGTCCAAAAACACATTCATATTGTGGAAACCAAGTCAATCTTGTGGATTACAGGCTACCGATTAAAGCAGTCTTATAACAGCCAAAGACATTTCGGATTTAGTCTTCAGAATACAATATATATACCACATTGTCCAATTGATAGCAGCTTTCATATCTCTATCCTGGGAGGATAGGTCAGTTGATAACCAATTGTGTATTGATAACACATCTTTAAAGATCTAGTTATACAGTGACTTTATAGTCACAGCGTTTATTAATACAACACCAGCAGTGAGTAATAAATTGTCAAACCTCTCCCATATGGCCATACGTATAGCACAAAAAATCCTTTAATTCTACAAATGTTTAAATGTACATTTTGGTTCTAGGGGTATGTTTGGCCCCTCATTTCTGACCCCCTACCCCCTTGAGGGCCTGTGTTGTGCTATGCTGTGCTTGTACTGCTTTTGGTGTTGGATCGTAAACATTTGTCTTTGGTATGGCTGCATTGTTAAGTGTCTCACTCTGGCCTTTTGGGATATTGGTAGTTGCTCTGTTTTTTTTACCTTGAATAAAACGAGCAAACTGTCTACATGCTGCTGGATTGTCCTGTAAGAGGATCATTAACTACATTTTGTGAGATTTTTCGTAAATGAGGCCATTTGCTGGACAAATAAATTCAGTTTTATTTTGGACACTCCAAGAACGAGAGAATCAATGTATGGAGCTCCATTTGGGAAGATTGTTGTGGGGTAAACTGTCTTACATTACATATCATGCTTTTTATGAGAAGATCTGCTATATTCTGGAAAAAACAAGTAAAAAATAGACTTGAAATATGCCTCTCACAGGGTTTATGGTATCTACCATGTAGGCTAACCTACCATGCTGCATTTGCAGGCAATAACATGTACCGTATATACTTGAGTATAAGTCGAGTTTTTCAGCACATTTTTTTGTGCTGAAAGTGCCCCCCTCGACTTAGACCCCTTTCACACTGGGGCGGTTTGCAGGCGTTATTGCGCTAAAAATAGCGCCTGCAAACCGCCCCTAAACAGCCTCCGCTGTTTGTTCAGTGTGAAAGTCCGAGGGCTTTCACACTGAAGCGGTGCGCTGGCAGGAGAAGAAAAAATCTCCTGCTAGCCGCATCTTTGGAGCGGGGAAGGAGCGGTGTATTCACCGCTCCTTCACCGCTCCTGCCCATTGAAATCAATGGGACAGCGCGGCTATACCGCGGTAATACCGCGGCTATAGCCACGCTATACGAGGGGTTTTAACTCTTTTTCGGCCGCCAGCGGGGGGTTAAAACCGCACCGCTAGCGGCCGAATACCACGGTAAAACAGCGCTAAAAATAGCGCTGTTTTACCGCCGACGCCCCCTACCGCCCCAGTGTGAAAGGGGCCTTATACTCTTTTCTGTCAAGCACTTTTCTGCAGCAAAAAATTTCATTTTCCGAACTGACTTTGGGGCCCCGTATCTCAGGGCCACTTGGTGCTAGGAACCCCAAATTTGGTGTGCAAACCCAGTGGAACTGGTACCACAACATATCCAAAGCTGGGGTTTCTAGCACTAAGTGGCCCTGAGATACGGGGCCCCAAATCCGTTTCGGAAAATGTCATTCTCTGCTGCAGAAAAGTGCTTGACATTTTCTGAACTGATTTTTGGGGGCCTGTATATCGGGGCCAGTTGGTGCTAGAAACCCCAGCTTTGGAAATTTTATGGTGCTAGTTCCACTGGGTTTGCACACTGAATTTGGGGTTCTTAGCTCTAAGTGGCCCTGAGATAGGGGCCCCAATATCGGTCAACTGTGTCCACCTGCAGCAATGTCATTTCGGGACCCTTTGGATTCAGAGACCCCAAATTTTGGCTGCAGCTAGGGAGCATCTAAGAACCCTTAACTACCGAGTTTGAAGTTCAGGGGACCTATGGCTGCAAATGGGCACAGTGAGGCTGTAAATGGGCATTGTTGACCCTCTTTTCCACTTACAGTAGCTGTGCATTTCTCACCCTCGTCTTATACTCGGGTCAATAAGTTTTTTTCCCATTTTTTTGTGGTACATTAGGGCCTCGACTTATACTAGGAACGACTTATACTCGAGTATATAAGGTAGGTAGGAGGATGGCCCAGTGCAGGACATGGTATGCACGCCAGTTGAGGAAGCCATAGACCCTGGGCATACACACATCGAACCGCATTGTCCCTAATTTCAGCAGTATAGCCTACACTAGATTGCAGACCCATGCCAGACTCTATGTGTAGTGTCTACTCTAGCCTAAGTCCCCTTAGCTACAAGCCTTAGTTCTTTGGATACCCCGTGCAATAAACAGTTAACTGGAACTTTACTGAAGTAAGGCAGATATTCAGGAATTGTTCTTGTAGGCAACTTCTTATGTATAATCCTATACAGAGGTACTCAACTCCAGTCCTCAAGGCGCCCCAACAGGTCATATTTTCAGGATTTCCCTCAGATGAAACCGCTGTGGTAATTACTAAGGCAGTGAAACTGATCAAATCACCTGTGCAAAATAATGGAGAGCCTGAAAACGTGACCTGTTGGGGCGCCTTAATTGGCAAGTGATCCACAGGAGGTAGTAGGAGTCCTTTAAGTGTTCATAAGAGTCCTCAGGTTCCTGTGTGCTCCGTCATATGGGGGCACCGACCGGCAGGGTAACAGCCTACATCTTGGCAGTGGTTTTTAGTAGAACTCTCTGGGGTACTGGCGAGCCCCTTTTTATGTGGATCCGTAGAATTTCGGCAGGAAAAATCCAGCCAATCAACTCCTCAGATCCACCACACATCTACATTGTAACAGTTTCACAGGAAAGACAGCCGACTTGACGCAGATAACAGCAGAACAGCACAGAAAAAACATGAACCCTTCTATCCTGCCTACAGGGACATCATACACATGGGGAATTTAATGAAACTGGAGCAGACATTATCTGGAGCAGCTTTGCAAAGTAACCAATCAGCTTCTAACTTTAGCTTCTTCAGTTAGGGCTCCTTTAGGCATGTGGCAGCCCTTGACGCCCCTCTGAAAAGTAATTCTCGGTGGATCACTTTTCACAGGATGGTTGATAGATGGCCAGTGGTAAAATGTTGCCTCCTCAACCCCTGTTTTAATCCTGAAAAGGCCAGGCCACTGCACCACAACCACATGCTTTGCAGGCAGTCCCCATTTATTTGAATCGGTTACATTCAGCAGGTAGTACCACAGATAAACTCTACAGGGGGTTTCATTTTTGTTGTCGCATGTGTACAGCCCTAAGTGGCTGCATGTCCTAAGTGGGGGATAGGAAAACTATGGCTTAACCACCTGCTTTTACCACTTCCTGACAAACTGTGTGAATGAGCCCTAAATCTTTGAAAATAAGAGCTGGCAATTCACTATTAGGCTTCATGTACACTGGACTTTTGAAAACCTCTTCTAAACGATGTAACTTGACAGCTAGTATCCAACATGAAAAAAACGTCAGGTTTGCCACTTTTACATGCCGCTTTTAGGGGCGTTAATGAACGTTTTCATTTAGAAGCGTTTTCAATAAGGGCTAGTTTACACTTGCTTCAAAACATGGCTTCAGACACGCTTTGTTAAAGCTCTATGAATGCCAGTCAAAGCTCCTGTCACTAAATACAATGGTTAGCTTACAGTCCTGTTTACACCTTGCTTTTGCTTTGTGCTTCAATGAGGTTTCAGTGGGGCTTTATGCGAGCTTTGCCATAGACTTCTATGGAGGCTTTGAAGATGCTCTAACTGCTTGCTGACCGCCGGCCATCAATTGACGGCCAGGCGGCGCAACTCTCGTGGCGGGCGGGCGTCATATGACGGCCTCGCTTTCCTAGGCCACAAGGGGGCGCGCGCACACCGCCTCCAGCGATCGCACGCGCCCGCCGTGTCACTAGGCACCCCGTGCGTGTGCCCCGCGGCCGCGATGTCCGCCGGGCACCCGCGATTACCGGTAACACAGCAGGACCGTGGATCTGTGTGTGTAAACACACAGATCCACGGTCCTGTCAGAGGAGAGGAGACCGATGGTATGTTCCCAGTACAGCGGAACACCGATCGGTCTCCTCCCCTAGTGAGTCCCCGCCCCCTACAGTTAGAATCACTCCCTAGCAACACAGTTAACCCCTCGATCACCACCTAGCGTTAACCCCTTCCCTGCCTGTCACATTTATACAGTAATCAATGCATTTTTATAGCACAGATCGCTGTATAAATGTGAATGGTCCCAAATATGTGTCAAAAGTGTCCGATGTGTCCGCCGCAATATCGCAGTCACAATAAAAATCGCAGATCACCGCCATTACTAGTAAAAAATAAATAAATAATTAAATAAAAATGTTATAAATCTATCCCCTATTTTGTAGACGCTATAACTTTTGCGCAAACCAATCTATATACGCTTATTGCGATTTTTTTTTACCAAAAATATGTACAGGAATACATATCGGCCTAAACTGAGAAAAAATTTGTTTTAAAGAAAAAAAAATTGGATATTTGATATAGCAAAAGGTAAAAATTATTGTGTTTTTTTAAAAACTTGTCACTCTTCTTTTGTTTATAGCGTAAAAAATAAAAACCGCAGAGGTGATCAAATATCACCAAAAGAAAGCTCTATTTGTGGGGAAAAAATGATAACAATTTCATTTGGGTACAGCGTTGTATGACCGCGCAATTGTCATTCAAAGTGCGACAGCGCTGAAAGCTGAAAAATGGCTTGGGCAGGAAGGGGGCGAAAATGCCCTGTATTGAGGTGGTTAAAGCACCACTGAAGCTACATGGGGTATAATTTTTTTAGCAAAGCCAAAGCAAAGCAAAAGCAAGGTGTAAACAAGACTGTAAGCTAACCATTTTATTTAGTGACAGGAGCTTTGACTAATGTTCGGAGAGCTTTAACAAAGCGTGTCCGAAGCCTTGTTGAAGTGAAAGCAAGTGTAAATGAGCCCTAAGGAATCATTTATAACCATTTGTTATGGGAAATCCCTCTCTCTCTCTGTGTCAGAAATGATTCCCCATTAAAAACGCCTGTGAATGAAAACGCTTATAAACGCAAGTTGCCGTGTTTAGACATGTTTACACGCTGTTACAAGCATTTGGCATTTCAGATGCTTCTGAATATCCGTCCTGAACGCATTTTTTTGCATTAAAAAAAATGCTTATGAACTCAACTGCCTAGAAACTACTATAAGCCTAGGTTACATAGTTAGTAAGGTTAAATAAAGACACCAGTCCATCCAGTTCAACCTGAGTGAGTGTGCATGTCTACAATTGTCCCTCTCCCTGTACATTGCGTCTCATTAAGATGCTCATTTATTATATTATTATTTATTTAAGGTACCCATATAGCGCTGTCAATTTACACATACATCACACACTCACACCAGTCCCTACCCTCAAGGAGCCCACAATCCAAGGTCCCCAACTCACATTCATACATATATATAGCAGGGCCAATTTTGGACAGAAGCCAATTAACCTACCAGCATGTCTTTGGAGTGTGGGAGGAAACCGGAGTACCCGGAGGAAACCCACGCAGGCACAGGGAGAACATGCAAACTCCAGGCAGGTAGTGTCATGGTTGGGATACGAACCAGCAACCCTTTTTACTGCTAGGTGAGAGTGCTACCCACTACACCACTGTGCCGCCTTTCACTCTTGTGCGAATACAGATATTGCATGTGATTTGCACCCTTGCTGCGGGGCCGATCGCATGCAATGTCTGTGCAATGTGAGTTCAGCCATACAGTTGTATGGCTGAACTCGCATTGATTTCGCACAAAAAAAGGTGCACTGAAATCGGATCGCGTGGGTGTTCTCACCTATGCGATTCGATTCCTGTGCGAGTTCGCACTGCGATTGGTGAACCGATCTGGGGGTGTCATAAACAATGTATTGACAACCGCAGCGGTTCGCAGAGGGCAGTGTGAACTGCCTGCGGGAGAGATGCAATGCGGGAACTGGCGCTGTAATCGCGCTGGTTCCCGCATCGCACAAGTGTGAACCTAGGCTAAACGACCCTGTATACATGTACTGATAAGATAACATAGAGGAGAAAGGGGAAAGTCCATTCACGCTCAAAACGAATGTGAGGATTAAAACACTTTTTAATATACTTCTAAACAGCATTCCTCATGTCTTCAAATATACTAATGAGAATTTTCATACAATTGTTTGTACAATCGTTTGTATGAACAGTCAGTCAAAACTCTACTAGTGTATGGCCAGCTTTAAGCTAGCAACTGTCACTAAGCATAACTGCCCCGGATTCTTAGTACATTCCCTTCTGAGTCACTGCAACAGTATGCGTCTGAGCTGCCAATAGACTTTCACTAAATTCAGTACAGTCTCTAGGTGGCTTATAGCTGAACTCTATAGCAAAAGTTGTTTAGGAAGCATGTTGATTGCACTGTGATCTACAAAATGTGAACCTACAAATTTGTACATGAAATACCATGATGCAGTGACAGAACTACCAGAGTCGCAGTTGAGACCGGGCCCTGGCATTCCGCCACCGTGGGGAGGGGGCGAAGACAGCGGGAAGGGGTTCTGCTGCAGAATATGTGAAAGGTTCCCACTGTGGGACTGTAATAAAGGGCCCTGGGATCAGTGGGAAGGGCCCCCGGCTCAGGGGGAAGAGCCCTGGGACCAGAGAAAAGGGCCCTGGCACCGATGGAAATGGCCCCGAAACCAGTCAGAAGAGACTTGGGACCAGTGGCAAGGGCCCTGGGACTGATGGAAAGGGTGCTGTGACCAGAGCAGGAAAGTAGGTTAAAACTGCCTCCCTACTCAGGTTCCCACGCATTCCGCGGTTGCTTATTCCAACATTGTCCTTAACTACTTAAAGACCGCCCACCGCAGATTTACTGCAGCAGGGCGGCTCTATTGCTTGAAACAATGTACCTGTACATCATTTAGTGTAATAGACAGCAGGGGGCCCACGCACACCACCAGAGGCGCGCGCTGATTGGCCAGAGGGGAAGCCAATCAACGGGTCCGCCGGACACGATGTATGCCAGGACCCACCGGTTGTTCCCCAGAGAGGCAAAATGGCGATCTGCCTATGTAAACAAGGCAGATTTCCGTTCTCACAGGGGAGAACACAGTGATTCTTTGTTCCTGCTCACCCAGTCAGTTCATCCCCCACACAGTTAGAAAGCACCTCCTAGGGACACACTCAACCCTTTGTTTGGCCCTGGTGTTAACCCCTACCCTGACAGTGTTACAGTAACAGTGCATATTTTTAGCACTTAGGTGTCTGATTTTTCTTCCGAAATGTCGCAGTCCCGCTAAAAATCGCTGATCGCCGCCATTACTAGTAAAAAAAAAAAGAAAGAAAAATGCCATAAAAGTATCCCATAGTTTGTAGACATGATAACTTTTGCACAAACCAATCAATATATGCTTATTGGGATTTTTTTTACCAAAAATATGTAGCAGATCACATATTGGCCTAAATTGATGAAGAAATTCAATTTTTTTTTTTTTTTATTGGATATGTTTTATAGGAGAAATTAAAAAATATTGTTTTTTTTTTTTAATTGCCAATCTTTTTTTGTTTATAGCGCAAAAAATAAAAAACGCAGAAGTGATCAAATACCACCAACGGAAAGCTCTATTTGTGGGGAAAAAAAGGACATACATTTTATTTGGGTACAATGTCGCACGAAAGCATCATTGTTAGGTAAAGTCATGCAGTGCCGTATCACAAAAAATGGGCTGGTCATGAAGGGGGGGGGGGGGGTTAAATCTTCCGGGACGAAAGTGGTTAAAGCAAGTTGAAATCAGAAACAACAATGTTTTACTGTTTTATATTTTGAAAAAAAGATTATCAAAATTGTGCTTGTTTTTGAAGAGGGGTGGGGGTGAGGGGGGGCCCTTCATGGTTTCTTGCACCGGGGCCCCGAAGGTTCTAGTGAAATTATGGCATAGCACTAAACTGTGACAATTGCATAACAAATTACAGGTACATTTTGCAGTAGAAACTTAAACAGAATATTCGTGATCGTTTCCTTTTAAAGTGGTAGTAAAGTGAAAATCTCATAAACCGCTGACAGGCTGGGTTTTTATGACTCTCTTCTGTCATAAATGCCCCCCCTGGTCTGTCAGTGGGTAATGTGGTCTGAGCCACACATGCGCAGCTGAGACCACATTTACGGCTTGCTCTGCATGCTGCAGCGATGGAGCATGCACGGTAGTGATGTCACCTCGGTCCAGCCAATCAAGCGATACGATACCCGGAAGGAAGACCGGGTGAAGATGAAAGCCGCTAGGGACCAGGGAGAGCTGTGTCAGCGCAGCACTGGAGGGCTTATTTTGAAGGTAAGTCTGTTATAATGTACTAGTAAACCGCTGGACGTATTTTGTTTTTTTTTGTACTTGCAAGGTAAAGGCATAATGTGCTAGTACATTACATTAAACTTACCTTAAAATGAAGCTCTTCCAGCGACGAGATGTCAGCGCTGCGGGCGCTCTCATCTTCACCCGTCTTGCTTCCGGCTTCGCGGTCTCCGGCTCTGTCACTGGCCGGAGCAGCAATGACGTCACTCTCGTGTGTTCGCGTGGGAGCCGCCGTTCATGGCACAGGGTTCTAAAGAAAGGGCACGGGTGGCCGTTTCTTCAGAGCGCATGCGCCAGTGATGTCACTGGCTGCATGTACACTAAATATCTCCTAAACTGCTTGTTTAGGAGATATTTACACTACCTATAGGTAAGCCTTATTATAGAGAGATGGAAGTTTACTTACTTTAAAGCGATTGTAAAGATACTTTTTTTTTTTTTTAAATCAGAAACACATCTATACTTACCTTCTCTGTGCTATGGAATTGCACAGAGCAGCCGTCAACCTCCACTTTTCTGGGTCACCCATCAGCGCTCCTGGCCCCTCCCCTCTGTCCAGTGCCCCATGGGAAGCTGTTTTGCATGGGGGCACTCGTGCGTGCTTGCACCGAGTCCCGCTGCGCTTCTATTGACACAGACAGCAGGACTCGGCCCCGCCCCCGCTCGCTCGTCACTGGCTTTGATTGACAGCAACGGAGGCCAAAGATGCCCCAGCAAAGCCAGCGAGACCTGAAAGTGAGGGAAGAGAACAACTGCAGACGTGCACAGCACTGGATTGAATGAGGGCTTAGGTAAGGCTGAGTTCACACTGGCATTAGGAGCAGGCGTTTGAGAGACGCTAAAAAGGCCCCTCAAGTGCCAATGCACAAGATACAATAGACAGCCCATAATGCTGTTCAAACTAATGCCCCGTACACATGGTCGGATTTTCCGATGGAAAATGTCCGATCGGAGCGTGTTGTCGGAAATTCCGACCGTGTGTGGGCTCCATCGGACATTTTCCATCTTATTTTCCGACACACAAAGTTGGAGAGCAGGAGATAAAATTTTCCGACAACAAAATCCGTTGTCGGAAATTCCGATCGTGTGTACACAAATCCGACGGACAAAGTGCCACGCATGCTCAGAATAAATAAAGAGATGAAAGCTATTGGCCACTGCCCCGTTTATAGTCCCGACGTACGTGTTTTACGTCACCGCGTTCAGAACGATCAGATTTTCCGACAACTTTGTGTGACCGTGTGTATGCAAGACAAGTTTGAGCCAACATCCGTCGGAAAAAATCCTAGGATTTTGTTGTCGGAATGTCCGAACAAAGTCCGACCGTGTGTACGCCCTATAAGCGTTGCTTCAAAATTGAAGCCTCATGTCGAGTCAGGAGACGTTTGAAGCCTTTCAACCCCTTCTATTAAAGTCTATAGTAATGCTTCTCAAATGCTCTGGCAGGCAGTTGCAGAGTGGTTGCTGGGAGTTAAGATTCGTTCATTTACTGTAATAGAATAGGCATTTGTGGAGCAGTTTTAATGCTCGTCAAATGCTTCAAAACTGCCCATAGGGCGTTTAGGGAGCATTTTTAGCTCCTCATTAATGCTTGCAAAATGCCTGTCTAATGCCCTTACTAAAGCTCATTGACACCTGTCTGACGCCCATACTAACGCCATACAAACGCTATAGGAGCATTTGTTGAGCATTAGAAAATTAGTCAAGTGTGATCAAGCCCTAAGGGTAAGGGGGGGATGCTGATACCTAAACATGTTTTACCTTAAAGTGGTTGTAAACCCTATTTGTGTGACTTCTACCTATAGGTAAGCCTAGAATTAGGCTTACCTATAGGTAGTGGAAATATCTCCTAAACGTGCGCCGTTTAGGAGATATATCACTTGTAGTGCACCAATGTCGTCATCGGCGCATGCGCTGTGAACAAATGGACCTCCGTGCCGTTTGATCCCTCTTGTATTGATTTGTATTGTAAGTGTACTGTCTGCCCTCATGTTGTAAAGCACTGTGCAAACTGTTGGCACAATATAAATCCTGTATAATTAATAAGTTTCTTCCCCATCGTGTGCCATGACTGACGGCTCCCATGCACATGAAGATGGACGCGGCCTCCACAGGGCACAGCGCGGGCTTTGTTTTCAGGTAAGTGTCATATAATGGGCTAGTATGCAATGCTTACTAGCCCATTATGCTTTTATTTGCAGGGAGCAAAAGAGGAAGTAAACCCCATCAGGGTTTACTTCCTCTTTAACCACTTCCATACAGGTCATTTTCACCCCCTTCCTGCCCAAGCCAATTTTCAGCTTTCAGTGCTGTTGTACTTTGAATAACAATTGCGTGGTCATGCAACACTGTACCCAAATGAAATTTTTATCATTTTTTTCCCACTAATAGAGCTTTCTTTTGGTGGTATTTGATCACCCCTGCGTTTTTTATTTCTTGCGCTATAAACAAAACAAGAGTGACAAGTTTGAAAAAAACACAATATTTTTTACTTTTTGCTATAATAAATATCCCAATTTTTTTTTTAAAACAAATTTTTTCCTCAGTTTAGGCCAATGCGTATTCTTCTACATATTTTTGGTAAAAAATATTGCAATAAGCGTACATTTATTGGTTTGCGCAAAAGTTATAGCATCTACAAAATAAGGGGATAGATTTATAGCATTTTTATTATTATTATTTTTTTTTTTGAAATAATGGCAGCGATCTGCGATTTTTATCATGAATGCGATATTGCGGTGGACGCATCGGACACTTTTGACACATTTTTGGGACCATTCACATTTATACAGCGATCCGTGCTATAAAAATGCATTGATTACTGTATAAATGTGACTGGCAATGAATGGGGTTAACCAGGAGAGGGCGCTGTAGGGGTTAATTATGTTCCTAGGGAGTGATTGTAACTGTAGGGGGAGGGGACTCACAAGGGGAGGAGACCGATCGGTGTTCCTCTGTACAAGGGACACAACATCGGTCTCCTCCCACCTGACAGGACGTGGATCTGTGTGTTTACATACACAGATCCACGGTCCTGCTCAGTTACCAGGCAATCGCAAGTGCCCGGCGGACATCGCGGGCACGCGCACGGGACCCGAGTGACGCTGCGGGCGCACGCGCCCCCTGGGGGGCCTAGAAGGCCGTCACGTCATATGACGGCGGCCCAGGATAACAGCTGTACCGTCCCACCGTCATATGACGGTGGGCGGGCAGCAAGTGGTTAGTGCAAGGATTGATGGAACTTCCCCTTTTCGGAATCCTCCCCCCTCCAGTGTCACATTTGGCACCTTTCAGAGGGGAGCAGATACCTGTCTAATACAGGATACTTCCGGGCAAAGATAGCCTAGCCACCCGCGGGTATCTACACCACTTCCGGCGCCTTCTCCGTCCGTCCCCCCCCCCGGCTGTCTTCTGGGAGATGCACAGGTCCCAGAAGACAGCATGGACCAGTGGGATTGCGCAGCGCGAGTCGCGCATGCGCAGTAGGGAACCAGGAAGTGAAGCCATAAGGCTTCACTTCCTGATTTCCTTACCGAAGATGGCGGCGCCTCCACCCAAGAGCCGAGGGACGGGTCGCAGCGCGAGTCGCGCATGCACAGTAGGGAACCAGGAAGTGAAGCCATAAGGCTTCACTTCCTGATTCCTTTACCGAAGATGGCGGCGCCTCCACCCAAGAGCCGAGGGACGGGTCGGCTTCGGGTGCCGATATTGCGGGCGCCCTGGACAGGTAAGTGTCCTTATTTTAAAAGTCAGCAGCTACAGTATTTGGAGTTTTAAAGAAAAAAAATTAGGCAGAACTCCGCTTTAAGGTAAAAAATGTTTCAACTTTACAACCACTTTAAATCTGCCGGGGGACCCATTTTTTTCCTTTTATTCACAGACTTTACTAACACTTTAACAATAACTAAATAAACCTCCATATTACAGAAGGACATTCATATTGACTGGTGGCTCTGCAGTGCAGAACTTCCCAATGGTGTACTGTGTATATATATATATATATATATATATATATATATATATATATATATATATATATATATATATATATATATATATATATATAAGAGCAGGGAGCAGTTTGGTGACTAGCAACACCCTGCACCCAAGCAACTGCAGGTCTAATTGTAAGCTCACAGGGTCGGTATGGCTGCGTCTGACCTGGTTATAATCACATTTGCTTTCGTTTTAAATCCCTTTAACATTTTCTACAGTACTGTGCAGCTAAGGCGTGACCGAGGGCTGACGCTGCCTATATGTAAATAGAAGGCTTGATGGACTTGGTTAAATATTAGGACGTGTTACAATTTGCAAATAGCTTTCAGGTAGACGGGGAAAGATCTGGGTTATGTTCACTGACGATCATACACAGATAAGTTTGAAATGGATTGCATTCCTGCTGTTTGTCTTACAAGATGATGTATTGACGCAGGATTCAGTGGAAATTTTTTTTTTGCAGTGGGTACTACAATATGTGTTTTGTGTAAGGGCATTGTGCGTAGGACACAGGGGTACGGTGAATGAGTTAATGGCTCAGGGTTAGAGCGCGGTGAGATCACAAGCAGCCTCTCTCTGGGTTTATGGTTGATCTGTGATATCATAGAGGGTAAAGTCACAGAGTCAGGCAGCAGCAGCAAGTACAGGCTTGTTCCCAGCACAGAGGATCTCAGCAGGACTGGAGAGTGGCCCCACCCAGTAACGCAGGGCGGAGAGGGTCCTTTGACCCTTCTACAGTACTGTGCTGGTGATCTATAGTCCAGCTGAATGCACAGAGCCAGAACAGAGAAAGTTATTGCTTCTGCTCTGGGCTGAGCCCCGGCCGCATTTTTTTTCCATATTTTAAATAAATCCTAAAGTCTGTTTTTCCTTATGTACTGGCCAACATTTGAAAACAATTTCCAGAATGAGCGTGGTGTCAGGGAGATGGATGCACGCAGGCCGTGTGCAGAACATGACAAAACTCAGCAACTCCCAACATAACCCAGCAGCGCCATGATCATAACACAATCCTGCAACACTCTGTGCAAGCGGTGATATTGCCAGGAGTTTTGCTAGTGTCGTGTTTGCGAGTTATGCCTTGTGCACATGGTATATTTTTTTTTTTTTTTTTCGCTCAACCCATGTTAGTACAGCGATCTTCCTACTGTGCTATGGTGTTAGGACAGGGAGGCCATCCACAACCCCCTCCTCCTCCAGCCAGAACCTGCTGATCAGCACTCGCTGCACCCGAAAACGCACTGCGTTTACCAATCCGTGGGAGTGCCCTTAAGGCGGCGCCGCATGTCAAACAAAACAAAAGAAAATTCCCAGCTTAACGTACCAACCAGCCTGCAACCAACCGAATTATCCTGTATAACAGTATGTGTTAAAAACAGGGGTTTCGTTTGCACACATTTGCAAATAGATGTGTAAGTTGCAGAGCCACTTCACGGCACCCCAATATTATCTGCAGCCCTAACTCTAAATTTTGAGATCCTTCATAGTAAAAGCACATGCATTATAATGGATAGGCAGTGGGCAGGTGAGCCTGGAAGGAGCCCAACCCTCCTTAAAGTGGTTGTAAAGGCAGAAGGTTTTTTATCTTAATGCATTCTACGCATTAGGATAAAAATTCTTCTATGTGCAGCAGCCCCCTTAATACTTACCTGAGCCCATCTCGATCCAGCAATGTTGCAGGGGTGTCTCGGCCTTCACGGCCCAGTATTATCTGCCAGTGGCACTGATTGAGCAGAAATTTTCCAACAGGGTGGTTAGATCGTGAGATTGACTTCTGTACAACCACCCTGCTCATACATGGATAGAAATTTGGCCGGTCACTGCTGAACTGGCCAACTTCAGATCCATGGCCAACCTAGGGATGTATGCACATGGGAATTTGTAGACATTACATATACCTAGTGTTAATTTCCAGGCACTTTCACACACCTGGGAAGCCAGAGCTGGCGTGTACTGCCTGCCATTCATGTCAATAGCTGTACGCGGCTCTACTCTTGTAAACACGGATGCTTGTTTGTATCGAAATGTATCTGTGCATGCGCGTACAGTGTATTTCCCAAATGTGGAGTGCAGCTGCGTACAGCCATTGATTTTAATAGCAGGATATGGCTCCCCAGGTGCAGAAAAGCGTCTGGAAATTTACGCTTAGCATATACTGTAAAATGCCCACAAGCATCCATGTGCATGAACCTTTAAGCCTTGGTTCACATGGGCATGTGGGTTTTTCAGAAGGGCACGCGGGTTCCTTCTGGCACGTGCTAAGATGCGTTTAGACACATTTATATCCTTTGTGTTTAATGCATGTAAACGCCCTTACATGCGTTTCCTCCCGCACTCCAAACACATGTTGGTAGGTAAATTGGCTCCAGTCTAAATTGGTCCTAGTATGTGTATGTATGAATGTGAGTTAGGGGCCTTAAATCCCGTACACATGGGCCGAATGTCGGGAGACAACGGCCGGTAAAAAAAAAAAAGGCTCACATTTGGCCAGTGTGTATGTCAGTCTGGCCGACTTCTGTCTGACATGCATGCTGGAAAACCAGCAGCCGACCAGCCCCCGATCAGCGCTCTCAGACAATGTTAGAGAGCGCTAATCAGAGGGGGGGGGGTCCCCCTGTCAGAACACAACATCTCAGCGGGGGAGATCACTGAACTAACCTCCGGCCGGAGCCGTCAGTTTTTTTTTTAATGCAACCCGCTGGGCGAAAACAAACTGTTAGTGTGTACCTGGCTTTAGATTGTAAGCTCCTTGATGGCAAGGACTGATTAGAATGTACAATATATATGTAAAGTGCTGCATAGATTTACTGCACTATATAAATACAGTACCTGTAATAAATAAATAAATACAATTTACACAAGCATGCTTGCAAGCACACATGCAGAATCTTTTTTTTTTTTTTTTTTTACGCTGCTGCAGCAGTGCTACATAATGTCCCAATGCATCTGTACACAGCTAACAGGTGTCCTAGCACCCCATTTCTCCACCACCCTATTCAAAACTACAAATAAATGTTTTTTCGCTCGATATACACTTTATCTGGAAGTTTTTTCTAACACTATACATGAACTGAGATCCATATACATGCTGCCCTCTGACTTGGAGGGGGCTGTTAAGTCCCAGCTACATGCATGCAAACTAGGCCGACTTCAGAAGAGCCGGCATTGTGCTTCCCTCGGGTCGATGACGTAGCTGGCAGAGGAACTAAACGCATTCAGCTCTACAGCCCTGGCACCAGAGTGAGTTTGTCTCTCCAGAGTCTGCCTTATTTGCACACTGTACTTACAACCATGATTTTACAGGCCCTCTCCCGGACACAAGGGGGAGAGGAAGACGTTTAAACTAAATACTATGCACTCTACAGGTAAATGAGAACATGACTGGTTTTCTTAAGCAACCATCGAGTGTGAGAATAAAACATTTTACTTTTAAATCCATGTCTAAGGGGCAAAGATACAATTTGATGATAGGCCACAAATACTGCTTCAAGCGGATTTTTTTAAAAGAGGAACTAAAATTCCACTGTCACTAACTGCGAGCAGGCAAAACACCTGTAGTATCTCTTCTGCAATAAAATACAACTACCTGCCTGCTCACAGTGTTCTCCAGCACGTAAACTGAGCTGCGAATGCACAGCTCAGCTTACATTGTTGGCATGGTCCTCGTGTGCCACGATGACTGACTGCTGTGCATGCGTAGCAGTTACGTCATCCCACGCCAGCCAAAGAAGAGGCTGGGGAGGGACAGAAAAGTAAATTTAATTTTTAATTTTGATATGACAGAGTTTATTTTGAGGCCTATTTTCCTGACCTGCTGCTGCGAAGCACATTATAATCCTGTCATTGCACATTAATTAAAGGCCAGCTTTAACAAAAACTTTTTTTTAGCTTTAGAGAGAATAGGGAAGAGCTAGAACCTCTCTTGGGGTTTTATTCATGGCCTGTGACCCCTTTGGGGCATTTACACTAAAGCAGGCCATACACGGTCGAATTTCGAACGAATTTTCTTTGAAAATCAGAAAGTTGGTTTTTTTTGGTGATCCGATGACGCCACCGTTAATTTTCGAAATTCGGCCGACCAAGCCTTCAATTTCACCGCATGTTGCTACAGAAAAGAATTTTCTTGGCCGGGAATCTTCTTTTCTCTCTGTAAATTTTCTTTTCTTATTACATTTCTCGCACGATTCTCCCATCATTGATTAGAAAATCGTTCGTTTTTCTAAAAATTTCCAACATGTCCGATTCCTCAAATTTGATTGCCGCACGAAAATCGGTCGTTGTTGCAGCCCACCAATGGTGCGAAATTCATACGAAAATTCTTTCATACGATTTTCGAAAGAAAATTCTTACGAAATTCGAACCGTGTATGGCCGGCATAACTTCCCTTTGAGACATGAAATCTTTCTACTAAGCTCACAGACTGCATCACAACCCATTTTCAGAGTAAAATGGGAAAGGACTTAAAACCATTTTTAACCAGGGCTCCTCCAGAGGTTGCTAGGGGTTCCTTGAGTGGTGGTTGCTTGACCTCCTATACGATAGATTTATGGAGCCATTGCTATTGGCAGGGCCAGTGGAATGACCCCAATGGGCATTATAGCTATCTGAAAAGGTGGCATTCTGACCACCACTGTAAGGGGGACATTTTTTCCCACTGACAATCAATGTAAGGGGCATTTTTCCCAATGACTCCTGATATATTCGTTTCCCCAAGACCTGAAAACTATTTTAAGGGTTCCTCAGGGGTAAAAAGGCTGGGTTAGGCGGATGGCTGGTCCTTGTCCACTTGGCTTATGCAGAGCGGACACAGACACAGCCCGCTCCCCTCTGTGGCCTGTGGGATATCCATTTACACCCAACTGCCATTCGATCTGCTAGACAGATGGGGAACGATCCCCATCTGTGTGTTTTTAGGGAATCGGATTGGATGTCGGCAGGTATAAATGGACACTTGTTCATTTATATCCGCCACTCCATAGAGGATAATGAAGGGTCCACCTGAAAAACTGTCATGCGTACCTGATCGTTCTGCCCGTGTGAAAAGGGCCTTACTGTCCTGCTGTCACAGGGACAGGAAGTGGGGTGAATTCTCTCCAGCTGGGTCATATACAGCAAAAGCATGACATAAGCGCTTACTGTTTCCATATATATGTAAAAGAAAATAAAAAAGCTTTGCCTGGAGTTGAAGCCTATAGCTGGCCATACACTGAGCGAATTGTCAGCCAAACAAGACCTGCATCCAATCAGATGCAGGCACTGTTTTTGTATTCTGACAGCCAGTGCCGCAGCTGAAGATTTGTCCTTCCACACTGTTTAACAGGGATAGAGGAATCTTTTATATTTGTTTTGTTTAGCCTCCAGGCTATAGCATAATAATAGATGGTGAAGAAAAGTGTGGCGCTAACTCAAAAATAATTAATGCGGGTAATCACCTCATATAAACCTTCAACAATCTATTGCATAAATGGATGACAAAAAGCAAAAAAATCATAAAAAAATATCATAAAAAATGCCAGTGAAATATGTAGGATCGATTCCTAACAAATCTTCCCGAAGAGAAAAGAAGTCCAATCTCCGTGATTCAAAAAAAAAAAAAACACACACACACAAACATATATATATATATATATATATATATATATATATATATATATATATATATATATATATATATATATATATATATATATATATATATATATATATATATATATATATATATATATATATATATATATACACACACACATATATATAATGTCCTCCAAGTGATGCTCCACCACACACGTGCATGAGAAATTCAAACTCACCAGAGCTAAAAATAATAAAAGCCTTGGAGCTATGATGGATTTCTTGTAATCAACAACATGATTAGAGATGATCCCTTTTCTTTTTTTCTTTTGCATACGACATATAAAAGATCATAGCGCAACAAGCTCTTGAAGATAGGCAAAGGCAGGTAAATGTAGCAATGCCTAATTACATTTAAACGTGCTATATGTTGGCACCAGCATATACAGCACAAAGTGAATCTGCATGCCGTCCTAAAAGCCACAGCCCAGGGGTTGGAAACTAGCAAGACCGGATATGACGTCAGTGAAAAGCGGACACGTGGCCTCTATGCATTTTGTGTTAAGACACGTCATCGGTAAGCTTTTTTTTGCTATTTGTCATCCATTTATGCAATAGATTGTTGAGGGTTTATATGAAGTGATCACCCACATTAATTAGTTAGCGCCACACTTTTCTTCACCAACTACTAATTTAATTTGAGTGGTTCACTCACTTTTAAAGGGGCAGCTTCACTGAATACGATTTGATAATCTCTGGCACCATTTCTTGTCACTTTAAACACACATTAGCTATAGGAAAATAATATCTGTGTGTATGGCCAGCTTAAAGTGATTGTAAAGGAAAACATGTTATTAAAAAAAAAATAACAAACATGTCATACTTATCTGCTCTGCGTAATGGTTTTGCACAGAGCAGCCCCGATCCTTCTCTTCTTGGGTCCCCTGCCGGCGCCCTGGGACCCTCTCCATAGCAAGCCGCTTGCTGTGGGGGCACTCATGCGTGCTCACTCCTGAGCAGGCTCTCTGCATCCATAAGACATACAGAGTGCAACTTAGCCCCACCCTCCGCTCCCACCTCACTGGCTGTGATTGACAGCAGTGAGAGCCAATGGCTCCTGCTGCTGCATCTCAGCCAATCAGGAGAGGGAGACCTGGGAGAGCCTCGGGTCTTGTGCACATCGCTGGATCGAGATCAGGCTTAGGTAAGTATTAGGGAGGGCCAGGGCAAAAGGGTCAGCTGCCCTGGGCCCCATCATTCTTGTGGGGCCCAAAGCAGCTGCCTCATACTTGCCAACTATTCCAGTTTAAATTCCTTTGTCCCTTGAAGTTTTAGTCCTGTGCTGTGTCCCGATATCTCAGTGTAAAGTTCTGTTACTAATGCCGCCCAGCTCTGCCCCATTGACTTACCTGCAGACCCTGTTTTTACATGTAAATAACTGGCATTGATATGTAAATAGCGGAGGCATTAATATGTAAATAGCCGCGGACCAGCAACATCGATATGTAAATAGAGGCTGCATTCCTATATATATATCATGCCCCCCTGAGGTCATATCCACCATCACCTCTGCTGAATTCTGCCCACAGGGGAGGTAAAGGGGCAAGATTAAAAGTGCTGCCTGCAACTGTGGTCATCACCATCAGCCATGTTCTGCAAAGGTAAGCAAAGTTAGTGGGTGAGGTGGGGGGTAGTGTGGAGTGGGCAGAGGTAGGCAGAGAAGGAATTACAGTTTGGGATGCACAGGTGAGCAAGAAGGGGATGTATAGATGTAAGGAAGGTGGGTGCAAAAAAGTGAGCAGAGGAGGGAGGTAAACTTAAAGGAATGGGGGGGGGGGGTTGGGGTGAAGAGGATGGGGAGGTTTGGGGTGCAGAGGTTAGCAGGGGTTTTAGGATGTAAAGGTGTACTGACAGGGTGGACAATAATGTAGGTTGCATTTAGGGCAGCCCATTCATTTCAATGGGCAACTCTATGCGCTAGAAATGCAGATAAAAGTCTCTAAACCTTTTTCAAAATCACACAATGCCACCGTACTGTGAATTTTGGTTTATGTGAAAAGGCACATGTCAGCAGATGCATGAGGATGTCATTAACAATTAATAGCACTGCTGTGTATCAGCTAAAAGGCAGCATGTTTCTGTGGTGTCAGGAAAACGATTTTGCATGCGTTCCCGACGCACACAAATGTGAACGCAGGCTAAATGTCGCAGTTACATTGGTGGTCAGTGTAAATCTTCTCATTACTTTGGAGCTTGGTGTACAATCCTTTCATTCACACTAGTGACTAGTGTGATTGCCCCCCTTGCATTGGTGGTCAGTGTAAATCCCTCCTTACGTTGGTGGTTACTGTGAATGTCCCTATTACATTAGTGGTCAGGGTAAATTCCCATTACATTGGTGTCCAGTCTAGAAACTTCTCTTTATATTGGTAGTCAGTAAAAAAAAATCCTAACTTGCATTTGTGGTCAGTTTTGAATCTTCCCTTATATTGGTGGTCCATGTAGAAGCCCTCTTTAAATTGATGGTCAGTGTAAATTTCCAATTACAATGGTGGTAAGTGTATATGCCCCCTTACATTGGTGGCCAGTGTAGAAATCTCCCTTAATTGGTTGTTGTAGTAAAATCCCCTATTACATTGGTTATCAGTGTAAATTCTTTATTACAATGGTGATCAGTGTACATTTCCCTTTACATTGGTGGTAAGTGCAGAATTGCCCTTACACTGGTGGTCAGTGTAAATCCCCCTTTGCATTGATGGTCAGTGTAAATCCCCCCTAACATTGGTGGTCAGTGTAGAAGTGTCACCTTAAATTGGTGGTCAGTACAAATCCCCTCGACAATGGCTGTCAGTGTAAAGTCCCCCTACATGGAGGTCATTGTAATTTCCCCCTACACTGGTGGTTGGTGTAAATGCTCCTATTACATTGGTATTAGTGAAGAAATCTCGTTTTATATTGGTGGGTGGGGTAAAATCCCCTTGTTACGTGGTGGTCAGTGCAAATTCCCCCTCATAAATAAAAGAATTCCCAATTCCCCCTCACATTGATTGTCAGTGTAAATCCCCCCTCACATTGGTGGTTATTGTAAATTCCCCATATATACTTGCCAAAGATTTCCTGCTTTGCTCTACATAGACACATAGTTACATAGTAGGTGAGGTTGAAAAAGTCCATTATATGTCAGTATTACATTGTATATCCCTGTATGTTGTGGTCGTTCAGGTGCTTATCTATTAGTTTCTTGAAACTATCGATGCCCCCTGCTGAGACCACCACCTGTGGAATTCCACATCCTTGCAGCTCTTACAGTAAAGAACCCTCTACGTAGTTTAAGGTTAATCCCCTTTTCTTCTAATTCTAATGAGTGGCCACAAGTTAAATTCCCTTCTACGAAAAAGTTTTATCCCCATTGTGGGGTCACCAGTATGGTATTTATATATTGAAATCATATCCCCCCTCTCTCTCTCTCTCTCTCTCTCTCTCTCTCTCTCTCTCTCTCTCTCTCTCTACATGATTCAGAATTTGCCACATTGTACTGCCTCCTAACAAATCCCATCCCCCCACCACTGCCACTGATTCCATCAACCCCCAGCATTGCCACTGATCACATCCTCCCTTCCCCCAGCACTGCCACAGCTCCCTGCCACTGATTCCATCAACCCCCAGCATTGCCACTGATCACATCCTCCCTTCCCCCAGCACTGCCACAGCTCCCAGGAGTCCTAGGATCCCTAGGAGGTTTATGTCTATTAATGGGTCCCCTCACCTCCACAGTCCATGTGTGCAAGCAGTGAGGAGATAATGTGCAGTAACCTCTAGCCACCAAACAGTGAGCATTAATAATGTGCAGTAACCTCTTGCAACCAATTTGTGAGTGGCCAGTAACCTTTAACAACCAATCAGTGAGCAGTATTGATGTACAGTAAACCCTAGCAACCAATCAATAAGTCATGTGCTGTAACCTCTAGCAACTAGTCAGTGAGCTGTAATGTGTGCTGTAACCTCTAGCAGCTAGTCAGTCAGCAATAATGATAAGCTGTACCTCTAACAATCAATCGCAATCACTGCCTGATCTGATTTAGTAAACTGATTTTGAGTCTAGCTGCTATTTATTGTATGTCTCAGAGCAGGTGGAGAGCAAAATTGCATGGAAGGGGGTGTCCAAGAAAATGTTTGCCCATGGTCCAATCAATATTAAAGACGGCCCTGGGGAGGGCTGAGGGGGGAAGCTGCACACTGAAGGTTTTTTACCTTCGTGCATAGAATGCATGAAGGTAAAAAACCTTCAGCCTTTACAGCCACTTTAAGGCTGATGTTAGACTGGAGATTCTGCCGCTAGAGACAAATCGCCAGTGGCCAGATCGCTAAAGAGGCTGCCTATCTTTATTAATGTTTTCTATTAGTACAAAGTCATAAAAAAAGAGTGAATGTACAGTATAAATAAAGGCATTAAACAAACACTATTTCTGTTTCTTGTATGCAGACATTGATGTGTCTGAAAACCTTCATAACCAGTTTATTAAAAAATGGAAAAACTTGCCAACACTTTCATTGGTGAAGCATTAAAACCCACGCATAATATTTTTTTACTACTATTTCTGTCCCTGTTGGGTTCCTGTACCCACAGCACACTCATATGTTTTACATTTCTCCCCCAGGACCATTTTTTATGCATCTCTCTTGATTAATTCTGTCCTTATGGGGGTCTGTTTGTACAAAAAGCAGAAAGGTAGTCTTTAGTATCAGATTTTTTATTTTTTCAAAGAAAAAAGCATGAACCTGGGTTGATCGCTATGAGCAGCAACTCCACTTTTGTTCTTGTTTTGTATTCTGAGTTTTTAGTAAAAAGCCCCCATATGTTTTGTCTGCCTTCCTGTTCTGCTTTCAGTCCCTTTTTTTTCTGTTTTTGTCTACCTTTGTGTCCTTCCTGTTTGCTTTATTTCCTTTTATTTTTTCAGAGTGTGTAATCTCTGTGTATCCAAAATGTTAAAAAACAAACAAAAAAAAAACGCTTCTTAAATGAATGAACTATTTCCATCTAGTTTCATGTTTACCTATATTTTCCAATGACCAGTTTCTAATCTTTGCCCACACATATGCCATCAAAGAAAGGGCTGGAGCCCTCCATATTTGATGACCTTTTGGTTCACTAGTGAACAAAAGTGTGTATAGGTGACATTTGTCACATACTGTGATCCCTAAATGTACTTACATACTGTATATCAGATGTTTTCCCTATTTGAATATTTACAGTCAGATTGGGGAAAGGTTGTTAAGACTGCCTGGGATGGTCCACTCTGCCCCCTTTTACCTCCTAATTGTACCCCTTAAAATAAGACAGACAATGACTTTGTGGCAAAATTCAGGGAATTTATTAAACTATTTTCACCTTTAAAACACTATGGAGCTCTACCACCGCCAAACATGATATCTTGTCAGTTTGTTAGGTGGGTGCAGCGTGGTGTGGAGGCAGTGAACATGCAGAGTCCTGGAAAACAGCACACTATGTATTGTAAAACTTGAAACAACCCAGCAGGGTGCACACCCAACTGGGAACTTACAACAGTCACAGCAGGGAGTCAGTGGTGAATAGGCCCGAGTTGAAGACAGCGCCTGTCCAGGGGAGTGGAGTGCGGCCTGGCTGGTCCAACCCAAAGAGAACTTTCTCCAATGTAGATGTAGACCCTAAGCTTTCCCTCCTCCTCAGGAACCTCTCCCTGTCACTAAAGCTTTCGCTGACAGATCGGTATGCTGTCCCTACACTAGCCAAATCGCAAATGCCTGCCAAAACCCAGGGGTGCAGTGTAGCCAACCAGGACGCTGCCCCAGGAGACCAAGGAAATCTTAGACAAACCCAGTTTGCCCTGACTTCCTTCTTCAGCTGCCTTGCCATTCCAGATGAGCGCCACCTGCAGTGGAGAATGTAGACTGCACCTGTCTACGCACAGTAAGCTCTCTCAAACTTGACCGAGACCCATCAGCTTTCTGCTTCACCATCCCAAAAACAAATTCCTGGCCTAGCCTGCAGCTGAGCCTGCTTGCTCTCAGCTGCCCATAGGAAGAAGGCCCACCATTCAGGCTTCTGTGCCTTCTCCACCTCCCCTTCTACTGCCTTAGTACTAGAACTCCAATACAAAGCCAGAGCTCCTTCCCACTTGCAGTCCCAAGAGGGTACTGAATTCACCTTGAAAAGTGCTCCGATCAACAAACAGGCTTTCACATCACAAAGATCACTGAGGCCATGCTCCATAAGCCCTCTCAGACTTCACTGCGATCCATCTGCAGTTAACTTCAGAGTCCCAAAAACTAGTTCCTGGCCCACTCTATAGCTGAGCCCGCTTGCCCTCAGCTGCCCATGGGGAGGTCGAAATGTTCCCCTTTTCAGAATGCCCACCATTCAGGCTATGTGCCGTCTCCACCTCCCCTTCTACTGCCGCAGTGCTACAACTCCAACACACAGCCAGAGCTCCTTCCAACTTTTAGTCCCAAGAGGGTGCTGAATCAACCTTGCAAAGTGCTCCAGTCAACAAACAGGCTTTCACATCACAAAGAATGGAACATACAATAAAAACAGACACCATTTAGGATGAGGGGGAAACTTTGTATATCTTGAGGCCTTCTTGGACCATGGCAAGGAAGGCCTCAAGCTTTCTGTCCAAGCTTTCTCAAGTTTGAGTTCAAGGGCTATTGACTGTATCAATTTTTTCCCAAGTTGATTGTTATTCTTTACCCCTCAGGGAAGGGTGCCCCATGAATGTCTTCTAAGAACTCACCCTGCCCATGTCATAGGCACAAGTATGCAGGTTTGCCTGATAGCATCGTTCATGTCTATCCAATTAATTAGACTGATAGTTTAGCAGCCACATCTTGCATGGTCTAAATCAATGACCTGAGAGATAAGTTCTAATGTCTGTGGGTATCTTTTTTCTGTTTATCCTGTCCACTGGCAAGCCCCTCTTCCCACGGTGATAAGAACATGGTTGAGGTTAGCTCCAGCTCAGTGAATGGGAAAACAAAAGACATTGTTATGAGGGGACTAGAGGGAGTGATAAGTAGAGTGGGAGAATCTGTACTGATATGTTTGTAGTGGCCAGTCACACTGATAACCGGACTAGACGTTATTGCTCTTTAATAGGCGCTTATTGAGAACTAATTGAGCAGAGACATATTGTAACATGGTCTACTGCCCTTTGTATTCAGTGAGCAAGACAAACGCCTTGGTATCAGGACAAACATTGGCCATGGAGACAGACAGGTTCCAAAGAGCAGGAATCTTTGTATACAGGGTCTGATGCCCCCTCCCATTATTATTCAAGGACATTGTGTAAAAGAGAACTCTGGAAAACCCATTGAAATTATAATGTTGGAAGGGCCTATCACCGCAGGTGGCCATACACAGGATGTGTCACATGTTCATTAACAAATGGTTCAACCATTTAATACAGTTAGTATAGTCTGCACTAGAAGGGATCAAACACGTAGACATGCGCCAATCTCCCTCAGGGATCTGTGCTGGACGATGCATCCCCAAACATGAAGAGTGGCAACAGCATTCATGTTTAAGCAAGGGCATGTAGTCACATCCAGTACAATTAGAACTGCCAAAAAAAAAAAATACAATTTCCCTGTTGATGGACCTGAGGCGACATTGTCTGTGTGTTCCCTTACATTTAGTAGATTGCCATCAAAAATGGCCAGATAAAGAAACAGTTATGGTCCACCTAAGGACCAGGTCTTTCTGACACTTGTTGTTTTTCAAGTAAAAAACAGTATTTTTTGCTAGAAAATCACTTAGAACCCCCAAACATTATATATATTTTTTTTAGCAAAGACCCTAGAAAATAAAATAGTGATTGTTACAATTTGTAACGTGACATGGTTTATTGCGTTTTTTTCAAATGCAGTTTTTGGGAAAAGATACACTTTATTGAATAAAAAAAACAAAACAAAACATAATATACAGTGCTGTAACGATCTGAGGTGATTATGCTCAAGTGGTGTATGCGTTTTCAGGAACACTTGTCAGTCCAGACTATTTTTTAAGGGCGTGGCAGCCCAATTTTATTTAAACTAAGCAAACTTCACAGAAAGTCTTTCCTCGCAGGGGGTTCCACCATCATTGTATAATATAAAAACTTCAGCCTCCTGGCTCACTCTGGCAGGGTATCAATGTGAACATGACATTCTGGTGGAATGAAAATTTCTTCCAACTTTTTGGCCATCTTCTCTCCCAACAGAGCTTCACCCCTCCCATTAAAGTGGATGTAAACCCTCACATATACCCCCGTGAAATGCACAGCCTTAGATGATAAACAGGGATGAAACAAATCTCCCTACATAAGTTTTACATGTATATCAGCTGTCTTCAGCTTTATATACTGTTTAGAAAGTTCAGATTGTGTTAGAAGATTTTCTCTCCCTGTTCAACACTGCAGTGAAGTCTGGGAATACAGCCAAGACAGCTGATTGGAGGAAAGGCACACACCCCCTCTCCTCATAGGTAGAGACTTTCAGAGCTGATCGCTGAATATTTCCGGGCTCTGCTAATCTATTTATAGCATCCTCCCCAACACAAAACTCCAGCTGCTTTCATCATATGTGATGGAGAACTTGTCAGGAGTTATTAGGCTGATTACAGAAGAATGGAGCAGGAGACAGCTACGGGACATAGTGCTTTGTCGAGCGATAACAAAACACTACAGATATATGTGCCCAGCTCAAATTTCATGAATCGGGTTTACTTCCACTTTAAGTGCAGTCCATCCCTGCTATAGAGCTAGTGACTGACCAAAAAGTTCGCCATGAAGCCAAAACCCTTCTTCCTGCATCAGTTTCTCAGCCAGTTGTTAAAGTGTTACTAAACCCACAACAGTAAAATCAGTTGGTATATTATTATTATTTTTATTATTATACAGGATTTATATAGCGCCAACAGTTTACACAGTGCTTTACAATATAAAAAGGAGACAATACAGTTATAATACAATAAAATACAAGAGGATTAAGAGGGCCCTGTTTCGAAGAGCTTATAATCCAATATGTTGGGGCAGGTGGTACAAAAGGTTGTAACTGTGGGGAATGAGCTGATGGAAGTGGTAAAAGATTAGTCTGAGATGTGATAGGCTTCCCTGAAGAGATGAGTTTTCAGGGATCGCCTGAAGATAGCAAGAGTAGGGGATAGCCGGACAGGTTGAGATAGCGAGGTCCAGAGGATGGGAAAGGCTCTGGAGAAATCCTGGAAACGAGCTTGGGAGGAGGAGATGAGAGAGCATGAGAGTAGGAGGTCTTGAGAAGAGCGGAGAGGGCGGTTTGGGTGATATTTGGAGACAAGATTGGTGATGTAGCTCAGGGCAGAGTTGTAAATGGCTTTGTATGTTGTGGTTAGTATTTTTAATTTAATTCATTAGGTTATTGGGAGCCAGTGTAGGGATTGGAGGAGAGGGTTGGCAGACACTGAGCGGTTGGTAAGGTGGATAAGTGGCAGCAGCATTCATGATAGACTGAAGGGTGGATAGCCTATGGAGAGGCAGGCCAATGAGAAGGGAGTTGCAATACTCAAGGTGAGAGATAACAAGGGAGTGAATGAGGAGCTTGGTGGTTTCATTTGTTAAAAAGGTGCGAATTTTAGAGATGTTACAGAAGTGAATTCTACAAACTTTTGAAAACGATTGGACTTGAGCTGAAATGACAAGTCCGAGTCTAGGATTACACCTAGTACCCTGGCGTGAGGGGAGGGACTGGTGATTGCATTGTTGATTTTGATGGAAAAGTCATGGAGCGGGGCTCGGGCAGGGGGCGAATATTAATAGCTTAGTTTTAGAGGGATTTAGTCTAAGGAAGTGGTGCGACATCCATGTCCTGACATCCTGTCAGTTAGTAAGTTAAGTAATGCAAGAGGAAACATGTGATAAAATGCAGCGCATATATATATATATATATATATATATATATATATATATATATATATATATATATATATATATGTAAAACTAACAATATATATTGTGATCAGTTGTACCACACAATCAATTAAATATTGTCCACCAAATGAAAAAAATTTCAATATTTATAATAAAAAATATTGTCCACAGAGTGAAAAATTATGAATACTAAGATTCAAGAAAGTTCTGGTATCAGTAAATAATATCAGAAGATGGACATCTCAAAAACATTGATAAGGCAAATGACATCAGTGTGAAGAGAGAAACCTCTATGAAAAGAAGCTTGTGGAAGAAACCGCCACCAATTGTATGAAGGCTTACCGGAAGTAGTGGACTTAAAGGGGCTTATACCTCTCAAGTCATACAGGCTTATGGCGATAAACACCGTGTATGGAAGACCATCATGAATCCTGGTCAGATCCTTAAATAATGTTGATCAACACCAAATACACAGCGTGCAGACACATGATCCTCAAATGGAAGGAGGAAATGCCAGAGGATATCTTTGCTCACACGAAACCAAAAATCAGAGAAAGATTCTGCATAGTGTGATATAGTTTAAAAATTACATTTATTTAAGAAGAGTAACAATGGAACACTCATGTTTAGGAAGTGCATACAAAGCTCATAAAAGGGCATGAAGAGGCATGAAGAGACCATGATTTGGCAACTGATCTATATATGTACTTTGATGTGGGCACTCTGATGAGGCAACTAATCTATGGTGGTAGTGTGATGGGGCAACTGATCCATAGGGGCACTGTGATGGGGGCTTCTAATCTATGGGACCACTCTGATGGGGCAGCTAATCTATAGGGACAATCAAAAATATCAGAAACACTACGTATTACTGTTCCCAGCGCTCAAAGGAATAAAAAAGTTGATGCACTATAGCAGCTATTATAAGAACAAAAACAATTGATAAAGATGCAATGATAAAATTATGAACAAAATTATCACAGCATTAACAGCTGTAGAAAAACTCCCTTTGAGGAAGACGTGATTACAAAACGCGTTAGTCGTGTCCACGCAGCTCCCCTGTTTTCCAGTCCCAGTTTGTGTCATCTCGAGTCTCATCGCGCTCAGCAACACCAAGAAGCGCATCCTTTTCCACACCATAAGGAGAGACCAGGTTTAATCTATAAATTATAAACAAATATATACCACGCTGTCTCAAAAAAAAAAAAAATATTATTTATATGTGATCATATAAACCATAACAAATAATATGAGTACAGAAAACATGAATAATAACTGATGTGCTCAAAAATACTCCAAGAAGCCCTCTATTATGACATGTGATGTCTATAAACAGAGGAACTTGGACGTGTGATGTCCAAAAAAGAAAAAAGTCAGTGACAAGCTTCAGTCATGTGTGATGATAATCCTCAACCACATGTGGATATAATATAGTGACAGTCTTTAACTTCAAATATGTATAATGTAATAACAGGTAATAGTAGGTCCACCACCAAAGACACCAGAAGCTGCTTATCAGAGGGATTGAACTCAAATAGGTGTACACCTAGTGAGTCAATCAAGCTTTGTGGTATAATATACCAAGGGGATCAGATGCTCTATCCAGATATGACCTCCAGATGGACCTCCGAACAAGTGTAAGGTATGGATGGACTCAGTGGATATAGGCAGTCAGCCCCATCATTAAAAGAAAGAGGAAGGCATATAGTGTAACTCTGTATGGAAATTTAATACATAAAAAGCAAAGGAAATACACTCACGTGTTTAGCAGTAAAATCAAGCGCTTGTATAAAAGAAGACAGTGGTCTCAGCATATCCTTCCGACGCATTTCGACTTAGAAGTCATCATCTGGGGTGATGACTTCTAAGTCATCATCTGGGGTGATGAAGTCATCATCTGGGGACTCCAGATGATGACTTCTAAGTCGAAACGCGTCGGAAGGATATGCTGTAACGTTGCAACTTGTGGAAATGCCAGTAAAAATTTGGCTGTGCCAGTAAATTTTGGGTGTCGTGTTAGTAAATTTCAATCTGGTAGGTTGGCAACACTGCACTGGAAGCCCTGAGGATCAGCACTATGCAGCTGCACTGATAGGAGGTAAAGCCTAATTCATTAACAATGTCTTTGCTTCAAGTCACCACCACTATCTGCTGATGCTCCAGACTACCCTCCAATTTGGTCCACTTACACTTCAGTTCATTCAGTATAGTTGGACAATATTATAGGTCATCCTTCATTCCGCCAATACTCCAGGCCACCGTCTGCTAATACTACAGATCACCAGTTGTCAGGGCCTTAGAAGGGGATACAGGCAGTACTTCCCATTGGCACCAACAGAGGCTGTCTGGTGGGGGCTGTCAGGTCAGCCTTCTGGTGCCCCATCATTTCTAATGGCAGCCCGGCCTAGCCCTGTCATCTGTAGTCAAGCATTTTCTCCTTTTCAGATTATGGCTCAACACAGCCGCCATCGAACTGTGCAGCCAGCCAATCATAGCTCCCTTCTAATAGCTGCTGATAACCTCACCCATTGCAGATAGAGATGTACAGAAAGTAGCTTGCTTCTGCAAAGAGACAAGTGTGAGGCAGCTGATGTTATGTGTTATGTAAGTATGTGTCACGGATTGGCAGTGTGATTTGTGAAGCACGAAGTGTACCTGATATCTGAGGACTGGAGAACACACACAGGCTGTGCTTTTTCTTAGCTTTACACAAATTGCATTTTCTAACCAATTTCATGTTAGATGTTGTATCAGTAAATCTGTATTACCATATTACGTAATGCAGAAAAGAACACATTTTTAGCCTTAGGCCCCATTCACATGGCCATCGCAGCTGACTTGTGATCCGCAGTGGATCGCTTTGTCAGCCGCAGCTGGCCCGCGGTTAGCAGACAATTAGGCAGTGACGCAGCCTCCTGTACACCTGTTTGAGGAGGAATTTCACACTGAAATATCTTTCAACTGTGCTGCAACTATTGCCAGCATTTGACAGGCAGCCATTGCCTTGGCATGGTCCACCATTATCACTATCAGGAGGCCAAGTCAAAGCAATGGCTCAAGCTCCATTAACACTTGCAAATTGAGCCTTTTGCGATTAGCTGTGGGAAACCCAGCGGACCTCCCTGCGATCGGCTGCGGGCAGGAAGCCTACAGCTATTCATGGCCAATCGCATGTAATCACTCATAGGGGTGGATTTACTAAAGGCAAATAGATTGTGCACTTTGCAGGGGCAGTTGCACTTTGCAAGTGCAGTTGCTCCAGAGCTTAATAAATTGGGGGAAGCTCTGCTGACTCCCATCATCCAATCATGTGCAAGCAAAACGTTTTTTGTTTTTTTTCCTTGCATGTGATTGGGTATTCTTTACAAATTTGAAGCTTCACCTCATTTGGTAACCTCTGGAGCAATTGCACTTGCAGAATGCAAAGTGTACAGTCTATTTGCATTTAGTAAATCCACTCGGTATTGTCTGTGTCCAGGGCCGATCATCCGCAGGTAATGGCTGCATGAGTGATTACATGCGAGTGGCTGCCTCTATGGCTGTGGGAGAGCTTTCAATGGGGCTTCCACCCTCAGCTAATTGCAGGGAACTCTGCTAGGTCCCTCCCGTACTACATTGTAAGCTCTAACAAGCAGGTAGGTCCCTCCCGTACTACATTGTAAGCTCTAACGAGCAGGTAGGTCCCTCCCGTCCTAGATTGTAAGCTCTAACCAGCAGATAGGTCCCTCCCGTCCTAGATTGTAAGCTCTAATGAGCAGGGCCCTCGGATTCTTCCTGTAATGAATTGTATTGTAACTTTACTGTCTGCCCTCATGTTGTAAAGCACCTAGCAAACTGTTGACGTGCTACAAAAATCCTGTATAATAATACGAATAATAATAGGTCTCACAAAGCTAATTGCAAATGGCCCCGTTCGCAAGTGTGAATGCAAGGTAAAGCCCCACACACACAGGCTGAATACTGGCCGAAATCAACCCGTACAGTAGATAGTGGCCCACATTCTGCCCTTGTGTACAGGTCCTTGTTTGACAGAAGCCGATCTCAGGACTGGCTTCTACCGAACAAGCATGCTGGAAAACCTGACAATGATAATGTTGGACCATACCCACACAATAGCTGCTTATAGGGCACACTGCCTGTCAAACTCTGGCAATAGATGCAGTTACGGTGCAGTGAAAAACTCGTTGAGTGAGAAATCCCTCTTCAAGTCAGCACCACAATAAAGATCTTCTGACGAATAGTACTTTTGTTGGCACATAAGGTTAAAATCCAGTCTGACAGATATCCTACATGTTTCAGCCACTTAGGCCTTAATCATAGCTGAGCTGGACATCAGAAGATCTTCACTGTGGTGCCAACTTATCGTTTTGGAGGCTTTTCCATAGAATGGCTCGTAGAGTCTGAACACTGGTGTCTCTCAATAATTTGATGGGGAGAGAAGGTAGAGAGTAACTAATTACTTTAAAGGAGTTGTAAAGCCTCATGGTTTTTCACCTTAATGCATTCTATGCATTAAGGTGAAAAATCTTCTGTGCTTCAGCTGCCCCCCAGACCCCCTTCCCCTTTTTTTCTTATCTGAACCTGATCATTCCAGCGATGAGCATGAGCCCAGCGTCTCCAGCTGCTGTGTCGGGTGCTCATTGGATAGATTAATAGCAGCAGGAGCCATTGGCTCCCGCTGCTGTCAATCAAATCCAGTGACACGGGAGTTGGGGGTGGGGCAGAGTCCTGCTGTCTGTGTCAATGGACACAACAGAGGGACTCGTGAGCGCGCCCACACGGGTGCCCCCATAGAAAGCAGCTCTCCGTGGGGGCACCTGATGAAGAGGAGGAGCCAGGAGCACTGCCAGGGCACCCCAGAAAAGGAGGATCAAGGCTGCTCTGTGCAAAACCCTTGCACAGAGCAGGTAAGTATAACATGTTTGTTTGTTTTTTTGTTTTTCTTTTGTTTTTTTTAAATGAACTTTTACAATCACTTTAAAATAAGGCTTTTGTTGGCAATGTTAATGTGTCTTTGATGTTAAAGTGGTATTAAAGGTTAGACTTTTTTTAAAAAAAACATGTGTCATACTTGCCTGCTCTGTGCAGTGGTTTTTCACAGAGCAGCCCAGAACCTCTTTTTCTCGGGCTTTCTACCGGAGTTACTGGCCCCTCCCCCATGACTAGTGCCCCCAATAGCAATCCACTTACTATGGGGGCACCGGTGCCTGCTCGTTACTGAGCCCTGCTCTATGTGTCCATAAGACACATAGAGCCACGACTCGGCCCTGCCCTCCGCTCTCTCCCCATTGACTTACTGTGATTGAAAGCAGTGGGAGCCAATGGTTCCTGTTGCTGTCTCAGCCAATGAGGAGAGGGGGTCCAGAGACAGCCGAGGCCCTAGTGCACATCACTGGATCGAGAGGGGACTCAGGTGAGTATTGAGGGGGCTGTGGGGGGGGGGGAGCAGCACACAGAAGGTTTTTACCTACATAGAATTCATGTAGGTAAAAAACCTTCAGCCTATACAACCACTTTAATGAATTGGCATTATTGCGGTCTTCTAGTTAAATGTCAGCCAGTGGGTCTTCATTGGAGAGTCCTCCAACATAAAAAAACAACAGTGACTACGAGAAATCACTGGAGAGACTTCACAATAAAACTGTAACAATGAATGGAATTTTACAAACAGGCTGCTCCATTTAACTTCCACCGATACCAACAACAGAGATCCACTTTAAGTTTCTATGATAAAATGATTGTATTGTGACAGGCTATAGTTTAGTATATAGACTTCTGCTTACTTTGCCCCTAAGAAAGGAGAAACTGCTTAATAACTAACCTGTGCTTACCACCCAATGTTAACCCCCCATGACACCGCTCCCTCCCTTTGCACTAATGACAGGCCTGACTGCTGGGAACAGTTTCACTCGGAGTCTATTAAAATGCTGATGGTTAATGGGCGGCCCCTGTGGGCATCTCACGTTGACCACTTTATTGTTTGGTGTGGGAACTTGTAAAGAGCATGTATTAATGTCATTCAAACCCTGCACACACCCCAGACCCCTCACTGTGGTCTATATTACATTGTAATGCCGTGCTAAACCCTTCATCCCGTTCATTCCAAGATGTGTATTCCAGCTTAACGTACATTCACTTTTCATCTGCAGGGTGTAAGCTTTTTAGTCTGTTTTGCTTTGAGACTTGAGTGAATTTGCAAAGACTGCATTTTCTTGGGCTTTGAAAAAAAAAAAAAAAGAGTCCTTTTCACACCCCCAAGGCATTTTATTAGCAAACTGTTTAACACTTGCTTATGTAGTTTAAAATCTTATCAACTCTTCAAAGGCACATTTACATCTATGCACATGTGTTAAGGATGAGTGCATGCGTATACACCAAAGAGTGTCAGTGCATAAAGATGACCATTACAACATGCGCTCCAACACACGTCTAATGCCGCGTACACGGCACCGCGAATGGACTTTTCGACTGGACTGGTCCGACGGACTTTCCGAACAAACGGACTTGCCTACACACGATCACACCAAAGCCCAATGGATTTGCGATGAGATACGATCGGACTAAAATAAGGAAGTTGATAGCCAGTAGCCAATAGCTGCCCTAGCGTTGGTTTTCGCCCATGGGACTAGCATACAGACGAGCGGACTTTTCAACCGGACTCGAGTCCGTCGGAAAGATTGAAACATGTTCCAAATCTAAAGTCCGTCAAAATTTCCACCAAAAAAGTCCGCTGCAGGTCCGATGAAGCCCACGCACGGTCAAATTGCCCGCCGGACTCGGCCCGTCGGACCAGTCCAGTCGAAAAGTCCACTCGTGTGTACGCGGCATTACTGTGTATGCGAGCTTAAAGGGTAACTCCACTTTCATCTGGAAAAAGTGTAGCACATTAAAAAAAAAATCATATAGTGTATACAATTGCTACACAAGTCATGTAATTTAATGTTATTAAAAATTACCTTTCCCTTTCAATCTGCAGTGCTGTAATTTTCTGTAAAAGGCATTACAATGTGATAACCTGGAGGTGTACACAGATGGTGTACAGAAAACTCCCCAGAAATGTAATTTCCTGCTTGTGTAATTGGCTTGCTGATTTTCCCAGAAGTTCACACTAAGATACAAATCAGATCTTGAGCATCTCCTGCAACATGAATGTCATTTTTGGTGCGGTACTCTCAATGCATATGCCCCCCCCCCCACACACACACACACACACACATTATTGTTGATGAGAAACAAATAATCACAGAGGTTAGAAAAACCTGAACCTGTTGATTAATTTACTGTATTTGAATGCATCCACTTTTGTAAACTTGTTCCAGGCTTACGATATGTTCTGCCCCTCTTTCCCCACTGAAAGTATTGTAAGATTGTCTGAGCACACTTACATGATAACAGTGACCTACAAAACCCTAAGAGCTTACTTGGTGGGTAGTTTGATTGTGTCTTGGAAAATTGTATGTTAGTGAAAATAAAAAAAGTATCATGGACAGTACTCAATTGTGCTTGTAAGATCAACTGCCCTCTAAAGTCTATGAAGAGATTAATTCAGGCCTTAGTCACCTATAGAATATATAGTATGTGTACACTCTGATAATTATCAGAAACCTCAGTCTGTTGGCAGCATCCTGAACAAAAATTATTGTACAGACATTCATATTTAGCCTATACAGTTAAGGGCAGAGTTGGCGACTGGTGCCATCCTATCATGGGTAATAATAGAAATTCAGAAGCTTCAACTGGCAGAATTTTTAGGTACTTCATAGACAGGGGTTTATTTCCTAAACCTGGAAAGTTAAAAATCTGGCACAGTTCTGCACAGAAACCAATCAGCTTCCAGGTTTTTTTGTGAAAGCTTAATTGAACACGCTGACGTTAGATGCTGATTGGCTACCATGTACAGTTGCACCAGATTTTGCACTTTCCAGTTTTAGTAAATCAACCCCACAGTGTCACCTGATCCAACCAATTGTATCACTTTGATTACAACTGAAGTTGTCTCGTATTACATAAAAGTGACCATAGATATTTACAGGGATATTGATTGACTTCCAGTGCCACTTGTTTTTTCTACAGGTTTAGGCCAAGAGCAGCCTGTACTTAGATAAAAGACATCAATTTATATGCAGTTACTCTGTAATGCCTTTCTTGTTTGTGGTTATGTGGCTCATTAGTAGCTGTTTGTTGCATTCTCTGTGATGTTAAGGTTATAAAAAAGATCAGAGAAGAGTAGACGGATGATGTCACTAATGATAAATAACAGGTTGGTGTGGCACAAGGCAGGAGAACCTGTCAAAACAGCTGTCATTTGCATAATCCATGGCTTCCATCCATTGCTGGAGGCTGCCCGACTCCCAAAACCAGTGCTAGTTCCAAGGAAGACACGTCGGTGTGTTTATTGCTGAAGACAGGTACTCTGCCTTGGAACTAGCATTGCTTCTGGACGTTGGACAGTGGTAGCCTTCAGCTTTGGTTGGGACACTTGGCTTTACCAGGTAACAGCCATCTGGATTAACTTTTCTTTACTATATTGTATTGTAGTCTATGTTTTGAGGATGAGACAAAAGGGTAATGCATGGCTTAGGGGGAACATGTGAGTGAAGAGAAATGAGGATGGAGATGGGACTTACTTGAAGATCAACTAGACCTGGAGTTGATGTTTCCATTTTATACGCTTGCAGACAACCTGAACTATATCCTTCTTTCTTACCTTTCTTAAATGACTCCAAATATCCCCCCCACCCCCCCAAAAAAAAAAAAATAATAATATTAATCTTTTCCTACCTTCTTCTGCTGGCTTGCATTTAAATAACATATGCTGGAGCCTGCACCTACAAAAATGATTCAGTAATGGTAGCTCTTATAGTTCTACTGTTACAGATTCACTTTAAAGACTTTAAAAAAAATCTACTGCAGGTATAAAGTGCTAGTGAACCAATCTGCCCATACATACCTGTGCCGGCCTCTAAAACTCCCAATGTCATAGCCAAATGCTGTGTCGTTCTGACATCTGAAAGCTCCAACACTTCTTGGCACTGTCAGAGCTTGCCACTAAGCTTTATTCCAACAAATTCCTATTGACCCATCACCTATGATGGGCTGTCTCACTGGCCATAAAGGAATGTGTTGGGTGAAACTCTGTATATATATGAGTCGATTTATCTGACATAATATTTGTAGATCTCTTAGGCCAGTCTTGTGATTCCCACATTCCTGCCATACGGCACAGCCAGGAGCGGGCCTTCACCTTTTCACCCCCACCAATAAAAGAGCATCCTCACAATGATCAGGTTATTCTTCAATCCCCACAGCCCTGTCTCTGTAACGTGTTTAAATTAAAAAAGCTGTTTGACACAATAAAATTATACACTGTGTGCGCTCCCTTTCTTCGTCTTAGTTCTAGTGTGCAGCAGATCTTGAAATGCTAATATAAGACAGATTTTAGATGCTTATATAAGCAATAGCTAATAGGAATTCTATATATGAGTACATAACTGGATTTAAGGGTGTTTGTGTATGTTCCTGGAGTTCAGCTTCAATCAACGAATAATCAATGACGGGAATTGGACAAGGAAGCATTTGAGCAAGAAAAGAAGGTAGTGACGGCAGAGCAAGAAATTAAGACGAAGGTGGCCGCAAGCAAAAAAGAGAGATTGGGGATATTAATAAGGATGGACGTCACCGTAGGGATGCAAGCGAAAGAGGAGTGGTTAAGGAATGGGTGATTGAAGAAGGACTGGGAGCAGGGAAGGTCGATCAAGAGCGCGTAAGTGTGAATAAGTAATGGCGTCAGTACACGCACAGCGTTGCTCGTACTGTGTGACATCAAGGACTGGGGACGCAGAAAGGAACATAGTAGGAGGAACATAAAAAGCAGCCTGAAGATACACTGGATGACGTAGGAACAAAAGAAGTGCGAGGGAGGAATAGATCTGAGACATGGGCCTGAAAAAAGGAAGATGTATATTTAGAACCTGAAGTTTTCTCTGCATCAGTGATTGTTCTGAAATAGATCAGGAGGATATGAGAAAGATAACAGGCCGAATCCTTCTTCCCTCCCTGACAGCGGTGGCCCCCAGAACAATACTCGGTCTCTCCCCTCTCTCTAGCTCTGTTTTGTCTCTCCTGACCATCATCTGACGTGTGATTAATGAGGCGTCCTGCCGCACACAAAGCACATAGAGCCCCTCAGCTACTTCCATCCGCTTTTTTTTTTTTGTCTTTTTTCTGCCTCGCAAAAACATTATTGCAGGCAAACAATAGATGCCCTGGTGTGATCTGCAGCTCTCATGCAATCTCTTTCCATCCAGTGACCGGCTGGGGATCTCGCACTGGGGCGTATCATTGTGTATTCTGATCGCCAGCCAAGAAATATCATTCATCTATGTAAAAACGATGTTTATATTTGTAGTGATTGTACCTTTGTATCGCACGCTGTGTTTTATCTTTATTTGTTTACATGTATCTACTCATGTCGATTTAGCTCTTGCTTACATTACATCTGCTTACATTACTTCATAGGTCGCCCACCCGTGAGACTTCATTGTGCCAAAGTTGATGGGTGAACCTGGACAAATATTGTTTTGTGCTTTAGTGATGAGTGATCATTGAAAATGAATAAAGGGTATTAAAGTGGACCTATACTGGAATGTTAACATAAAATGTATGTAATTATAAAGTCCTATGGATGGGGCTGAAATTCACCTATTTGCAAAGAAAAGGTTTGCCCTAGGTTCCCTTCAGTGTTGGTCACTTGTAGGAAGACCTAGGCCAGAAAGCAATGGTGGACTGAACTCCCACCTGATGGTGCCTGGATAGCACCAGGACAAATGACATTCGACAGAGTTAGTGGCATTGGATAAGTGCATCCTTTTCTCCAAGGTAAGGAAGTACTGACACCAAGTATATTTTTAGCCTTTTGTAAGGAACATTCTTCCCACTGAACATCAATGTAGCAGAGCATTCTTTTGACTGACTGTTAAAATAATTGAGCATTCTTTCCACTTACCACCAAAGTAATGGAGCATTCATCTTACTGACCACCAATGCAAGGGGCTTTCTTTCCATTAACCACCACTGTAAGGAACATTCTTCTTCCCACTGACCACCAATGAAAGGAACATTCTTCCCACTGACCACCAATGTAGGGAACATTCTTGCCACTGACCACCAATGTAGGGAACATTCTTGCCACTGACCACCAATTTAAGGAACATTCTTGTAAGGATGTAAGGAGCGTTCTTCCCACTGACTTTCATGCTACTATAGCATGAGTTGTAGATATTCTAATTCAGGGGTCTTAAACTGGTGGCCCTCCAGCTGTTGCGGAACTACAAGTCCCATCATGCTTGTAACTGTCAGCCTTGCAATGCCTCATGGGACTTGTAGTTTCACAACAGCTGGAGGGCCACCAGTTTGAGACCCCTGTTCTAATTATTAGCAGGGGTTCCCCTAAACTGGAAAGTTTAAAAAAAAATGTAACTGATTCCAGAGCGCCTGCCGGTGATTGACTGCGGCAGAATGGCTCCCTTGCGCAAATCGCCGTAGTTTTTCGGCAGCCGCTTTAAGGGGATGATGAGCCCGCGCGCGTGCCCGGTGGCCTACGATGTCAGCCGACGCAATCTCTCTTGTTAGAGCAGGAACGGGGATATGTGTGTGTGTGTAAACGCACACATCCATGTCCTGTCAGGGGAGAGAAGACAGATGGTGTGTTCCTCGTAACACCGATCAGTCTCCTTCCCTACCCTAGTCACTCCCATCCCCCCCACAGTTAGAACACACCTAGGGAACACATTTAACCCCTTGATCGCCCCCTAGTGTTAACCCCTTCCCTGCCAATGACATTTATACAGTAATCAGTGGCTATTTAAAGCACTAATCGCTATATAAATGTCAATGGTCCCAAAATAGTGTCAAAAGTGTCCGATCTGTCCGCCACAATGTCCCAGTCCTGATAAAAATCGCAGATCGCTACCATTACTAGTAAAAAAAAATTAAAAATGACATAAATCTATCCCCTATTTCTATCCCCTATTTTGTAAACGCTATAACTTTTGTGCGAACCAATCAATATACGCTTATTGCGATTTTTTTTTTACCAAAAATATGTAGAAGAATACATATCGGCCTAAACTGAGGAATCGTTTTTTGTTTTTTAAATTTGGGATATTTATTATAGCAAAAAGTAAAAAATATTGTGTTTTTTTTTTTTTCAAAATTGTCGCTCTTTTTTTGTTTATAGCGCAAAAAATAAAAACCGCAGAGGTTTGATCAAATACCACCTGCATGACCGCGCAATTGTCAGTTAAAGCAACACAGTGCCGTATGGCAAAAAATGGCCCGGTCAAGAAGAGGGCAAATCCTCCCGGGGCTGAAGTGGTTAAGGGTTCCTCCATGTTAAAAAGGTTGGGATTGGCTGTTTTCTCATTGACCATCAAAGTAACAAAACATTCTTCCACCTGACTATAATGTAAGAGGGCACCATATTGACTACCAATATAAGGTGGCTGTATACTGACCATCAATATAAGGGGCACTTTTCCACTAACCACCAATATAAAGCAGTACTACACTGACCATGAATGTAAAAGGGCAGTGCACAGACCATCAATGTAAGAGAACACTACACTGGCCACTTCATAATAATGAGGTCCTGAAATTATTTTATTATTTTATTTAATTAATTATTATGTCACGTTTCTCATGGGAAATAGTGATCAGGACAGTTAGAAAGAGTGAATCTCACTAAAGCGGCACAGAGAAAAAAAAAACAAAAAACTTAAAACCAAAATGATCAGCAGATCAAGAGGTAAAGATTTCAAATTTGTACTGGGGTTTTATTTACAAAAACAGCATACATTAAAACCTTGGATTGCAAGTATAATTCCTTCCGGAAACATGCTTGTAATCCAAAGCACTTGTATATAAAAGCGAATTTCCCCATAACAAATAATGGAGACTCAGATGATTCGTTCCACAATCATTTATTCATAGGTTCCTCAGTTTATAGTCCATATAAAAAGATCACAACAATGTGATAGATTGTGTAACCATAAAAATGTCCATTTACAAATGGAAGCCTCCACAAGGGGATTAGAAGCAAAATCCAGCAGGAGCTACAGAGTATAAAAGAGAAGAGAGGTGCTTCTAAGTGAAGCAATATGATTACATTTAACAACTTGCGGCCCACCCGCCGTCGTTTTACATCGCTGCTTTGAAGAGGAATACCATTGTTATGGCAGCAGCTAGCTGCCATAAAACCAGTATCCTCTTCTTCAGCAGGGGCTTCGCTTCAAGATAAAAGTGGTCTCTGCGGCGTTTTCGCCGCGAGATCACTTATCGGCGACGGGAGAGGCCCCTCCCACCGCTCTCCGGTGCCCTCCGCCGCTTACCGGAGCCGTCGTCGGCAGTGGAGGCGATCGTGTCCTGTCCCTGGCTTGGCATCGAGACGAGTGAGGGGAAGATGGCCCCCACCCACCCATCTCCATACCACTGCACCGCCCATAGCTCTTATAGGGAATTTTTTATTTTTTTTTTAAATGACAATTTTTTTTTTTATTGCATTTTAGTGTTAACATGAGATCTGAGGTTTTGACCCCAGATCTCATATTTAAGAGGTCCTGTCATGCTTTTTTCTATTACAAGGGATGTTTACATTCCTTTCAATAGAAATAAAAGTGACACAATTTTTTTTTCTAAAAACAGTGTGAAAAAATAAAATAAAAGGTAAAATAAATAAGAAAATTTTTTTTTTAAATGCGCCCCCTCCCGCCGAGCTCTTGTGCAGATGCAAACGCAAATGTGAGCAGCGCATGCATATGAAAACGGTGTTCAAACCACACATGTGTGGTATTGCCGCGATCGGTAGAGCGAGAGCAATAATTCTAGCCCTGGACCTCTAAACATGCAACCTGTAGAATTTTTTAAAAGTCACCTATGGAGATTTTTAAGGGTAAAAGTTTGTCGCCATTCCACGAGCGGGCGCAATTTTGAAGCATGACATGTTGGGTATCAATTTACTTGGCATAACATTATCTTTCACAATATTAAAAAAAAATGGGCTAACTTTACTATTGTCTTATTTTTTAACTCAAAAAGGTGTATTCCCCCCCCCCCCCCAAAAAAAGTGCGCTTGTAGGACCGCTGCGCAAATACAGTGTGACAAAGTATTGCAACGACCACCATTTTATTCTCTAGGGTGTTTGAAAAATATATATATATAATGTTTGGGGGTTCTAAGTAATTTTTTAACAAAACAGTTTTTAACCTGTAAACACCAAATCTCAGAAAGAGGCTAGTTTCTTAAATGGTTAATAAAGGTACAACATTTAACAACTCACATGGTTGATGATTAAAACTGGCACATCTAAGTATGCAGGCCTCTGGGGTTAAGCTGTCCACATAGACCATCCTCAGCACCGCAGGCTCTCACTGCTGTCAATCTGCAATCGTGACGGGGAAGACTACCCTGCAGCAGAGCGATCTGAAAGTGAGGCTTGAACCGCTCGTGGAGCGCAGGGATGAAGTCGATGGTAGTGCAGGGGATGATGAGTTGGGAGGATGCGAGTTGCTAAATGTTGTACCTTCATTAAATGTAATGATATTGCTACACTTAGAGGCGCCTCTCTTCTCTTTTATACTCAGTTGTGACTTGACGCTACTTGTATATCAAGTCAAAATTTATGAAAAAATGTTGCTTGTCTTGCAAAACGCTCTCAAACCAAGTTACTTTCAAACCAAGGTTTTACTGTATTTAGAACACAGAAGACATGAATATTGCCAACATTTCAGAGAAACTATGGCCTCCTTTCTCAAGGTAAAAACCGTACATATGCTGTTTCTGTACTTTAGACCTTAATAAAGATTTGAGGTCTTTACCTCTTGGTGTGCTAGTCATTTTTATTTCTTGGATTAAACCATATTACTGCTGGTTGTGCATCCCCTGAAGGTGTTTAAAGGTACTGTATGGTATGGATTTAGTTTAGCAATAAAAACCTGATAGTAAGGCTTTTGATCGGGTCGACTGGCAATTCCTTCATTTGTCCTTAATGCAACTAGGTCTGGGCCCCCACATGTTATCGCGGATTATGTCCCTCTACTCTTCTCCGTCTGCCAGACTTCATGTAAACAGCTCTTTGTCCCCTAAGTTCTCTATACATATTGGGATGCGACAAGACTGTCCTCGGTCTCCTCTCCTTTACGTCCTTGTTATGGAACACTTGGTCATCGCCTTGTGCAATAATCCTAATATTTAAGGTATCTCGGTGGGCCCTATACACACCAAATTAGTCCTCTTTGCCAACGATCTATTGATGTTTGTGACCCAACCACACTTAGGAAGTTTGTTGAAGTTAGTCATTTTAAAGTGAATCATAGTAAATCAGAAATACTCAATATTTCGCTGTCAAAAGAGGTTCTTTAACAAATCTTGACCGCATTTCTTTTTAAGAAATGCGATCGAGATTTGTTAAAGAACCTCTTTTGACAGCGAAATATTGAGTATTTATGATTTCTGGTTCCACCTCCATTCGCTATCTAGGACTCCACGTACTTACACATGTAACCCAGTTGTTTTCTAGGAACTTCACTGCCCTACTCCTTAGAACTAAGATGAATCTCTCCAACTTTGCGACCAGACGTCTGTCTTGGCTAGGCAGGGTGAATGCTTTGAAAATGGATGTCCTCCCTTGGTTTTTATACTTGTTCCAAACAATTCCTATTCACATACCTTCCTCATTTTTTAAGAAGCTTCGCCAGATGTTCTCCAATTTTATCTGGAAAGAGGCCCGACCTAGGATACGTTATGAAACACTTTCCCTCCCGAAGACTCGGGTGGGGCTGGAGTTCCAGATGCCACTATTTATCATAAGGCAGCAGTACTTACCCGTATTCTTGATTGGTTCCACCATTCATCATCTAAACTATGGGTTCAATTAGAAGGACATATGAACCCAATCTATCTCGGCGCATTACCGTGGACACCTGCAGTCCACCTGAAGGGCTCATTACTCCCTAGCAACCTTACCCGTCAAACAATACAAATCTGGAACCGACCGTTTTTCCTCTAGAACAGGGATATGCAATTAGCGGACCTCCAGCTGTTGCAAAACTACAAGTCCCATCATGCCTCTGCCTCTGGGTGCCATGCTTGTTGTTGTCAGAGTCTTGCTATGCCTCATGGGACTTGTAGTTTTGCAACAGCTGGAGGTCCGCTAATTGCATATCCCTGCTCTAGAACAATATCTAAGCCAATGGGACCCATGACCCCCCTTGTTTGGGACCCCGGCTTTTCCACTGGCTATGCATGGGATAGGGTTCGGACCCTGGCAAAGAAAGGATCATTGGTGACTTGCACAAGTCCTTCACGCAGACCCCTCCTTGGCTGCAGACACCCCTTCAAGATCATTCTTTAAACATCCAGCACACTGGCTTCCGAGGCAGCAAGCGATATCTCATATACAGCGGATATAAAAATTCTACACACCCCTGTTAAAATGTCAGGTTTCTGTGATGTAACAAAATGAGACAAAGATAAATATTTCAGAACTTTTCTACCTTTAATGTGAAAAACAAACTGAAATCTTTTAGGTGGAGGGAAGTGAAAATTTTAAAAAATAATAATATGGTTGCATAAGTTTGCACACCCTTAAACTAATACTTTTGTTGAAGCACCTTTTGATTTTATTACAGAACTCAGTCTTTTTGGGTATGAGTCTCACAGCATGGCACATCTTGGCGATATTTGCCCACGCTGGCCCACTTTTTCTGCAAAAACACTCCAAATCTGTCAGAATGCGAGGGCATCTCCTGTGCACAGCCCTCTTCAGATCACCCCACAGATTTTCAACCTGATTCAGGTCTGGGCTCTGGCTGGGCCATTCCAAAAAATTAGTCTTCTGGTGAATCCATTCCTTTGTTGATTTGGATGTATACTTTGGATCGTTGTCATGCTGAAAGATGAAATTCCTCTTCATATTCAGCTTTCTAGCAGAAACCTGAAGGTTTTGTGCCAATATTGACTGGTATTTGAAACTGTTCATAATTCCTTCTACCTTAGCTGTGGGTATGGTGTTCTTTTGGTGATGTACAGTGTTGTTTTTGCGCCAAACATATCTTTTGGAATTATGGCCAAAAAGTTCAACCTTGGTTTCATCAGACCATAACACATTTTCCCTTGTGCTTTTGGGAGGCTTCAGATGTGTTTTTGGTATATTTAGCCGGGCTTGGATGTTTTTCTTTGTAAGAAAAGGCTTCCGTTTTGCCACTCTACCCCATAGCCCAGACTTATGAAGAATACGGGAGATTGTTGTCACATGTACCACACAGCCAGTACTTGCCAGATATTCCTGCAGCTCCTTTAACCACTTGCGGACGAGCCGCCGTCATTATACTGCGGCAGGTCGGCACGATCCCACGAACCGTCGTAGCTGTACGTCGGCTCCTTTAATCGGGATAGCAGGTGCGTGCGCTTTGCACTGCAGGGGTGCCGATGCTCGAGACCGGCGGTCGCAATGACCGCTGTCCACGCACGATCGCGGGCACAAGAAGCAGAACAGTTACACACACGTCCCTGTTCTGTGAGGAGATGCAGATCGTGAGTTCCTAATAGCTAGGAACCATGATCTGTCATCTCCTATAGTCAGTCCTCTCCCCCTACAGTTAGAACACACACTAGGGAACACAGTTAACCTCTTGATTGCCCCCTAGTGTTAACCCCTTCCCTGCCAGTGACATTTATACAGTAATCAGTGCATTTTTATAGCACTTGTTCGCTGTATAATTGTCAATCGTCCCAAAAATGTGTCAAAAGTGTCCGATGTGTCCGCCATAATGTCGCAGTATCGATAAAAATCACAGATCGGCGCCATTACTAGTAAAAGAAAATAATAAAAATGCCATAAATCTATCCCCTATTTTGTAGATGCTATACCTTTTCTTCAAACCAATCAATATACGCTTATTGCAGTTTTTATTACCAAAAATATGTAGAAGAATAGATATCAGCCTAAAATGAGAAAAAAATTAGCTTTTTTTAAAAAAAATTGGGGATATATATTATAGCAAAAAGTACAAAATATTGGGTTTTTTTCAAAGTTGTCGCTCTTTTTTTTGTTTATAGCGCAAAAAATAAAAACCGCAGAGTTGATCAAATACCACCAAAAGAAAGCTCTATTTGTGGGAAAAAAAGAATGTCAATTTTGTTTGGGTACAGCGTCGCACGACCGTGCAATTGTCAGTTAGAGCTACGCAATGCCGTATCGCAAAAAATGGCCTGGTCATTGAGCAGCCAAATCTTCCGGGGCTGAAGTGGTTAATGTTGCTGTAGGCCTGTTGGCAGCCTCCCTGACCAGTCTTTTCATCAATTTTGGAGGGGTGTCTAGTTCTTGGTAATGTCTCTGTTGTGCCATATTTTCTCCACTTGATGATGACTGTCTTCACTGTGTTCCATGGTATAACTAATGCCTTGGAATTCTTTTTTTCTCTCCTGACTGATACCTTTTTAACAATGAGATCCCTCTGATGCTTTGGAAGCTCTCTGCGGACCATGGCTATTGCTGTAGGATGCGACTAAGAAAATGTCAGGAAAGACCTACCAGAACAGCCAAACTTTATTTGGGGTTAATCCGAGGCACTTTAAATGATGATGGCAGGTGTGTACTGACTCCTATTTAGCATGCATTTGAATGTGATTGCTTAATTCTGAACACAGCTACATCCCCAATTATAAGAAGGTATGCACACTTATGCAACCACATTATTTTAGTTTTATTTTTACTTCCCCCCATAAAAGATTTCAGTTTGTTTTTCAATTGGCGCTTCCATCTTTTCCCGGTCTTCCTTTCTGGGTTTTGTGCCTTCGTCGGTCTGATAGGCCAGTGATTACGTCACTCCCAAGCATGCGCATGTTGTTCGTTGAGCTGCTCCCTGTACATGGGGGCTGACAAATACCCTGCCCGTCACCACATTTTAAAAAATTGCCTTTACTTTCACTTTAATATTGAACTTGATAAAATACAAATTTTAAAACCAAAAAAGGCAATCATAATTGGCCACACGTGAGATCTCAAATGTCTGTCAATTAACTGACTCCCATTCTCCGATATTGATACCTTCCCTGAGATTATAGACCTTCCTGGTGGCTTAGTAGGATTTTTGTGGATTTTTCGGGAGGGAGTAAAACATTGGAATCCGGGAATGTTTTGTGCATATAAACTCCCAGGTTTCTTTCGATATCACTTCCTCCGCAAAAGCCTTGTCGCATAATTTATAGAATTCTTGATTACATCTCTCCACTAGAGCTGGTGAGATAGTTCTATATCATTTTTTATTTTGTAAGATGTTAAGGCACATGTTTTCATTAAAAAATGTTATACACTATCACAAGATTTCCCCCCTTTGTTTCCCCATTTCTGTGATACCTGTAAGTACAGTAATTTTGAAGCACAATTCTGTGGACACTACAGCATGTTATGAGAAGTTTTCTTTACCTTGCAGGGTGGTACCCTATACATCCCTGAGGAAGAGACTGATTTTAACAATTCTTGAAACACGTTGCATAGCCGATTCCATTAAGCTAGCGACTATATGGCAAATTAGAGCAACATGATTCAGCGGTCTTGGGGAGTACCACCTAATATGTATATGTACACTGTTGTCAACTACACATAGGCCAAGTGAGGATAATTATGATTGCTTTTTGTGGTTTTAAAATTTGTATTTTATCAAGTTTAATATTGAATATGATATTTTAATGAAATATGTTTTTCTCAGTTGCCCTTAAAGTCTCATAAGAAGTTGATTAAATTGTTTGAAAAGCGAGTAGGGATGGTGGCAACAACTTTTCCCACAACAAAGCAAATATAATTAACAGCTAGCCATACATGGCTCAGTTTTTTTCATCCACACTGTTGAGGTGGATGGGGGAATTTTCCCTGCTGCGCTGCAATGGGGGAGGGGGGGGACTCAGCTGTCAAAATACACAGATCAGTGCTGCAGCCATTGTTTTTTTTTCGATGGGTCCATTCAACAGAAGTTGATCTGCTGTTGAGCAGCAGTGGCCACACATAGATCAAAATTTGGCCAGTCCCTGCAAAACTGTCTGAATTTCGATTTACCTATGGCTACCTTAACTTAATTTTATTTGAGGATAACTCCATTTCATATGGAAAACACTGGCAATTATTCAAATATTCAGACATTTTGAGTATCACTCATAGGCATTAGATAGTAGCTGAATCCAGTCAAAAAAGGAAATAGATAAACACATATCACCTTGTGTCTATGGTTACTTTTAGGGTTTGTAGTGCTTATCTCACATTTGGATATCAACTATTTTCCACTGTTTCAGAAAAATAGTCCTCAGTCAAAGATAGATTTAGGTCCTAGGCTCCATGGGCCTGGCTTTCCACCTCCATTGCTGTTTCACTACATCACTGAAAGCCATTGTATTTTAGGAACATCAGGAGCCTCCACGCGTATTTGAGCATGACATGGATTTTAATGATCTTTGCTTTAAGTTGAAAGGAAAGTAAATGTGCCAAACAGAAGCTGGCAACCTTGACCTTATCAGGCCTCACACACTTGGGAACAAGCTGCTCCCCGTGTATTTAATATAGTAACAACAGTGAATGTTCTGTTCATGGCAGTATTGGTAATGATTTACTGATCAGAATATTCAGATAAAGCTGTGAAGTAAGCTAATGAATTTTAAACAAAGGCCAGAATTGCTACAAAGTGTTAATAAAGCCTACATTTGCAATATAACATTCTAGCTCAGTGTTTCTCAACCTTTCTTTAAGTTAAGGCACCCTTTAAAATTATGGACAGTCTCAAGGCACCCCATTCTAAAATGTGAAAACTATTCTAATAGTATTACATAAAGCAGTAACATCCACACATAGGACACCCAATGTTAGAGGTGAATTATTCTTCCAAAGCAAATACACTTTTGCACACTGATTCTGACTAGTATTCCAATGTTTCTCTTCTCCCTCAATTTCTCTCCATCAGTCAGCTAATGTGACCCCCGTGGTGAGGGAGAGGGGCAGAGGAGAGTCAAGCAAGGATGCTGTGGAGGCAATATACATCATCCTTATAACTGATGACGTCATTGGTTGTTAGGATGCCAGTGTCTAGTCGTAATGGGGCACAATGAAAACCTGTGGCTTTGTGTAACTAAAGGGCAGGCTTGATCCACCTGCTGGCTCGTATACAATTTTTCAATACATTTTTGATAATTTTTTAGGCATTTTGCCGAGGCACCCTTGAAGAAACCTCAAGGCACCCTGGTTGAAAAAGGCTGTTCTAGCTGACCTGGGCGTTTATCTGGTCTGCTATTTCTTGATTATGCCAGTCCAAAGATCCCTTCCCTGGGTTTCCTCTTCTTTGGTGGCACTGTTCCAATGCAAGTGTGCCATGGATCCAAACTTTCATGAGAACTCGAGAAATGCATAGGCAGTCAGAGTGGACTGTACGAAGTGTGCATAATCATGGGCATGGGACATGCACACATAGGCGAGTGCACGGGGTGTGCCTGGGTACACCCTAATCACTCTCTGAGGAGCAGATTCCCCCTACCTCTCACCCCCAGCGCTGCCGGCTTCCCCCTTCTCTTGCTGGCTGCTGCTGGGATGTTTTAGGGTGGAGAGCAGGTGAAGTGGGACAGTAAATGTCATTTACCAGCCCTTTCCTTTTCTGAATGAACACAATGAGTGATCAGTACCGAACACTTATTCATTCATTCACTGTCCAGTGCAGCTGTAAATGCAGAGAAAGGGACTGGGGAATCTCCATCCTCGGTTCCTTTCTCTGCCTGAAAAGTGGGCTCCTAAAATGAGCCCCCAAAGGGGCTCCTAAAAAAAAAAAAAGTAAAAAAATAATTTTGTAAAAAATACCTTAAAAATAAAATTCTAAAAAATAGTTAAAGCATTTATTAACCCAACAAAAAAATAGACCCTGATCCTTTAAAGCATGTTATATGACACAGTGCTTGTCCTGTGTCATTTGGCCCCCTGTAACACCTAAAAAAAACCTGGCTGATCCTGCCAGTTTCTCCCCACCCCTCTGTAAACTGACCAAGGTGTATCATGGCTTCTGAGACCAGATGGTCAGTGGTCAGTTTACATGCCTCTGTCAGCAGCCGGCTATCTGCTCTCCTCTCTGGTCCAGTGGCCTCCTACCCGCTCCCCTCTCTGTGTGTGAGCCGCCCCTCCCCCCTCCTGCTGCTCTCATAACACTAACCCTACACCATCAGCACTGCCTCCTATTGCAGTGTCCCCCTCTGTGAATGATTTATAAATATAAATGCTGTAAATACCTCATTTAAGAGCCGAGATTGCGATCACATGACCAGCCAGCTCTCTCCTCCTCCCCTCCAGACTAACATCAGCAGAGGAATCTCAGCCCCGCCCACTGCCTGTCTCAGAGGAGGAAAAGAGAAAGCTGGTCAGTCATGTGATCGCATTCTCGGCAGTGAAATTAGGTAATTGTAGCATTTATTTCTATAAATCACACACAGAGGGGGATACTGCAATAGGAGGCAGTGCTGATGGTGTATACAGGTTAGCGTGGCTTAACAACCACTTTCAGAATTAAATAATAAACATAAAAAGCTACTGGCACCGTCCCACTGCCCTACTGACACCAATCTCTGCCCTTTTGGCACTGTCCACTGCTCTACTGCCCCTGACACCATCCATATTTTCCCAATGCAATAGGCAGTACACAACTATGCATAACCCATGTGCATCATGGGGCATGTAGTCCTGAGGAGAAGAATCTGGGAATGTGTATAATGTTTTAATTGGACATTATACTGTTTTCATTGGAGACTCCCTGACCGGAAGTTTAGGGAAGCAGTGCAGAGTGACCCACAGTCTGTGCTTGTAATCACACCAAAATGTAATTGTTTCAGAACTTTTAATCTGTGGCTCAACTGACATATATAGCTCTAATGATGCAAAAATGGGAGGCTTTAGCGCTACATTAATGCAAAGCGACACAAATAAATATCTCTTGCTGCAAGGACACAAGCTGAAGTCGACTGTATGATGTGATGTCTGTCTTTTCTACCACAGCTTGAAAGCTTTCTTCTTACACCATACCCGGACACAAAGATTGAACTTTTGAAGACTTCACACTGAAAAGACTTGTTGTTTAAACAGTGGATTGGCCACAGAGGCCCCCATCGGGGATTTTCTGCATTATAGAAAGAAGGAAACCAAAATGACTTAATTAATTCCACACAAGATTGACAGTTTTGCTTTGCAGCATTAATTCCTCACCCTTCATTATAAAAGTGCCCATACGCATATATTGCTTATTGGGCAGGCAAAGTCATTTTAAGCTAATCTTCAAATATCTGGCCTGAAAGACACCTTCCCAGATATTGAGTAACTTGGATGAAAGGTGTGGTTGTAAGAGGATGGCGCTAGTATATGTATGAATGTGTCATACAACCAAACCAGTTTATAACGATCCAGGCATTTGGAACAGATTTTCATGTACCTGGTTTAAGGACCCTGAGCCGACGAGGATGGCCTTTTGCAAAATTTACCTCTGAGCACCTCTGGAAGATGGGACAGGGTCTGTAAGGGTGATCAAAGGGCTGAAACTAAAGATTGGAAATTTGGAGAGCTGGCAGAAGTGCAGAAGTCAGGTCACAAGCCGGGTTCAGTAATAGTCAACAATAGGCAGACACAAGGTCAGGAACAAGCAGAGGCTGGCAATTCACAGGCAGCAAGCTACATAGTCGATAAGGAAAATCTTGGTCAGAAATTCAAGCCAAGGTCGATAACAGAGATGAGCAGCAAACATAGGATTGGATAATCCAGAAGCCGGTCAGATAAAAGCCATGTCAATAACAAGGTCAAGCATAAGGTTCAGGATCAGGAATTGCAGGAACTCAGACCTATCAGCAATGATCCTAAGCAGAACTCAGGTCCTGCTAGGCACCAGTATTTGTGGTGGACTTGCTGTACATTCATGAACACGCTGTGATGCGCACATTTCAAAGCACATATGTGTGTGCAAGGCACATGAGCCTTATGGCTGGCACAGTCTTCCTCATGGCTGGCATGATGTTTCTAACACAGATGCTGCATAACCAGATAGATACTGTTCTGTCACTTTGTGCCCTTTCTTCATTCCAAGCCTACTAACACTTTGCTTTTCTTAATAGGAACCTTCAACTCAGTATCCAGTCTCTATTCATCTGGACCTAGTGGTGCTACTGTTAGTTTCTTACCCTTTAGTTGGCATTCACTGCTAACCCTGCCTAGTGCCTACCTTTAATTGTACTGTACACTGCTGCTGCTATTACCTCTTCTATCTGCTAATCACTTCTCTCCCTGCTTTCCCCAATATCTACTATTCAACAGTGGTAAATGGCCACCGTAGGCATGAGCACGGAGTGTGCCAGTTGTGCGTGGGCACACCCTAATCTGGGGGTCGGCAACCCATCAATCGCTATCTACCCATCTATTGTGGGCAGGTGATGGGTAGACCGTGATCCTTCCTTGCTGATCGCAGGAACCTGAACAGAAAGGGCTACAGGGGCTTCAGTTACTGTAACCAATCTGTATTTTCCTCCAGCAGCAGCTGAAAGTTGGCTTCTCCTCCTTTTGTTCCTAGCCACATTCAGCTGATCGGTACCAATTGTATCTCTGTCCTCAGTTCCTTTCTCTGTCTCAAAAGTGGGACATCAGGGGTCTTTTTAGACCCCTGATATTTCACTAAAGCCCCCCAACGGTGCTCCTAAAAAAGCTGTAAAAAACAATAAAATAATTTGTAAAAAAAAATAAAATAATAATAATTGAAAAAATTACAAATAAAAAACGAATGACACCAATCTCTGCCTTCCTGACACCGTCCACTGCTCTACTGACTGGCACTGTCCTACTGACACCAACCTCTGCCCTACTCGTCCACTGCTCCACTGACTGACACCATCCATCCACTGCCCTACTGATACCGTGTTTTAATACATTTTAAAATGTTTGTTTACAATTATTTAAAAGAGTGTATATACAGTAATACAGTATATATATATATATATATATATATATATATATATATATATATATGCCAGTATGGTGGCCTGAAATTATGGGAGAAGCCCGGGGGTCTTTGTCGGTTCCAGTGCGCAGTAATAAGTCACCAGGCCAACTCTGCCAGCTCAATGCGTGTTTGTGAGTCCATGTATTTGAATCCCAGGGTGTTGCAGTTCCCCGTTTGTGGTTTTCGGCGATTGTTTCCTGCTCTGTCGCAGGTAGGATTAGTTAAAACCTTTCTCCTTCCAACGAACCGTTGTATGTCATGTTTCCCATTCGTAAACTGTCGTTACTGCATGTCGTAGGTTCCTCTGCCTTGTCCCCCACCGCTTGGTAGACTTATGCCCCGTACACACGGTCGGATATTCCGACGGAAAATGTGTGATAGGACCTTGTTGTCGGAAATTCCGACCGTGTGTAGGCTCCATCACACATTTTCCATCGGATTTTCCGACACACAAAGTTTGAGAGCAGGCTATAAAATTTTCCGACAACAAAATCCGTTGTCGGAAATTCTGATTGTGTGTACACAAATCTGACGCACAAAGTGCCAGAATAAATAAAGAGATGAAAGCTATTGGCTACTGCCCCGTTTATAGTCCCGACGCACGTGTTTTACGTCACCGCGTTCAGAATGATCGGATTTTCCGACAACTTTGTGTGACCGTGTGTATGCAAGACAAGTTTGAGCCAACATCCATCGGAAAAAATCCATGGATTTTGTTGTCGGAATGTCCGATTAATGTCCGACCGTGTGTACGGGGCATTACTGAATCATTTGCATGTATTCGTATCTAGTCGGTTTCTCAAGTCATTGCTACCCATTCGTAATATCCTACACCCCATTCAAGTCCAGTCGCATCGGCGTTGTAACGATTTGTGTCGGCTCCATCCATACACTCCACAGGCCGGTTCGTATCAAGTCGTGTCGGCAGCACGAACGATTCAACTCCATGCGATTTACACACACTTCAGCCCAATCCGAATCTAGTCACATCGGCGGCACAACATTTCGGATCCTCGGCTCTACATGCCACACCATTCACTCACTCTTCAGCCCGATCCGAACTCTAGTCGCGTCGGCGGCACATTGATTCGGATCCTCGGATCTACATTCCACAAATTCAGGCGCATAGCATACACATCCCACTTCATATATTCGTACGTTTGTGACGGTCAGTCATTCCTACATACTCAAGTCTGCTATCCTTGTTTTCGCCTTCCTGATAAGGCTACTTTTTTGCAATCGTTTCAAGCACATCTCCAGTGGCACTCAATTCGGCCACTCATCGTTTCCAGGTAACAAGCTGAGATTAAGAGCACTCCCTTTAAGGGAGTGCTCCTAATCTCAGCTCGTTGCCTGTATAGAAGACACCTGGGAGCCAGAAATCTTGCTGACTGATAGGAGATCAAATACTTATTTCACTCATTAAAATCCAAATCAATTTATAACTTTTTTTGAAATGTGTTTTTCTGGATATTTTTGATGTTATTCTGTCTCTCACTGCTAAAATATATATATATATATATAAATATAAATATAGTGAGCTTTGGCATGCACACTCTATGACCTATGATGGCCATATTTGTTATTAGAGACTGAGAGCCTCCATGTTACAGTCTTTGTACAATCAACCATAGATTTACTATGGGTTGCAAGAAAGAATTCTCACCATTCCCCCATCAACACAGTCAGTGCTGACAGGGGAATCCCTCCTGCTGAGCAATTGTCTGCTCCTGGCAGGAACGGTCAAGCCCCGACAGTGCGCGTCACCCATCCCCTACCCCCGCCGAAGAAGTAATTATTGCTATTGCCTATAGCAGCCGCTGGCTATATTTACAAATTAATCTGGTAGGTTGGTTGTACCCAAATTGATCGATCATTCAACTTGGTACATTCAGCCTGCCCACACACAGTTCGAATCTTGCCCAGTTCAGATTTGAACAGTCTATGGCTGGCCTTATCGCAACTATCCAATCAATCTGCATCCAATCAGGCAGACTTTGCATTACATAGTTGTTGGTAGATCTAAGGAGATTAGTCAGACTTTAACATGTGCAGTAAAGCATTTTTGCCATTGACCCACAAAACATTAGTTTTAGCAAAGGTTTCCCCTGAGACCTAAAAATTATTTTAGGGGTTCCACTGGGGTAAAAAGGTTCAGAAGGGCAGCTAAAAAGCAAAAGAAGCTCCGTTCATTTAGTGGCTAGAGAGTTGAGCCACAAAGTTGTATGACCAGCCTCTCTTGCAGTCATGGAGTGTTCTCTGCAGGAGCAGTAGGAGAAAACACAGTATTGTCCAACAGAGAGAAATGTTTTCCCTCTGTTATGAATGAGCCTCTAAGCACACCTTTGTCAAGTCTATGATTGCATCTGCCTGTGCATACAATATGTCAGTATATGGCCAGTTCACAGTAGGCTTATAGTAGCCGTGAAATACCCTTATGGCCATGCTGGGTGGAAATACCAGGCATCGTGTATGGAAATGAGATGTATAAATCAAGGTCTGGTTTACTGCTTTGCATCAGAAAACCATTAACCAAACATACCCAATAAATACATTCTGGTGTCATGAAAGGTATGCAGTCATTTTTCAAACACCAGTCGTTTTAACACACATCTGAAGTGTACAAAGTTTCCATTTGCTTGCTGCTTGTAAAATTCATGAAAGCTCACTGCAAAGCATAAAGGTGTAATTGTGACCTAGCAGATTACGGGTTATTGTAGGGCTGTGATGTATTTTACCTACTTCCCAAATTTCCATACATATAAAAATGGATCTGTAGAACGTGAAATGTTGCAGAGAATCCTAGAAGTGACCATAGATGAAGAAAGTATGTTGACCCCGCTAGGCTGTGCCATGTGACTGACATTCTGTGGCATCGGCTGACCCCGCCAAGCACTTTACCTAATCACTGGCCCCAGGCTTTGTACTTGAAAGACATCCTACCTGTCTTCCAGATGTGGAAAATTCTGACCTCATCTCATGGGAATTCCTCTCTTTTCTAATTTTCCACATTATTTTTTCCACAACGCGCTATAATTTCTGCCCTGTCAAGAAGATAGCACAACCTTTTATCTAGCTATTATTTCATTAACACTTAATTAAAATTCTTTGAGGTTGTATCTGTATACCAGAGATGCACTTGTCTGCCCTGTGCATTTTTGATGCCTACTGGGTATGTAAAACATTCTTCCTCCATGTTTTACACATATGCAATCATACCTGGGAAATCAGGGCTTACATTCCAAACCTCAGTGTCATCAGATTAAAGTGTAAGTTCACCTTTTCACAAAAAATGAAATAGTGGACCAACACCGTACACCCTCCCCACACCCCCGGTCTATGCTGTACTTACCTCTGTGGGTGATTAGCATTTGCTGCCCATGCTGCTGGTGCAAGGGTCTGGAGATTTAAAAGCTCTTCTTCCCCATCTTTCCTTATGGCTCCTGGAATAGATCAAAGTGATTCCTATTGGTCAAAGTGGTACACATGCCAGCATGTGACCAATCAGAATCATTCTGATCATTCCCATTAGCCCTAAGGAAAGACCAGGAAGAAGAGCAGGGCTTTTAAATCCCCAGACAGTTGCACCAGCTGCATCGGCAGCAAAAGCTAATCACCCACAGAAGTAAGTAAAGCAGGGGGTGTGGGGAGGGTGTACAGTGTTGGTTCACTTTTTCATTTTTGGTGAAAAGATGAGCTTACACTTGAACCTCCTTCTGTAACCTCCATATTTATGTTTTAAATTAGTTATTTAGGGGCCAGTCCACACCAGAATGCGCAGCGGGAAAGGCGCGTTTCGTGTGGGTTTCCGACACCTTGTTGCAACTCACTGCCTTTGCGATCTGCTACAGGTGCCAATGTAATGTTAATGACACCCCAAATGCAGATTGCAAACGCAGTGCGTTTTCAGGCATTAAATAAAAATTTGGCGTGGCGCATTTTTAAAGGTAGTGCATGTATGTTCCGGTATGATTTGTAGCTCGCATTAATTAATGCACGAGAATGTGCGGGAATCAAACTAGGAACACGGCACGCATTCCTGTGCAATTCAGGTGTGAACCAGTCCTGAAAGAAGCCACATTTATCAAATTCAACCGATAAAGCAGTCTTATACCTCGAGAACTCTCAACTAACTGTTGGTCTGAAGGAAGGCTAAAAACCCTTAAAGTAAAGCTGGGCACACACAGCGAATTTTCAACCAGTTCCTGATGACCCGTCCGAAATTTAAGTCATAATTTGCCTGTTAGCTTCTCCTGCCTGACAGTCTTCGATGTGAAAATAGAAGGAGCTGGCCAGAAAATAGTTGGCCAAACAGTGGTTGCCTCCAATGCACTGTGTGGGTATTCTGACAGCTGTGGATGCTAGATGTTAGAACACAAAAGCCAGCAGTAGGAGATTTGTCCATCCATGCTGTTTAGCATGGATGGGGAATGGATAGATGCCTCCCGTTCAGCCCATGGAACAGTGTATGACCAGTTAAGACCAGCTAAAGGTTAAATTTGCCCCAAAGGTGAAAAAATTCCTTCCTGAACTCAAAAGGCGCAATCAGATAAAAAATATGTAACATTGTAGAACGTTGATCTATTTAGTCTATAAAAAATTCTCATATGACAGAATCCAACTTCGGAAATGTGTTGCATGGTATTGTAATGTATTCTTTTTTTTTCGAGCATGTCTGGCCTTGAATACTATACTGATAAAGCAAAAATTGTACGTTCTGGTATTGTACGAGAACTTTTTTTGTGTTTGTCCTTTCGGATAATTTCGCATAAACTGTCGTGATCGTCTCTTGAAAGCTGTGCACTAACGATCAGATTATCATACAATCGCTTCGAAAGCAGTATTGTTCATCCGATTTTCTCATGGTGTGTACTAGGCATTAGGGAGAGCATTGCTCTTTGCGTGGAACCTTAACAGCACCAATCCCTTGCCACCCAAAGCCAAAAAACGTGGTTGCAGGAAAGAAAATAGCTAAATTCCCCCATCAACACAGTTAATGTTGATGGGGGAATCTGTCCCATGGAGCTGTTGTGTTCTCCCTGCGAGGGTATGGGTTGTTGGGAGCCGTTCCTGCCGGGAGAATACAATGCATATTGCTAGCGGCTATAGTATGCTAAAAATCTGACATGCTGGTTGTATAGATGGATTGAATCTCGGCAAGTCCCTGCTAAACCGGCCTGAGATTCAATCCATCTATGGCTGGCTTAACATATTACATAAGTCATGTTGAAAAAAGCCAGTGTCTGAAGTTCAACTAAAAGACAAAAATAAATCAATGAAAAGCCTTCTATCCTCAAAACCCTAACCTGAATTTGATCCAAAAGAAGGCATCATATTGTAAAATGCCTTCTAGTAGTAGTGGAACAATGGAGGACTGTGACCCATGACCACAGAAAAAAAGTTGCTAACGTAACCTCTACTATGAATATTTTACAGTAACACAACATACAGTGATCAAGATCCTATTTTACAAGAATTTTAATATGAAACAAAACTAACAAACCTATTTTCTGATGGTCCTCTGACCAGACATGGAGGTGCTACCAGTCACAATGTAGATTTATTTTACAGGCTCCCAAGTAATAAATAGAATTATACCGTATATACTCGAGTATAAGTCGTTCCGAGTATAAGTCGAGGCCCTAATTTACCACAAAAAAATGGGAAAAACTTAGTGACCCGAGTATAAGACGAGGGTGAGAAATGCACAGCTACTGTAAGTGGAAAAGAGGGTCAACAATGCCCATTTGCAGCCTCACTGTGCCCATTTGCAGCCATAGGTCCCCCGAACTTCAAACTCGGTAGTTAGGTGTTCCTAGATGCCCCCTAGCTGCAGCCAAAATTTGGGGTCTCTGAACCCAAATGGTCCCGAAATGACTTTGCTGCAGATGGACACAGTTGACCGACTTTGGGGCCCCGTATCTCGGGGCCACTTAGTGCTAGGAACCCCAAATTTGGTGTGCAAACTCAGTGGAACTAGCACCATAAAATTTCCAAAGCTGGGATTTCTAGCACCAAGTGTTCCTGAGATACAGGGCCCCAAAAATCGGTTCAGAAAATGTCAAGCACTTTTCTGCTGCAGAGAATGACATTTTCCGAACTGGCTTTGGGGCCCCGTACCTTGGGGCCACTTGGTCCTAGGAACTCCAGCTTTGGATATGTTATGGTATCCGTTACACTGGGGTTGCACGCCAAATTTGGGGTTCCTAGCACCTAGTGGCCCTGAGATATGTGGCCCCAAATTCGGTTCAGAAAATGTCAAGCACTTTTCTGCAGCAGAGAATGACATTTTCCGAACCGATTTTGGGGCCCCGTATCTCGGGGCCACTTATCTCAGGGCTAGGAACCCCAGCTTTGGATATGTTATGGTACCAGTTCCTCTGGGTTTGTACACTAAATTTGGGGTTCCTAGCACAATGTGGCCCTGAGATATGTGGCCCCAAAGTCGGTTCAGAAAATGTCAAGCACTTTTCTGCAGCAGAGAGTGACATTTTACGAACCGATTTTGGGGCCCCGTATTTCGGGGCCACTTATCTCGGGGCTAGGAACCCCAGCTTTGGATATGTTATGGTACCAGTTCCTCTGGGTTTGCACACCAAATTTGGGGTTCCTAGCACAATGTGGCCCGGAGATACGGGGCCCCAAAGTCTGTTTGGAAAATGAAATTGTTTTGCTGCAGAAAAGTGCTTGACTCGGGTATAAGTCGAGGGGGGCACTTTCAGCACAAAAAAATGTGCTGAAAAACTTGACTTATACTCGAGTATATACGGTAATTAGAAACTAATTACAGCTATCTGTTTCTTAGTTCAAGACAAAAAAGAGAGAGAAGAATCTGATGTTCTAGACAACACTTTTCATACCAGGGGGACATTGAGTCATTTGTCTTCCAAATGATGACATCACCACTATCTGTTAAGATAGACATGAGATGATTTTGGTCGGGTTGATCAGACACTGGTGGTCTAATAGAGTTTCAGGGGGAAAATAGAGACCAGACAGATTAGTAAACTGGTCTGCTCCCTCCTCGCTGTATGAGCCTGGCCCATCATTTATGGTGATTCCTGAACCTGGATTCCATGACATCTTCAGACGGATGCCTGCTTGTCTGACCGTCGTCTATCTCCCATGGCTGTCAATATGTTTTGTAAACTGTAACTGGTGGGGGCCACGTACCTTGTGCTTCTATTTGTGCATTGTTATTAAAGTGTATGTAAACCCGAATTATGAACTTCTCTTATTTGCTTCCTTTTGTCTGTTAAATTGACCTTTGGAAGTGTTTGGTTATATACAGTCACCGGCCACTTTATTAGGTACACCTGTTCAATTGCTTGGTAACACAAATTGCTAATCAGCCAATCACATGGCAGCAACTCAATGCATTTAGGCATCTAGACCTGGTGAAGACGACTTTCTAAAGTTCAAACCGAACATCAGAATGGGGAAGAAAAGGGGATTTAAGTGACTTTTTTTTAAATTCAATTCCTTTTTATTCTTAATAATCACAAAAAAACAATGAGGAAAAAGAGTATACAGTAGACACCGTGTTACAGCAAAAACAATAAATAAGCGGCATTATAGCAACTTTCACTTTGCATCACAATATTAGTTCCATACACTTATGTTAATACGCAGGCTTACATTTTCTCCCTTTTTTCCTAGCCCCAACCCTGCCCTCCCCTTCCCTCGCCCCCCCCCCCCCCATTATTCATGCCTCACACTGATATTGTTAACACTGAGCCTTATTTTTTTTTTTGATTCCACCTGCATCATTGCGGAGTTTTCCTAATTTCTTCGAATCCAAGCTCCGTGGGGCTTCATTCCCTCTTCTCTTAAATGCCGTTCCCCGTTCCTATGATAAATTCAAAAGGAGATGTCGGGTACTCATCTCCTGCAGCCAGGGTCTCCATATCTTGATGAATTTATTATGGCTACCTTTTCTAGTGTATATAGTCCTTTCTGTCCAAACCAAGGAGTTCATGGTCCTGAGCCATTCCTCCGGGGTTGGGGGCATTGCTGAGAGCCAAGATTGCGCTATCAACTTTCTTGCCTGGTACAGACACCTTACTATAGCGGTAATTGTGTTGGAATTTCCCATATTTCCCCTTACCAGCCCCAAAATACACCCCCTTGCTTCTAGTTCTATTTTGACTTTGAACCTAGAATTTATAATTTTTACGACTTCGGGCCAGTATCTTACTAGTTTTGGGCATCTCCACATCATATGGATGAGATCTCCTGTCCCTGAGCATCTAGGACACTTATCATTCGGTCTGCGGCCAAACCTAAATAACCTCTTAGGAGTGTAGTACACTCTGTACAGCAGGAAGAGATGCAAGGCCCTCTGCGACGGAGAGACGGACACCATGGGGCCGTATTCCAGGATTAGGATTTAAGTGACTTTGAACATGGTTGTTGGTGCCAGATGGGCTGGTCTGAGTATTTCAAAAACTGATCTACTGGGATTTTCACGCACAACCATCTCTTGGGTTTACAGGGAATGGTCCAAAAAAGAGAAAATATCCAGCGAGTGGCAGTTGTGTGGAGGAAAATGCCCTGTTGACGTCAGAGGAGAATGGGCAGACTGGTTTGAGATGATAGAAAGGCAACAGTAACTCAAATAAGCACTCGTTACAACCAAGGTATGCAGAATACCAATTCCTGAACACACAACACATCGAACCTTGACGCAGATGGGTTGCAGCAGCAGAAGACCACACCGGGTGCCACTCCTGTCGGCTAAGAACAGGAAACTGAGGCTACAATTCACACAGGATCACCAAAATTTTACAATAGAAGATTGGAAAAACATTGCCTGGTCTGATGAGTCTCGATTTCAGCTGCAACATTCAGATGGTCGGGTCAGAATTTGGAGTAAACAACATGAAATTATGGATCCATCCTGCCTTGTATCAATGGTTCAGGCTGGTGGTGGTGTAATGGTGTGGGGGATATTTTCTTGGCACACTTTGGGCCCCTTAGTACCAATTGAGCATCTTTAAATGCCACGGCCTACCTGAGTATTGTTACTGACCATGTCCATCCTTTATGACTACAGTGTCCCCATCTTCTGATGGCTCCTTCCAGCAGGATAATGCATCATGTCACAAAGCTCAAATCATCTCACCACTGGTTTCTTGAACATGGCAATGAGGTCACTGTACTCCAATGGCCTCCACAGTCACCAGATCTCAATCCAATAGAGCACTATTGGGATGTGGTGGAACGGGAGATTCGCACCATGGATGTGCAGCCAACAAATCTGCAGCAACTGCGTAATGTTATCATGTCATTATGGACCAAAATCTGGGAATGTTTCCAACACCTTATTGAATCTATGCCACGAAGAATTAAGGAAGTTCTGAAAGCAAAAGGGGTCCAACCCAGAACTAGCAAGGTGTACCTAATAAAATGGCCGGTGAGTGTAAGTTCAGTCTCTTTCAGTCCAAACTGACATCAGTTGCATTGTTTCTAGCTACAGTATGTTTGTGAACTACAGAACCACATCCTGTTATGATAAAGTGATGGGGAGGGAGGTTGTTCTGTAGTTCAATAAAACTTCCTGTCGTAGGGTGACAGCTTTGCTCCTTCAGAGATACAGTGTTACGGACGGGATCACCGATTCAACTAAAGTGTATCTGAATCCAAAAGCAAAAATTTAATATAGTGCTCCATTGTAAAAGAAAACAAATGTAATATAGTGCTCCATTGTAAAAGAAAAAAAAAAATGTAATATAGTGCTCCATTGTAAAAGGAAACAAATGGAATATAGTGCTCCATTGTAAAAGAAAAAAATGTAATATAGTGCTCCATTGTAAAAGAAAAACAAATGTAATATAGTGCTCCATTGTAAAAGAAAAAAATGTAATATAGTGCTCCATTGTAAAAGAAAAACAAATGTAATATAGTGCTCCATTGTAAAAGAAAAAAATGTAATATAGTGCTCCATTGTAAAAGAAAACAAATGTAATATAGTGCTCCATTGTAAAAGAAAAAAAATGTAATATAGTGCTCCATTGTAAAAGAAAAAAATGTAATATAGTGCTCCATTGTAAAAGAAAAAAAATGGAATATAGTGCTCCATTGTAAAAGAAAAAATGGAATATAGTGCTCCATTGTAAAAGAAAAAAATGTAATATAGTGCTCCATTGTAAAAGAAATAAATGGAATATAGTGCTCCATTGTAAAAGAAAAAAAATGGAATATAGTGCTCCATTGTAAAAGAAAAAAATGTAATATAGTGCTCCATTGTAAAAGAAAAAAAATGGAATATAGTGCTCCATTGTAAAAGAAAAAAATTTAATAGTGCTCCATTGTAAAAGAAAAAAATGTAATATAGTGCTCCATTGTAAAAGAAAACAAAATGGAATATAGTGCTCCATTGTAAAAGAAAAAATGGAATATAGTGCTCCATTGTAAAAGAAAAAAATGTAATATAGTGCTCCATTGTAAAAGAAAAAAATGTAATATAGTGCTCCATTGTAAAAGAAAAAAAATGTAATTATAGTGCTCCATTGTAAAAGAAAAAAATGTAATATAGTGCTCCATTGTAAAAGAAAAAAAATGGAATATAGTGCTCCATTGTAAAAGAAAAAAATTTAATAGTGCTCCATTGTAAAAGAAAAAAATGTAATATAGTGCCCCATTGTAAAAGAAAACAAAATGGAATATAGTGCTCCATTGTAAAAGAAAAAATGTAATATAGTGCTTCATTGTAAAAGAAAAAAATGTAATATAGTGCTCCATTGTAAAAGAAATAAATGGAATATAGTGCTCCATTGTAAAAGAAAAAAAATGGAATATAGTGCTCCATTGTAAAAGAAAAAAATGTAATATAGTGCTATAGTGCTCCATTGTAAAAGAAAAAAAAAGTAATATAGTGCAAATTTCCAATTTTTAGATGGTGGTGTCTGCGTTAGTTTTTTAGTTTTTTTCCTTCATTTTCACCTGGTGATCTGGCCTGTAACATTTAGAAGATTGAGATAAACCATTTGACACTGACAAGGGTGATTGCAATGATAAGCTTTTATTCATTTATGTGCTTAAAATGATCAGCTTTTATTCATTTATGTAAAAGCTTTATCCCAAAACTGTGTTGCGGTGTCCAGTGTTAGCTGGAGTTCAGTTTTAGTTATAATTCAGTTTGTTAGTCCAAGAGCTGGCTGTACATGGATAGAAATGTGGGCGGGATCAGTGGGGACCATCCAAATTTCCATCTACGTATGGGCACTGTGGTTGAACAGAAGGTGGTCGATAGATTGACTTCTGTTTAGTTGCCCTGTCGGATTCCACCACTTGAACAGCGTGGCAAGCTATAGCCTACAGCGCTGATCAGTGTATTCTGATAGTGGGGAAGTCCCCCTGCTGCCACAATGCAATAGCTCAGTGGGGAGGATTCCCCCATCTGATTCCTCAAATGTGTGGATGGGAAAATCTGGTCCGTTTCTTTGTTGCAGAACCCGCTGGTTGAACGGAAGAAAATGACTAATGTATAGGCAGCTTTAATCTGCTAGTCCATCTATGACAAGCCCATACATGGTTCTTTTTTTTTTTTGTTAAACCTGCGGCTTGAACAAAAAAAAAAAAAAGGACTTGATTCCCCCATTCACACGCTCGTCTCTAGTCTCGTACACCATGGGCAAGCGCTTTTATAGGGAATGGTGGAATTGAAAATTGTGTGTCAAAAAGAGCCACACCCTCAAAGGGGCGAGAAAGAAAAATAAATGAATAAAAATAATAAATAAATACATTTTATATATATATAAATAGTTGCAGTAATGAAAAAAACGACAGAATCCATATCAAAAACCTAAACAAAAACCAAAACAAAAAACTCCATCATAAACCCATTTATCAATCCTGCATTCTTTTTTGCTTATTTGTTTCTACACCTGTATTCATCTGACTAAATATAAATGAATGTGCAATATATCGTGGATTTGAATGATTTATCATTATATATTTATATAGTTGTGTATTTATGATGGAGTTTTTTGTTTTTGTTTTGGTTATAGGTTTTTGATATGGATTTTGTCTTTTTTTCATTAGTGCAACTATTTATTTTTTATATATATATATATGTGTGTATATATATATATAATATATATATATTTTTTTTAATTTATTTTTTTATTTATTTATTAATTTTCTTTCCCGCACCTTTGAGGGCGTGGCTCTTTTTGACACACAATTCTCAATTCCACCATTCCCTATAAAAGCACTTGCCCATGGTGTACGAGACTAGTCTAGCTCTGAGGAAGGGGGTGCACCCCCGAAACGCGTTAGCTGTACCCCGTGTTCTGTGCATGTCCATGCACTGTATTTATATGGCCTTTTGTCAGTTGCATTTTGTGAGTACCCGCTTTTATATAAAAATTCTTATTATTAAATTATCTTTGGTAATGCACTAGGTGTACACGCCTTCCATTTCTGTTTTTCTTGTAGTTCCTTTGGGATTACCCCATCAGAGGAAGACAGCATCCACCCAGTTTTGGATACCATTATATACCTTTCACACCACCATTTTATCTGACATCTGTTACTCCACACCTTGGAAGACCTATTAGCGCTGGAAGTGACTGTGTTTTTAGTGTGTGTGTGTTTAGTATCACTTTAATGCCCTGTACAAACGACCGGTTTTGCCGTCGGAATAAACTCCGAAGGTTTCTCCAATGGAACTCTGACGGAATTCCATTCAAGCAGTCTTGCCTACACACGGTCAAACCAAAGTCCGACCGTCCAGAACGCAGTGACATACAACAGTTACGAGGGGACTAGAAAAGGGAAGTTCAATAGCCAGTAGCCAATAGCTTCCGTCTCGTACTTGCTTCAGAGCATGCGTCGTTTTTGGTCCATCGGAACAGCATACAGACGATCGGTTTTCCAGATTGGAATTGGTTCTGTCGGAAATATTTAGAACATGTTCTATTTCTAGGCCTGTCAGAATTAAAAAAAAAAAAAAAAAGTCCGATGAGGCATACACACGATCGGAATAGATGATGAAAAGCTTCCGTCTTTTTCTGACGGACATTCCGCTCGTGTGTACGCGGCTTTAGAAGGAATTTCAGCCAAAGATGCGTTTTGCTGCGATTTTAGCCAATTTGGTGTCGCAGGCAGAACCGCACTGATTCTGCCCGCGATTCCAAACCGCCACGTGTGAACAGGGCCTTATGTACATAATAATTGACATGTGTGTGTTCTTCCTGACCCTGAACTGTGTATAATAAATACACATGCATTGCTCCTTTTGTGTACATTACATCCACATACATTATGTGATTTGTTTATATGTACCTACGTTTTCTTGTGTATGGATCAACTCCTATTGAAAACTTGCCGCCACCTAAATGGCTCTTCTGTATACACATTGCACGGCGTTCACACAAACAGTGGCACACTCACTCTCCCATTGCTCCCACCTCTCCCCTCCTCTTCCCCAGTCACCTTTGACCTTCCCATAATAACATAAGTAATCAAATCTCTTTTTGGAAGCATTTAGAGGCTTCCTGTATCCTGAATGTACCTTTGTCAGACCACCCAGTAGTGTGTCCCCCCCCCCCCCGGGCCGTTCTACATAAAGCTCACTGCCTTCTATCACCTAACTGCACCCAGCAGGATTAAAGCGCCGCACTGACGTCTGCGCCAACGTACGGACGACAAGCCCTGCACATGACTGGGGTGTCCCCCCCCCCAACCAACCAACCAACCGCACACTCCATTCTACAATATTACATAAACCAAACCAGTTTCTCCATGCTGGCCTCCGTCCAATATAAACATAATAAATCTCCAGCCCATCGCTGACCTCCACACCCCAGTGCTGAGAAAATCCCAGGACAATCATGTTACAAAATCACCCGCTTCCAGTAAACGCCAGTGCGATATACTACACTCAGCCCTTGTCACATACTGGAAATTCAAAGGAACACTACATGCCCTGAATGCAATATTGCTAGAAATGCTATTTAAAACATTTCAATCATATTTGGATTTTCGGGAATTCCTTGAAGCTAAAACTTAAAAGTCAACTCCAGGAATTGCAAAAAAAAAAAAAAGATCCTTGAAGTGGATGACCCCCACACACACACACACACACACACACACACACACACACACACACTACAAGGGTTAAATGCTTGCTCACTCTCGGGGAATAAGGTGTAAAATTTACCCTACGCCTCACATTAGTAGGCCCCCTCCATCTGCGTAACCAGCCCCCTTAATCCGCGCTTCTATAAGCCCCGGTCGAGGGATGACATCATCAAGTACAATGTAATGTCAATAGTCAGACCACCCACAAGCAGGAGGAGAGTCCCGGAGCAAGGAGTATGGTAAATATTACACCTTACGTATTCCTGATCCCCAGAGTTATTGCCCCACCCTATTAGATTGTAAGCTTTTCTGAGCAGGGCCATCTTAATCCTCTTGTATTTTATTGTTTTATAACTGTATTGTGTCCTTTTTATATTGTAAAGCGCTGCGTAAACTGTTGGCGCTATATAAATCCTGTATAATAATAATAATTGCGCATTTAAGCCTTGATGCACTGATAGGGTCCTTTTTTCTGATTGCTGGTGTTGGGCATTAAAGAGGAGGGCCAGTCAAAAAAAAATAATTAAAAGTCAGCAGCTACAAATACTGCAGCTGCTGACTTTTAATTGGACACTTACCTGTCCCGGGGTCAAGTGATGCGGGGGATCGAAGCCCCGCTCGTCTCCCCCTCTGTTCAGCGGCGCCGGCATTGCAACTGTGGGCGCCGGGCTGTGGCTTCACAGCCTGGCACCCACTGCGTATGCGCGAGCAGTGCCGCGCGCCGTGATTGGCCGCTCAGTCACCTGGGACCTGTAATGGGTCCCAAATGATTGACAGGAGGGAGGGAGCAGAGCTGAGCCCTTCCTGTGCCGAGGGGGAAGTGATGTCACCAGCCCAGGCACTGGAAGAGGCAGACTACAAGGGACCCCCTAGCAACAGGCATTTAGAGGTGAGTAAAAAAGAAAAAAATATCCAAATGTTTTTTTGTATTTTTTTTTAGGATTTTTCATGTAGTTTTTTTTTGTGGGTGGAACCCCACTTTAAGCTGCTTATATTTTGCCTTCCCTGGTTCCTACTTTCTATACTAATAACGTTTTTTTTTTTAAAAATAAAACCTTCCAGTTTTCATGACATACTTCATTTTAGACCAATATTGTCATCACTGGATCTCTGCGCTTCTCTATACAATGCAAACAGATTGTGGCTGGTGGGAGAGATCAGCAGGGTGCTGTACATACAGTGCCTTGAAAAAGTATTCACACCCCTTGAAATTTTCCACATTTTGTCATGTTGCAACCAAAAACATAAATGTATTTTATTGGGATTTTTTGTGATAGACCAACACAAAGTGGCACATAATTGTGAAGTGGAAGGAAAATGATAAATGGGTTTCTTTTTTTTTTACAAATAAATATGTGAAAAGTGTGGTGTACATTTGTATTCAAGCCTCCCTTTATTCTGATGCCCCTCACTAAAATCTAGTGGAACCAATTGCCTTCAGAAGTTACCTAATTAGTAAATAGAGTCAACCTGTGTGTAATTTAATCTCAGAATAAATACAGCTGTTCTGTGAAGCCCTCAGAGGTTTCTTAGAGAACCTTAGTGAACAAACAGCGTCATTGTGAAGTGGAAGGAAAATTATATACATTTATTTTTACAAATAAATATGTGAAAAGTGTGGGGTACATTTGTATTCAGCCCCCCGGAGTCAATACTTTGTAGAACCACCTTTCACTGCAATTACAGCTGCAAGTCTTTTTTGGGGATGTCTTTTCTTAGCAAAAATAACTCAAGCTCTGTCAGATCTGTGAACAGCAATTTTCAAGTCTTGCCACAGATTCCCAATTGGATTTAGGTCTGGACTTTGACTGGGCCATTCTAACCCATGAATATGTTTTGATCTAAACCAAACCTTTCCAGTCCTCAAGTACCCCCAACAGGTCATGTTTTCAGGATTTCCCTCAGATAAAACGGCTGTGGCAATTACTAAGGCAGTAAGGCTAGTTTCACAATGAGGTGGGCGAGCGCCGGCGGTAAAGTGGTGCTATATTTAGCGCTGTTTTACCGTCGTTTTAGCACCACGGTTTTAACCCCGGCTAGTGGCCGAAAAAGGGTTAAAACCGCCCGCAACGCACCACTGCAGCGGTGCTTTGCCGGCTGGTTTGCAGCGCTGCCCCATTGTTTTTAACGGGAAGGGGCACTTTAGGAGCGGTAATTACACTGCTCCTATAGCGCTGCAAAGGTGCGGCTTGCAGGACTTTTTTGACCGCCCTGCAAGCGCACCGCTCCAGTGTAAAAGCCCTCAGGGCTTTCACACTGGAGTGCATTGAGCAGCTCAAGGAGCCTAAGGCTCCTTTCAGACTGAGGCGCTTTGCAGGCGCTAAAGTGCTAAAAATAGCGCCTGCAAAGCACCCCGAAAGAGCTGCTCAATGCACTCCAGTGTGAAAGCCCCGAGGGCTTTTACACTGGAGCGGTGCGCTTGCAGGACGGTCATAAAAGTCCTGCAAGCCGCATCTTTGGAGCGCATTAGGAGCTGTGTAATTATCGCTCCTAAAGCGCCCCTTCCCATTGAAAACAATGAGGCAGCGCTGCAAACCCTCCCGCAAAGCGCAGCGGCGCTTTGCGGGCTGTTTTAACCCTTTTTCGGACGCTAGCGGGGGGTTAGAACCGCCCCGCTAGCGCCGCTAAAACGACGGTAAAGCGGCGCTATATTTAGCGCCGCTGTACCGCCGGCGCCTGCAAGCCTCAGTGTGAAAGTAGCCTAAAACTGATCAAATCACCTGTGCAAAATAATAGAAAGCCTGAAAACATGACTTGTTGGGGGTACTTGAGGACTGGAGTTGAGAAACATTGATCTAAACCATTCCATTGTAGCTCTGGCTGTATGTTTAGGCCTCATGTACACTGCTGCTGCTAAACGGATGTTAAAGCGGAGTTCCACACAAAAATGGAACTTCTGCTTTTCGGAACCCTCCCCCCCTCCGGTGTCACATTTGGCACCTTTCAGTGGGGAGGGGGGTGCAGATACCTGTCTAAGACAGGTATTTGCATCCACTTCCGGCATAGACTCCCATGGGAGTCTATGCCTGTTCCTGTCCCTCCGCACTGTCTCCTGGGAAACACACAGCTCCCAGAAGATAGCGGGGACCAGTTACGATGCGCAGCGCGACTCGCGCATGCGCAATAGGGAACCGGGAAGTGAAGCCGCAACGCTTCACTTCCTGATTCCCTCACCCAGGATGGCGGCGGCAGCTGCTGAGAACCGAGCAGGTTCTCGGCGTCGGCTGCCGACATCGCTGGACCCTGGGACAGGTAAGTGGCCATGTATTAAAAGTCAGCAGCTGCAGTATTTGTAGCTGCTGGCTTTTAATATATATATTTTTTTTTTTTTTTTAGGTTGATGTAGGTGGACTCCCTCTTTAAGGAGCAGTTAGGCATTTTTTTCAATTGCCCCTGAACTCTCCTCCATGTTATCTTATCAGTACATTTACACAGGGTTGTTTACAGATGTTTCTAGGCAGTTGAGTTTAGAGGCATTTTTTGGAAAAAAAATGCGTTCAGAAGCTGAGTTTACGGGCATTTCAAGCGGCTAAACGCGGTAACTCGCATTTAGCCGACAGGCGTTTTTCATTTTTGGCTACTTTGAAAAAAAAATGCCGCTAATCCCGGCGTGTAAACGCAGCAAAAGGGATGTTTTAAGCGTCTCTTACTATTTGTCAAGTTAAATCTTTCAGGAGAGGTTGTAAAAACGTCCCGTGTACTTGAAGCCTTAGCTGTAGATCCTGCACTGAGACTTGGTTGTCCCAGGGAAGGGCGGCCTCTGTGTGAGTAGCATAGACTGTGCCCTGAGGGTTATTGTCCTGCTGGAAGGTGACCTTCCTCCCCAGTCTCGAGTCATTTGCAGATTCTAACAGGTTTTCTTCTAAGAATGGCTTTCTTTCAACAATGGCTTTATTGTCACTCTTCCATAAAAGGCCAGATTTGTGGAGAGCACGACTAATAGCTGTCCTGTGGACAGATTCTACCACCTGAGATGTGGATCTCTGCAGCTCCTCCAGAGTCACCATGGGCCTAGGGTTGCCACCTCATCCCTTTAAATCCAAACACATATAAATTACACAGGTTCTGTGGCTGATTAAGGTGGTAATTAAACTCACTTGGTGTCTTATCTGAATTAAATTAGCCTCAGAACCTGTGTAATTCATATGTGTTCGGGTTTAAAGGGATGAGGTGGCAACCCTACATGGGCCTCTTGGCTGCTCCTCTGATGAATGTTCTTTTGGCCCGGCCTGTCTATTTAGGTGGACGGCCACATCTTGGTAGGTTTGCAGTTGTGCCATACTCTTTACATTTTTGGATGATGGATTGAACAGAGCTCCGTGAGATGTTCAACGCTTGGGATATTTTTTTTTTAACCTAACCCTGCTTTAAACTTCTCCACAACTTTATCCCTGACCTGTGTGGTGTGTTCCGTGGCCTTCACGATGCTGTTTGTTCACCAAGGCTCCCTAACAAACCTCTGAGGGCTTCGCAGAACAGCTGTATTTATACTGAGATTAAATTACACCCAGGTGGACTCTATTTACTAATTAGATGACTTCTGAAGGCAATTGGTTCCACTAGATTTTAGTTAGGGGTATCGGAATAAAGGAGGCTGAATACAAATGCATGCCACACTTTTCACATATTTATTTGTAAAAAAAAAAAAAAGAAAATCATTTATCATTTTCCTTCCACTTCACAATCATGTGCCACTTTGTGTTGGTCTATCACATAAAATCCCAATAAAATCCATTTACGTTTTTGGTTGTAACATGACAAAATGTGAAAAATGTCAAGGGGTATGAATACTTTTTCAAGGCACTGTAGCTTCCTGAAAACATCACAACATCTGCCTCAGCACTCCCCAAAAGAGCCATCAGCCCTACTGCATGCAGGACGGTTGCTTTTGGGGGGGTGTTATGCAAATATCTTGACCAGGTCAATTTTTTATATACAGCACTGCATTACTTTAACTGACAATTGCGCCTGTCCTGTGACACTGTACCCAAATGAAAAATAAACGCCCTTTGTTTTTCCACAAATAGAGCTTTCTTTTGGTGGTATTTGATCACCTCTGCATTTTTTATTTTTTTTGCACTATAAACAAAATTTGAAAAAAAAAAAACCAAACAATATTTTTTTGCTTTCTGCTATAAAACATATCCAATAAAAAAAAAATCTAATTTCTTCATACATTTAGGCCAATATGTATTCTGCTACATGTTTTTGGTAAAAAAAAATCCCATTAAGCGTATATTGATTGATTTGTGCTAAAGTTATAGCGTCTACAAACTATGGGATATTTTTTTTTTTTTTTCTATTAGTAATGGCGGCGATATTGCGGCGGACACTCTGACACTTTTGACACTTTGTGGGAACCAGTGACACTAATACAGTGATCAGTGCTAAAAATATACACTGTCACTATACTAAAGACACTGACTGAGAAGGGGTTTACATCAGGGGCAATCAAAGGGTTAACTGCGTGCCTAACCAGTGTTTTACTACACTGTGTGTGAGGTGCTTTTACTAGGGGAAGAGATGAAAGTTATTCCCTGCTTTGCAGGGACACAAACTTCATCCCTTCCCCCCCTGTCAGAACGGCGATCTGTCTTGTTTACATTGGCAGATGGCAGTTCTCTCTCTCTCTGCCCGACAATCGGTGGGTGCTGGCGGATATCGAGTACCCTGCGTCCGCCATGTATAATAACAACAGAAGCGAGGTGACAGCGGCGTGCATGCGCACCCCCTACCCAGAAGTGTCGTGTCACGTATATATATACGTGGCCTGGTGCACAGCTGCCGCTCTGTAGCAGTAACACTGCTATAGGGTGGATGTCAAGTGGTTAACATACCTTGATGGTTGAACGTAAGTCTGGAAGAGCGGGTGCTCCTCGGTAGATTGTGAGACTGAGCCTCCACGACTGATAGAATGGAAATTCAATGAAGGGGCGGGCCAGGGACAACCTGCCCAGGGAGGAAGGAGTTAGATGATGCTGGATGTCCTCCAGCCAGGAAATGAGGCATGCTCTATCTAACTTGCTGCAAACTTCAATGCACACTCTGAGAAGCTCAAAGTGTGCAGTGAAATCAGAGTAAGCAATCTCAGTACAGGAGAGCAACCAAGGGAAGGCTGGAGTTCAGCTTTAAAGTTGTTGTAATCCCTTACATATACCCAGTAAAGTGACTGGCCTCAGGTGATACACAGAGATAAAACAAACCCTCCTACATAGGTTGAACCTGTTTATCTGCAGTTTTCTCTTCTCTACATCCATTCAAAGTGCAAAATGTATACAGCTTGTCTGAGATTTCAGAAAGCAGGGGGCGAGGAGCTGAAGTTACACTCAGTGAGATGAGACCTGAGAGCTGATTGGAGGGAAAGGACTCCCCCTCTATACAAGGCACACAGGAATGAGGCTGTGAATCACAGGCTGTGTGCTGGAGCTCCCTCCCCTGTCACCTTTTCACCTCTTGATGTCAGGAAAATTTGTCAGAAGTGACTCATGCTGATTAGCAGAGGAACAAAGCAGCAGACAGAAATTACACTTATGCCGCGTACACACGACCGGTCTTTCCGTCGGACCGAAGTCTGACGGTCTTTCCGACGGAGTTCCGCTGAAACGGACTTGCCTACACACGATCACACCAAAGTCCGTTCGTTTAGAACGTGATGATGTACGACAGGACTAGAAAAAGGAAGTTCAATAGCCAGTAGCCAATAGCTGCCCTTGTGTCGTTTTTGGTTCGTCGGACTAGCATACAGACGAGAGGTTTTCCCGATAGGAACTGAGCACATCGGAAAGATTTGAAACATGTTCTATTTCTAAGTCCGTCTGAATTTTCGGAAAAAAAGGTCCGATGAAACCCACACACGATCGGAATGTCCGACGGAATGGTTCCGTCAGACCTTTTCTGAAGGGAAAGTCCGGTCGCGTGTACGCGGCATAAGTGCTCTGGATTGAGACAAGCACACACTGTAGAGGGATATGCTTTGTTCATATTTAATGTCTGAGGTTTACAACCACTTGAAAGGAAACCATTGCTGATTTTTCATTGTAATAATGCTAGTTGTCTGGCTGACTTGCTCCCTTCAGTAATCTGAGTTATTAACTCCGGAAAAGTTTGCAGATTAGGATTTAATTATTTTTATGCAGTGCATAATTGTTCAGGGTTAGTGACAAAGAGAATATTCTTTGTCACTATTCAAAGACTTATCTTTGAACAAAGCCCACCAGTGACGCACTGTCACCGCTGCAGAGGCTTCCATCTTCACCCGGTCTTCCCTCCGGGTTCGGGGACTCCGGCCGTCTGACCAGACAAGCCGCGATTACGTCAATCCCGCACATGCGCGCGGAAGTCTCCACCACGGCACACAGCTCTGAAGGAAGAGCATAGGCATGCCATTCCTTCAGAGCGCATGCGCCAGTGACGTCACCAGCTGCTGCTCGCTAGAATATCTCCTAAATGGTGCACGTTTAGGAGATATTCATTTTACCTAAAATTGGTAAACAGGTAAAATTGTAAAAAAAAAAAAAAAAAATTCCTGACCAAAAAAAATCAACAAAATATTTCCACCCTGCTCCTTCCAATTTTCTTATTACTAAAGTAGAAAACAAACATCGATTTGACCCCCCGCTAACCATTACAAAAGTTTACTTTCTAAAAACGGAAAATTTTCAAACAAAACTCTACTGTTGTATGGCCAGCTTGTGTCCATTTTGTAGCCACCCAGCAGGGAAGATCTAACATACTATTTATAGACCGGTGGGTCAATTAGGTGATTATATACTGATAGCTTCCTGCTGACCCCAAGGCACACATTGATGGTTCCCAAAATTCTCTGTGCTCTCTGGTCTGGAGGAAGTGAATGGCATGAGGCCATGACCAAGGAAGTTCTCAGAAAACCAACATCCCCTCAGCAAGGCTCACCTTACAATACCTCCTTTTATGATGATGTGATGTGCTCTGAGGACCTTAGCACCTCCGTCCTGGGCCTCCTCCAGGGTCACATGGACCGTGACCGTATTAGAGGATGAGGTCACTCAAGAGTTCCAGTAAAAGTAGATAATACTTTACTTACGTGGAACTTCCAACAATACAAATGCTCGTTCTACGGTAAACAGTCCTGAATGATGTCAGTTGGGATTTTGGCATGAAGCTTTACATTTCACAATCTTCTATCCTCTAATAGTCACATGAGCCGTGTAATGGTCTGCATTTAAAAAATAAATATGCAGTGGAAACGATTACACTTTCGGGTTATCAGCAGGAACCAACGGCAAACCTTTCACCCAGAGAGATTATCTATTCACTAAAATACTGCAGAGACTGGAAATGTCCTACAACCGCTCAGATCCCATGGGTCGTAATTTTAGTAAAAAATGAAAGCAAACAGCTAAATGTTGGCAACTGTATCTTGTTTTCCTTAAAATGTGTCTTTACTCGCTCTAGCTTTAAAGAGACCCTGTCACCAACTTAAAAAAATTGTAAAAGTACAGAAAATAAAGCATTTCGAATACTCCCATGCAGCGTTTTTTGTTTCCATAAATGATTTTGATTTACTTGCAATGAGCCAGTATACTTGCCCCAGGAGAGTCAGTTCCCTAGCATAACCCCTCCCTCCTTACATGCCTTAAAGTGGTGTTCCAGCCGAAATTATACTTTTTAAATAAAAATCTCCCTATAATACACAAGCTTAATGTATTCTAGTAAAGTTAGTCTGTAAACTAAGGTCTGTTTTGTTAGTTTATAGCAGTAGTTTCTTATTTTATAAACTTACAGCAGGCCGTGGCCATCTTAAGTGTGGGCATCTGAAGCCAGACTGTATTTCTTCCTGGATCTCATCCTTGCAGATCTCGCACATGCTCAGTGCAGCACAAGCAGTGTAATAGGTTTCAGGTCAGGTTTCCATAGCAACGGCAGTTTCAGAGGAAGGTGCCGCCCCTTCCCAGAAGGCATTGCAAACAGGAAATGATGCGATGGGCCGCGGCCAGGGAGGAGGAAGTGAAAAATGAATACAGCAGATATACAGTAGGTGCTGAGAAAAAAAATAAAAAGATATCCAATTTCTTTACAGTGCACAGTTTAGTGAGGGATGCTGAAGAGTTGTTAAAGTGGGTGGAACTCCACTTTAAAGTGACACTAAGCCCTGGTTCACACAGGGGCGACTTGTCAGGTGACTTAGCCGCCTGACAAGTCGCGTCCCGTTCTGTAATACGGAACCGTTCTAAGTCGGAGCGACGCAAGTCACTCCGACTTAGAAAAAGGTTCCTGTAGTATTTTTGGGACGACTTCAGGCGACTTGCATTGACTTCTATACAGAAGTCGTTTTGCAAGTCACCGCTGAAGTCGTGTGCAGGTCGCCTCGGTGAGTCGACCTGCAAGTCGTGTTGCCCCTGTGTGAACCGGCACTAAAGGTTCGGTTTTAAAAAAACAAAAAAAACAAACATGTTATACTTACCTCCACCGTGCAGCTCATTTTGCACAGAGTGGCCCCAAACCTCGTCTCTTCTGGGGTCCCTTGCGGCTCTCTCGGCTCCTCCCCTGGAAGAAGCGCTCTCCCTAAGGAGGTTACCTTGTGGGCGCACTCCCGTGTCCATCGTTTGGTGTCCATAAAGGCCGAATGCAGGACTCGGCCCCGCGTCATTGGATTTGATTGACAGCAGCAGGAGCCAATGGCTGCTCTGCTATCAATCTATCCAATCAAGAGCCGAGAACCCCGGGCAGAGAGAGAGCGCGTCCCCGTGGAACAAGTTTGAGGGTTTAGGGAAGTAAAACGGGGGGCCGGTCACTGACAGGTGTTTTTTGACCTTAACGCATAGGATGCATTAAGGTAAAAAAACACGAACCTTTACAACCCCTTTAAGCCCCATACACACTTTTAGATTTTCTGTAGATTTTTCTCTTCAGATTTACAAAAACCATGTAGTGCAAGGGCCTGCCTGATTGCATACAAATTGAAACTCTTAAGATTTGACCTCATATTATATGGTTTTGGTAAATCTGAAGACAAAAATCTGCTGAAAATCTAATAGTGTGTATGGGGCTTTAGCCCTCTCCTCTTCTAGGAGTTTCTAATTACTCTTTGTGCTGGCCTAGCTCCTCCGTCCCTCCCCTCACATCCCTACATAACCTTTTATTTAGATGTGGAGGGATCAAAGGGGAATACTTTTAGGTTAGGTTCACGTCTATGCAGGTTGCGATCGATGCATGTTTTCTGTGCGTTTTGTGGTGCGTTTAAGTTTTTGAACATGCATTATTGATACATTTTGCATTTTTGTTTTTTGGGTTAATAGGAAAGTATGAGAGTTCTGTTAATGGAGTGCGACCTTGATGCAACTTTACACTCCCTGGCACTCAAGTAGCATCAAAGTAGTGCAGGGACCTTTTATGAGAGAGATTTATTACAACTGGAGCACTCAGAATCTACTACAGCTTGTGCATAATAACCAATCAGCCTCTAACTTCAGCTTGTTGAATTAAAGCTTGTTTGGCTGTACTTCTCCCATGGATCACAGGAGTGCATATCGTTTTCCACTCCTGTGACCCGTTTTCAGCAGACAGCAGGCTGAAGCTCGCTGTCGGCTGACGTCACAGAGCCGGTGCAGGCCCAGGAAGGATTATGACCACCCACATCCCTGGACCAGCACCTCAGCAAGCCACTGAGTCGGCCGCTCCCGCCCCCTCCACAGCCCAGCGCATGTGGCAGAGCAGAGAGCCGATGACTGACAGTTAACTTGTCTCTGCTCATGGAGCTGTGAGAACCAAGCGATCGGCGGTGTTTGATTGCTCGGTCCTCGGTGTTGGAGCCGGCAGGGGACAGATGCAGCATTGGACTAATGCTGCAGCCACCTAGGTAAATATGATTTTAAAAAAACACCCATACATCTCTTTTAGGATTTGACAATAAAACCTAGAAGCGTGGTTACTATGCACAGCTGCATGAGATTCTGTGTACAAGACTTTTAGTAAATGCCCCCCCCCCCCCATGTGTCCAAAGTTGCATGTTAGGGTTAAGGGCTTAAAAGTTAGGGTTTAGAGTTAACATTAGGGTTTAATGCTAACCCTAACAATTACTGCTAACCCTAAACCTAACCCTAACATTTAACCCTAGCCCTTAACCCTAACATACGGCTTTGGACACATAAAGGTTTCTTCACTACTTTGATGCTAATTGAGTGCCAGAGAGTGTAAAGTCTCATCAAAGTCGCACTCCATGAACAGAACTGTCATACTTTCCTATTGGATAAAAAGAAAAAATGTATCAAAAATGCAGCACTTGCGTTTTTGGTGCGGGTCCATTGAAGTCTATTACACCCAAAACGCAATCTGCTGCGGGACAAAAAAGTCCCTTCCCCTTTCCAAAAATCTCTCTGGGTCAAAACGCACAGATGTGAACTAGATCCATAGGAAACTATGTTAAATGCGTTTCTGCAAAATGTGCTAAATAACGCATAGATGTGAACCGAACCTTAGAGATGCCTTTCTTAATAGGGTAGTTCAGTGGAGCCCTTTCTCAACTTTTTTGCCCAACTAGAACCCTTGAAGTAATTTTTTGGTTTGCTAAAATCAATTCAGTGTGGAGAATGCCACTTACTTTGGTGGCCAATGGGTAGAATGCCCTCCTTACAGTGGTGGTCAGACTGTCGCCCTTACAGACTGCTAAACTGACCATTGGTGTAATGACGCTGTTTCTGTCAAGTGGTGTTAGCCCCAGAAATATATAGGTACCATCAGGTGGAATGTCAATCAGCCAAAGGGCAAGGAACCTCTAACAACCTATGGAGGAACCCTGGTTGAGAATGGCTGCCCTAGAGATCCTACTACCACCTTAAAACAGTACCATCTTAAGGTGGTAGTATCCCTTCAGATGAATTCATTGTCTTGTTCCTGCAGTAATTTGCTTTTCAGAAGGTGGCTAAACAGCAGCTTCGAGACGTTTAGGAAATGACCCTGAATGCCTGTTTTTTAGGGGGTTTTTTTGCTTTTCTTTCTTTGCCGAGCGGCAATTTGGAACAAAACTAGCGTGGCACAACCTCAACCAAAGCATTTGTCTTGCAGTTACGGTATGACCCCCTTGATTTGAATGGGGCAGTTTCACAAGCAATGCCGCCTTGTTAAAGCGGATATTCACCGTAACCCCCCAACCCCATTTTTTTTTACCCCTGCTTACCGGGGAGGGTAGGTTCTGCTCCCATATTCACCCACCCAATGGATCCAGCTGTGTCCTGCTGACATCCTCTCGTCTTCTACGACTCGCTGATGCTGATTGTGATGTCATCGAGAGGCCCATGGGCTCTTCCGGGTTTGGCGGGTGTGCCGCCTCCCAATGATGCGCTGCTAGGCCCGGCCCCCTCCTCCTTTTGTGAATTAAACACTTCCACTACGCTAAAAACTAAATTAAGAGCTAAAGTAGTATGAAGACAGAGCCCAATTGTATAGATGTGGATTGTCGCATAGTTGATGTACACGCTATTACCTGTCTTTAAAACTCACCTGTACTATGTCTTTGATTTAGTCCATGTTGAACAAATTTTGTATCATGCCTTGACCTTTTTTTTTGTCTCAATAAAGGAACATTCTGTTCTTTAAAAAAAAAAAAAACAAATTAAGAAACATAATAATTATTAATAATAAACGTATTAATTAAACACTAATTACTAATAATTAAACACATATCCATCCTGGGATATGTGACATGCACTGTGCACCTTATTTGCCTAGGGTAGTGACAGGCATGATGGGGTCGGGACAGTTTGCTTTACAAAAAAAAAGGTAGATAAAAGGTAAAAAAAAAAACAGCGCTATTCATGTACAGGATGGGAGGAGGGGTGGAGAGGAGGGAACTTTATTGAGAGGGCGAAGATCCACTTTAACTTGATTAGCTACATTAAATTTGTGGCAGCATGTGTAGTACAGCCCCCTCCGCCTGTATGTTAGGTTTTAGGTGGCCAATTGGGTGGCAAAAAAACGTGGCTTTAGCACCTGTTTTTACAGCCCCCTGGCCCGTCATATGACTTACACACTGTAAAGGCTGGAAGTCATGACATATTTAGGCACTTTGTGCCCGGTCACCTCAGCTAGACGCTTTCTGTAAAGTGTTAATATCTGTAATCTGTCTTAAAATGTAACCATTGCTGCAGGCTTTGCTGCGATTCTGGAGCTCCAGCATGCCAGTAAAATGCTGAGCTTTCGGGAACATTCAGAATTGCTAAATTATTTTTACATCTGCTCAGTCTGCACTTGCATATCTCTTCAACAGTACTCTCTTAAGGTGGTAGTAACCCTTCAGAAAAAAAAAAAAACAATTCAATGTTTTTTGGGTTTTTTTGTTTTCTTTTGGGCTTCCTGGCTTTTTTTCAGCCATGTATTGATATTATCAAGTAGTTGTTCACGTTTTGTATTGGTTTTATTTTTTCAATAGCAGTTTGCTTTTTTGTACATGAATTTATTTTGCTTTTATGCATACACTTAAAGTGGTTGTAAACCCTTACACAACACTTTTACCTACAGGTAAGCCTATAATAAGGCTTGCCTGTAGACGTGAATATCTCCTAAATGTGCATTGTTTAGGAGATATTGACTGTATCAGCATGTGCCCACGTCATTGGCTCATGCGCACTGAAGAAGCGGCTCGCTCGTTCCGTTTCTTCAGCTGCTGTGCAGTTACCGGCGGCTCCTGTGCGCATGCGCGGGAGTGACGTCATCACAGCTCTGGCCAATCACAGCGCCGGAGCCCATGATACCCGGAAGTAACTCCGGGAGACACGTCGCCGGGCCCAGGGGTGTGCCGGGACTGCTGCGGGGGCATCTAAGGTAAGTATTTCATAATGAGCTAGTATGCATACTAGCTCACTATGCCTTTGTCTTGCAGGGTTTTATTTTCTTCGTGGGTTTACAACCCCTTTTAAGGGGTTGTAAGGGGTTTTTTTGGGGGTTTTTTTAATGAAAAAAAACAAACATGCCTATACCTACCTGCTCTGTGCAATCGTTTTGCACAAAGCAACCCCGATCCTCTTATTTTGGGGTCCCCTGCCGGCGCTCCAAGCCCCTCCTCTTTATCAGGTGCCCCCCACGGAAATCCATCTTCCCTGGGGGCACCTGTGCTGCTGCGACCATTGACTCGGCCCCGCCCTCACTCCCGTGTCACAGGATTTGATTGAAAGCAGTAGGAGCCAATGGTTCCTGCTGCTATAAATCTGTCCAATGAGGAGAGAAACAGTGGCTGGAGCCGCTGCACTCGTGCACATCGCTGGATTGAATTGGGCTCAGGTAAGAAAAAGGGGGGGTGGGGGCTTTCACCTTAATGCAGGGGTGTCAAACCTAATTTCATTGTGGGCCGCATCAGCATTATGATTGTCCTCAAAAGGGCCGGTTGTATCTGTAAGATTAGATGTCCAGCGCATCCCCTCCCATTATATTAGATGTCAAGAGCCACCCCACCATCAGAAGTTGAGTCCCCTACTCTCCTTAACATCACAGTGCAGCCCCTTTCCTTATGCTGCTGCTGGGAAGAAGCTGGATGCATTTCTTGAAAGCAGAAAGTAGGGGTCTATAGGAGGACCAGAGGAGGGTTGGAGCTCTCCTGCAGCTGCCGGAGAGGTGTGAGGGCCACATGAAATTGCCTGGAGGGCCGGATTCGGCCCGCGGGCCTTGTGTTTGACACCTGTGCCCTAATGCATAGAATGCAAAGGCTTTAAAATCACTTTAAAGCAACACTAAAAAAATAACCTTATTCTCCAAAAATAATTCATACACATCCACTATTTAATGGCCCTGTCATCTATTTTCCATAGATTTGTTTCTTACCGTGTATTTCTTCCTCCTTCATGAACCTCTCCTTTTCCCTCTCGTTGTTTGGAATGAGCAGTGCATTTAAGGGAGGCCATAGATATTACCATTTTCTTTCCCTCAACCACGAGTTGCATACCTCCCAAATTTTTGAGATGGAAACGAGGGACATCTATTAGCAAAAGTATGTAGGCATAGGACACACCCCCTGCCACACCCTCTCAAAGGAGAATTATACAAAAAAAAGATTAGTTAAAGTGCTGTTTTTACCACTATTATTGCTTTATACTGGCTTTTGACATTTATAATCCAGCAATTTAGAATTTGGATGAAAGGTTTAGCACTGGGATACACTTTTTGAAAGATAAATAGTGCATTTTATACAACTATATAAATCAGACCAAAATTGAGGGACAAATGAGGAGGAAAGAGGGACAGAGGGACTTTGTTCCAAATCAGGGACACTTGGGAGCTATGGAGTTGCAGGAAAGAAAATGTCTAAATTCCCCCATCAACATAGTCGGTGTTGATGGGGAATCCCTCCTGCGGAGCTATTGTGTTCTCCCGGTAGAGGGGGGGGGGGGGGGGGTGCAGGGAGCTGTTCCTGCCGGGCGAAACACTCAGTGTTTAATTCTAGGGCCTATAGCCTCTGGCAATAATCATATCCTAAAAATCTGACATGTTGGTTGTACCCTAATCAATCGATTGATCAGCTTGGGTACAACCAGCCTGCCCATACATGGCTTGAATCTCTTCCGGTCCCTGCTGAACCGGCCAAGATTCGAACTGTCTATGCTCAGCTTTAGTTGCAGTCATATGCACTGCTCTATGCACACCACAAATTCCATAGTCTTTAGTCCATTTTGGGAGCAAGCAAGAGAGAGTGACTATGTTCCTACATAAAGTGGGACCGTGGAAAACTAACATAGCCAGCAGAAAAAAAAAAAAAAAGGAATTTAGAGATTTGGAGATGGCTGAGAGCAATAGAAGGTACTTTTTTCAGTTAAGAATACTGTATATACTTGTATAGAATACATTTTATCCACTTCTGGACCGCCAAACTGTATATATACACCTCATTACTTTGACGTTATATACCGTGGTTATGGCAGCAGCTATCTGCCATAACCCCGGTATTTCTTAAACAGAGGGCGATCCTCTTTCACATAACAGTGGTCCCGGCTGTGTATTTGTCACAGGATCACTTTTATGGGCAGCGGGAGAGGTGCCGTCGGTAGCGGCGGAAAAAATCTGATCTTGTGGCGTAATGGGCAGGAAGTCGAGTGAGGGCAAGATGGCCCCCCACTTGACTCTATGCCCTTGGAGGACTGGAGTGACATCTTTGAAGTCACTTCCGCTTGACGGCCTTAAAGGGCCAATTTGCTTTTATTAGTAAACGTAAAATTTTTTTTTTTTTTTTACCTTTTAAGTCTAAATGTGAAATCTGAGGTCTTTTTGACCCCAGATCTCGCAGTAAAGAGGACCTGTCATGATTGTTTCTATTACAAGGGATGTTTACATTACATTTTTTATAAAGGGACAGTGTAAAAAAAAGTAAAATTAATAAGAAAAAAGAAAAAAAATTTTAAAGCGCCCTGTCCCTCCGAGCTCACACGCAAAAGCGGACACATACGTACATTACGCCCACATATGTAAACGGTATTCAAACCACAAATGTGAGGTATTGCCATGATCGTTAGAGCGAGAGCAAAAAGTCTAGCGCAAAACCACCTCTGTAACTCTAAACAGGTAACCTGTAAACATTTTTAAAGGGTCGCCTTTAAGTACCATAGTTTGTCGCCATTCCACGAGCATGTGCAATTTTTAAGCATGACATATTCGGTATCTATTTACTCGGCGTAACATCATCTTTCACATTATACAAAAAAATTGGGCTAACTGTTTTTTTGTTTTTGTTAACTCATGAAAGTGTAAGAAACTCCGCTGCGCAAATACAGTGTGACAAAAAGTATTGCAACGACCGCCATTTTATTCTCTAGGGACTCTGCTAAAAAAAATATATATATAGTGTTTGGGGGTTCTAAGTAATTTTCTAGCAAAAAATACTAATTTAAACTTGTCAACAACAAATGTCAGAAAAAGGCCTGGTCCTTACCAGTATAGTGTCACTTTCACAGAATAAGTGAAAAGGTGAACTATCACTCCACACTCTCCCCCATCCCCCCAGTCCCCTCCATGATTGATGAGCTGTCAGTGCCCACACAGCTAGTGCAGTGGTCCAAGGATCTGAAATCCCCTCTCTTCTCCTTCTTCTTTGTGCAGCGATTCCAGGACAGATCAGAGTGATGCTCTCTGCCGATGTCTTGCTGAGAAAGTTCCCCCGGCGGATAAGGTCCCCCCTGTACTGCGCAGGCGCAGCGCTTGCGCAGTATGAACAACTAGGAGCCGCCGAAAATAGCCAAAGATAAAAAACTTCAATCAGCTGTACACGGCGCCTGCGCCCTGGGTCCAGGTTGAAGCCCCACCATCCAAGTGGACCTAGAGGGAGAACTAAAAGTGCCGAGCGAAGGGAGGCCGTGCCCGAAGCATGGCGAGCGAAGCGAGCCCGCGTGGGGCCCTCTTACAGGCGCCGTGCACAGCTCATATCTATTGTATTCGGCTTCGGCTATTTCCGCCGGCTCCTACTGCGCAGGCCTGCGCAGTAGAGGGGGGTCCTTGTCCGCCGAGGGGAACTTTCTCAGCAGAACACCGGCACTGACCAATCAGAATTGCTCTGATCCATCCCCTAATCCAGAAAGAAGAGGGAGAAGAGCTGGGATCTCAAGTAGAGCAGGAACCGGTGGGGGTGGGGAGGGTGTACAGTGTTAGTTCACTTTAAGTGCATTCTTTCTGCGAAGGTGAACTAACCCTTTAAGCTGACCATACACTGTACGAATTTTGTACAATTCCTAAGGAACTGGTCGAAATCTGCTCAGTGGGTGGCACTCCTTGTTGCCTCCTGCTGGCATCCCTCACTGAAAAATCGGAGGAGCCGGATAGAAATTTCTAAGCCAAAACGCGTCTGCATCCAATTAACTGGTGGAGCCACCTGTCAAAATACAGTAGGCACGGCAGGAGATTCGTCCATCCGCACTACATAGCGTGGATGGAGCACTCTTAGCTTTTTTTTTTTTCTTAAGCCTGCAAGCCATCAGAGTGCAGCCAGCTTCACAAAGAATATAAATTATCTAAAGATACACTTTTAGGGAATGTAGCAGCAAAGGGCGGGATTTCATTTTAGGTCTGCTTTAAGAAAAAGAAAAAAATAACGTGAAAGTTGAAGATGCCTTCCTAAAGTCAACACTTCAGGAGGGGATTAGTGATAGTGTCTATTGTTCCCTGGTGTGTTTGCAGCTCTGGTGACAGGCTGTATTGTGGTACAGACAAACAGCTGCTGAGCAGTGATCTCATTGCACCCCTGGAGTGGTCAGTGACTGGTGGAGAGAGCCAGGGCCTCATCTGCATTGTATCTCCTGACACTCATCACCCAGCCCCCTCGGCAGCGATGAGCTGGCATATGGGTGCTCTGGAGTATTAGGGATGGTCCAGGACATGCGTCAGAATAATAGATTTTCCAGGTACATTTTGTCAGAATGCCAACCTCAACATACCTTCCATAGGATGCCGGGATGACGCATGATCTTTCTAGCACATGTCAGAAACAGCTGCTTGATTTCATTTACGGGGAATAAAGCTGAGTATTTCAAATGCTGGTTTGTTTACTTAACTGGACGTTTTCTATGTTTTTTTTCTTTTTTTTTTTTAACGGCTTGATTCCAATGCTCTTAAAAAGATGTAGAGTGTTCCCGTGTTTGGAATAATTATAATACTATAAATTTATATTTCTACCTAATATTTTTCAGGCGATCTGAAGAAAACGCTAGTATAGAATGAAGGAGAAGTCTGAAGACATGTTGAAGTTGAAATAAAGGTAAACATGCAGTGGATCTCTAATATGTTCCAGAATTCAGTTTTGAAGATACTTTATTTATTATAGGTATTAATATAACACCAACAATTTACTCAGTTCTGTACATTATATTGTACATTCACATTAGTCCCTGCCAGCTTTACAGTCTAAGGTCCCTAAAGTTGGCCATAGATGTATAGAATTTTGAACGAAAATTCTTAGGAAAAGTCTTAAAGTGGTTCTAAAGCCTACATTTACTTTTTTACCTTAAAGTGATACTTAACTCTCTTTTTCTTTTAGTTAAAAGTAATAAACATGTTAAGCAGTGGATTTGCACAGAGCAGCCCAGATCGTCCTCTTCTCGGGTCCCTCTTCAGTGCTCCTGGCCCCTTCCTCCCGTCAAGTGCCCCCACAGCAAGCAGATTGCTATGGGGGCACCCAAGCGGAGCCACAGCTCCCTGTGTCCATTCAGACACGGAGCCGCTGCCTGGCCCTGCCCCCTTTCTCTCTACATTGGCTGATTGACTTTGATTGAAAGCAGCGGGAGCCAATGGCGCTGCTCTGCTGTCTCAGCCAATGAGGAGGGAAGTCCTGGGCAGCCGAGACATTCCTACAACATCGCTGGATAGAGATGTTAAACCCAGCGGTCTGAATGAAAAAACTGAGCTCGCTGTACTAACCGTGCAATGTCAGTACAGTGATCTCCCCGCTGAGCCACTGTGTTCTGACAGGGGGACTGCCCCCCTGCCAGAACACACCAGTTCTCACCCGCAGCCATTGTCTACCAGTGCTGATTGGGTGGCAATTGGCTGCTGGTTTTCTAGAATGCCTGTTCAACAGAAGCCGGACATTGGGCCGGCTTCTATGGGACAGGCTGCTGTACACACTGGCCAAATGTCAGATGGTTTCTGCTGAACTGGCCGATATTTGGCCAGTGTGTGCCAGCCTATAAAGATAGTTCCATTTTAATACCCTGATAACCCTTTAATGTCTTAATTAGCATTTTAATTTGTTACTTTGCAAATGTTGGACAGGGTAGGGCTAGTCTTTCTGTGCTGATATAATCTGCTCCCTGGAAATGTTGTGTACAGTATATTGCAACAGTGAATGTGTTATATTCTCCAGCCAATGCTCCGCAGCAAAAAGTTAACGAACTTGCTGGAAACAGCTGAGTGACCTTCGCCCATTCAGTTCTTGGGAAGTACCTGGCTCTGTGTTTTCTCTTATCAAGGCGGTTATTTTTTTTTCATTTTCCTGCTTAAGCTGGAGAAGGGTCAAGTTTCTGTTGTCAAACATTCTCAACTCCGTCATTCTTTTATCTTTCAGGATTATAATATAAAGGGTTGTGTTATCTGCCGAGTAAATTACATTACCTGGGGGTGAAGGCTCAGGAGATAGTAAAAGATCGCGGTCAATAAAACACACAGACATAGGTGATAATTATACTTAGTACCAACACTTTCATGCATTATGAAAATACAACAAAGTCAAGACTTCTGCCTATCTTTTATTGCACCTTGTTGCTCTTCTTAAAGATCAATTTTTGTATGCTTGACCAGTGCCAGAGTGATGTCTCTAGTTAATGATAATGAGTGTTCTCTGTAGGTAACATAATGGGCCCTCCGCTAAAACAGTAGATTCCAGCACAGAGACCCATGGTGATAAGTCATCGGAGGGGAGGATTATGTCGAAGGAAAGGAGCGTATGCAAAAAAGGGGTTCAATTCAATCCATGTGTGTCCATGCCTGGTGGACAGAAGTTGATCATTGGACTGACTTTTGTTGAATGGGCTTGTTGGAAATGTATTCTTCATCAATCTCCTGCAGCTGCTGATCAATGTATTCTGACAGTGGTGGGCCCCGCCATCACAAATACAATGTCCCCACAAATGAGGTGGATGGAGGAATCCATTTTTTTAAATTTTATTTGTGCAGCCCACAGGCTGTTTGTATAAAAAAAACTAGTAATCTCTGGTCAGCTTTAGTGTTAAAGCGGGGTTCCACCCAAATTTTGAACAATATCTGTATGTATTCTCTTCCTTGCCTAGATGCTGACATGCCGTTTAAAAAAATTTAAATCGCCGTAATTACCTTTTATTTTTCTATTCTTCTTTGCACTTCCTGGTTCTCCTCCCGTGGGAGTAGGCGTGTTTCTAGCCTCTCCCAGACTCCTGGGAGCTAGTCTCAGGCTTCCCAGGATGCCACTGAGCATGTGCGGGAATGAGTGGTGAATGCTGGGAGTACAGCATTCACCACATCCAGGAAATAAATGCTTGTGGGCTTCAAATGCCCACAATGAAGATGGAAACCGCCTGCAGTGAATAATATAAGTTATTCTTTCCAACGAAATCTGACACAGGAGGACATATTACACACAATATGTGAGTATGTAATGCTGAGAAGAAAAGTTTGTGAATGAACTCAAAAAAAAAAAAAGATAGATAGGTGGACCCCCCGCTTTAAGGTTGCTAGGTAATGTGACAAGGGTATTACACTCAGTGTTGGGCTGGCCATAGGCAGTGCAAATTTATTTCCCACAGCCACAGGTTGCAGGAAAGACATTCGAAAGATTCCTCCATCAACACAGACAGTGCTAACAGGGGATTTTCTCCTGTTCCCCCTCCTCCTTGTCTTCTCCCGGTGGGGGGGGGGGGGTAGCCATCCTGGCCTGGAGAAGACAGTGATTATTGCTAGCGTCTATATTAGCCGCTTGCAGTGATCGAAAGTGAATATGGCAGGCTGGTTGTACCCAAGTTGATCGATTGATCAACCTGGTACATTCAGCCTGGTCATTATTGTTTCGAATCTCAGCTGGTTCCTGCTGAACCGGCCGAGATTCGAACCATGCATGGCCGACCTAGGACCAGAATCCCAGGACTGAAGGAGGAGAACTCTAAACCTAACTCATTGTTAACCACATGCCGACCGCCGCATGTAGATATACGTTGACAGAATGGCACGGACAGGCAAATGGGCATACAGGTACGTCCCTTTAAATTTGCCGCCGTGTGGTCGCGTGCGTGCCGCCGGCAGCGAGCACGCAACCCTGTCGCGAGCTCCGTAATCGTGCCTGCGGGACCTGCAGACTCGATGTCCGCCGGTGTCCAGCGATTGTGGCACAGAGCTGAAGAATGGGGAGATGTCAGTGTAAACGCAACATCTCCCCGCTCTTCCTAGTGACATGTTACTGATCGACTGTTCCCTCTCATCGGGAGCAGAGATCAGTGACGTGTCACTCGTAGCCATGCCCCCTAACAGTTAGATTTACTCCCTAGGACACACTTAACCCCTTCCCAGCCCCCTAGTGGTTAACCCCTTCACTGCCAGTCACATTTACACAGTAATCAGTGCATTTTTAATCGCACTGATCGCTGTATAAATGTGAATGGTCCCAAAATAGCGCCAAAAGTGTCCGATGTGTCCGCCATAATGTCGCAGTCACGATAAAAATCACAGATCGCCGCCATTACTAGTAAAAAAAAAAAATCATTAATAAAAATGCCATAAATCTATTCCCTATTTTGTAGATGCTATAACTTTTGTGCAAACCAATCAATAAACGCTTATTGCCATTTTTTTTTACCAAAAATATGTAGAAGAATACATATCGGCCTAAACTGAGGAAAAAAATGTTTTTTTATATATTTTTTGGGGATATTTGTTATAGCAAAAAGTAAAAAATATTGCTTTTTTTTTCAAAATTGACACTCTTTTTTGTTTATTGCGCAAAAAATAAAAACGGCAGAGGTGATCAAATACCACCAAAAGAAAGCTCTATTTGTGGGAAAAAAAGGACGTCAATTTTGTTTGGGAGCCACGTCGCACGACCGCGCAATTGTCAGTTAAAGCGACGCAGTGCCGAATCGCAAAAAGTGCTCTGGTCTTTGGCCAGCCAAATGGTTCGGGGCCGAAGTGGTTAATAGAAGGAATTGTCCTATCAAGGCAATTCTTTAGTCATTTTCCTATTTAAGCTGTAGAAGGGTCAAGTTTCTGCTGTCAAATAGCCTCAACTTCGTCATTCTTTTATCTCTAAGGATTATTATATAAAGGGTTGTGTTATCTGCCGAGTGCTATACATTACCTGAGGGTGAAGGCTCATGAGATAGGAAAAGATTGCGGTCAATAAAACACACAGACATAGGTGATAACTATACTTATCAACAACACTTGCATGCATTATAAAAATACATCAAAGTCAAGATTTCTGCCTATCTTTTATTGCACCTTGTCACTCTTCTAAAGGATCCATTTTGTAGGCTTGACCAGTGCCACTGTGATGTCATTAGTTAACGCTGAGGTAAAATATTGACTCCTCAACTGAAACAGTAGATTCCATTTCTGGGACCCTGTCACAGAAAGATTTATTTTTCAGATCGCAAGATCAAAGGGAAGGAGAGGTAAGTATGCGACCAAGAACTTAAAGAGGGAGTCCACCCAAACCGCAAAAAAAAAAAAAAAATATTAAAAGCCAGCAGCTACAAATACTGCAGCTGCTGACTTTTAATAAATGGCCACTTACCTGTCCCAGGGTCCAGCGATGTCGGCAGGGGACGCCGAGAACCCGCTCGGTTCTCGGCAGCTGCCGCCGCCATCCTAGGTGAGGGAATCAGAAAGTGAAGCGTTGCGGCTTCACTTCCCGGTTCCCTACTGCGCATGCGCGAGTCGCGCTGCGCGTCCCAATTGGTCCCCGCTATCTCCTGGGACCTGTGTGTTTCCCAGGAGACAGCGCGGAGGGACAGGAAGAGGCATAGACTCCCATGGGAGTCTATGCCGGAAGTGGGTGCAAATACTTGTCTTAGACAGGTATCTGCACCCCTCTCCCCCCTGAAAGGTGCCAAATGTGACACCGTAGGGGGGGAGGGTTCCGAAAAGCGGAAGTTCCATTTTTTAATTTACATTAGTAAGGGTTAAGCTGGCCATAGACGCTTCAAAATCTCGGCCAGTTCCTGCTGAACAATGTATAGGCATTTATGGGATTTGAATCATGTATGGCCAGACTTAATGTACCCAAGTTGATCAATCAACTTGGGTACAACCAGCCTTCCAGATTTTACATGCGATTATCGTTAGCTGCTTGTATAGTCGCTAGCAATGATCACTGTCTTCTCCTGGCAGGGATGGCTTCCCCCGCTCGGACAACACAATGGGGTTGATTTACTAAAGGCAAATAGACTTTGCCTTTAAAAAAGTGCAGTTGCTCCAAAGCTTAGTAAATGAGGTAAAGCTTCACTTTGCAGAGAATATCGAATTACATGCAAGAAATAATAAATAAATAAAAAAAACAGCATTTTTTCTTGCACATGCTTGGATGATGGAAAACCACAGACCTTCTGCCGATTCATTAAGCTATGAAGCAACCGCACTTGCAGAGTGCAAAGTTTATTTGCCTTTAGTAAATAAACCTCAATGGCTCCAGGTTGCAGGGAAGAAATTTGCTCCGTCAATGGCCAGCCTTAGTTTTAAGGTTGCAAGGTAATGTCACTAGGGTAACTCCTTGGCAAAATCTACAAGCACCATGTTCCAAGAACTAAATTGCCTGCCGTGTGAAAGCACCACATACACAAAAATACCTTATCAACATCGTTCTTTTTTCATTTGCCTGGCTAAACTGGAGAAGAGTCAAGTTTCTGTTGTCAAACATCTTCAGCGTTGTCATGTGTTTATATCTCAGGATTATTATATAAAGGGTTGTGTTATCTGCAGAGTACTTTACATTACCTGGGGGTGAAGGCTCAGGAGATAGGAAAAATAGTGGTCAATAAAACACAGATATATGTAATAATTGTAATTGGCAACACTTGCATATATTCTAAAAAATACAGCAAAGACGAGACATATCTTTTATTGTACCTTGTCACGGTACTAAAGGATCCATTTTGTATGTTTTATCAGTGCTACAGTGATATTATTAGTTATTGATAATGAGTATTCACTGAGGTAACATATCGGCTCCTTGGCCGAAACTGTAGATTCCATTACAGGGACCTTGAGCCCCAGATGATTAGTCATTGGAGCAGAGTACCCTGCTGAAGGTGAGGTGAGTATACAAACAAGGAAGTCAATTTACATTAGTAAGGGCTAGGGTTGCAGGGTAGTGTGATTAGGGTATATTGCTCTCAGTGTTAGGAGCTCTGCAGCAAAAGCTACCAGCACTAAGCTTTAAAGTGGTGTTCCGGACGAAATTATACTTTTTAAATAAAAATACCCCTATAATACACAAGCTTAATGTATTCTAGTAAAGTTAGTCTGTAAACTAGGGTCCATTTTGTTAGTTTATAGCAGTAGTTTGTTATTTTATAAACTTACAGCAGGCCGTGGCCATCTTAAGTGTGGGCATTTGAAGCCAGACTGTATTTCTTCCTGGATCTCACCCTTGCAGATCTCGCACATGCTCAGTACAGCACAAGCAGTGTAATAGGTTTCAGGTCAGGTTTCCATAGCAACGGCAGTGTCAGAGGAAGTTGCCGCCCCTTCCCAGAAGGAATTGCAAACAGGAAATGATGCGATGGGCCACGGCCAGGGAGGGGGAAGTGAGAAATGAATACAGCAGATATACAGTAGGTGCTAAGAAAAAAAAAAAATATCAAATTCATTTAGAGTGCACAGTTTAGTGAGGGATGCTGAAGAGTTGTAAAAGTGGGTGGAACTCCACTTTAAGCACTGGAAGAAGAGAATTCCAAACCTAACTCATAAGTTGCCTGCTGTATGAAAATACCACATTTATGACAGTGTTTGAAAAAGAACTGTAGGTGCTGTCCATAGCAAGATTTTTTTTCTCAAAAAGCAATAGATGAACCTACTACAGCAGGGAAATTCAAATTAACCATCTCTTCCCCAAGGCCAATAAAGTTCCAGGTCCTACTAAGTTTGGTAAACTATCAGTGATCCCATTCCTTAATGTTGATTTAAATTTTTTCTTTAACATTTTAGCCAACAGACTCCTACCCTACCTCCCTTTAAATTGATCCTAATGATCAGGTTGGCTTTGTCTCATTACGGGAAGCCAGAAACAAGATCAATCTCATTCAGTCCACCCAGTCAAGGACTACCTCATTATTGCTCCTGTCTACGAATGCAAAGAAGGCCATTGACAGAGTGCACAGGCAGTGTCTGAAATCCTTTAATATGGGTTCTCACATATCACGTGATTTTGGGCTCTCTGTTCTACTCCCTAGGTAGCAGTCAGGTCAGACTACTTCACCTTCTCACATGGAACACATCAGGGATGCCCCCTGTCCCCATTGATTCTTAACCCCCCTGGCGGTATTCCCGAGTCTGGCTCGGGTTGGATTTTTTATACCAAAAGCGGTATCCCCGAGCCAGACTCGGGCTTGCATCGCAGGATCCAGGAAGAGTATACTTACCTTGTCCCCTGGATCCTGCGATGTCTCCCCGATGTGATCGGCGAGCCGCCGTGTCTCGCTCGATTCACAGTGCCGAGCTCCGTTCCCTGCGAGCGTTGCGACGCACGGGGACGGAGTTCGGCGGTAAATTCAAAAGTAAAACACACAGTATAGATACAGCATACTGTAATCTTACAGATTACAGTACTGTATCAAATAACTACACATCCCCTTTGTCCCTAGTGGTTTGCCCAGTGTCCTGCATGCAGTTTTATATATATAAAACTGTTCTTTCTGCCAGGAAACTGGAGATTGCCCATAGCAACCAAAACTGTCTCTTTACATCAAAAGTGGTTTTAGAGCAGCTAGAAAAAAGCGATAATAAATTAGAATCACTCGCAGAATTGAGCGATAGTGATTTGTGGGGAGATCCGTCATCAAACACTAAAAGTAACAAAAGCTAAAATTCTGCAACTGAGCAAATTTCAGTGTTTTTGATTTGATTACATTATTATATAATTTTTATTATTATTATATTATTATTTGTTATAATTATTTATAGTTATTTATTATATTATAATTTTTTATTTAGTTTTTCAAACTTTATCATACCCGGGATGTCTACTAGACTCTTGTTTGGACAGATTTAAGTGAACTATTCCTAAGAATTACAGGCCTACAATATAAAACGCCAAATTTCTGTGCAAAATAATTGTACCGCTTTCAGCACCTAAAATCAGAAATAATCATACCGCCAGGGAGGTTAATCTAACCTCCAAACCACTATAATGTAGTATTAGGACAAAACAATCTGTTTAATGCCCCGTACACGCGATCCGAAAATCGTACGAAAAATGCCGCATTCGAATCGATCGTACGATAATCGGATCGTTAGTACAGAGCTTCCGAGAGCCGATCAGGACAGTTCATCCGATATTATTCTATCGGACATGCACGGAAATTTTTTTCGTACGATGCCAGATCGTACGATTTTCGTTTCATCAGTACACCTATCATTCGAAAATGCAATACAAATGCATTACAACACATGACATCACTTCCGAATTTTTATTCTGTCGTACGGGAATTTTCGTGACTTTAGTAAACTCATCAGATTCGACGTGAGATCAGCATGCAAAAAAAAAGGGCCGATCATTCGTCCGATAATCGGATCGTGTGTACGGGGCATAAGGCTTGACATCTCGAGCCCACCACAAAGTTGCAGCATATACTAATGACCTGCTCTTTATATCCAATCCAGAGATTGCTCTTCCAAAACTCCTGACACTTTTTAAATAATATAGCAGACCATACACAGCGTGAAAGAAGACAGTGATTATTGCTAGCAGCTATACCAGCTATACCAGCCACTAGCGATACTTGCAGGTAAGTTGGTTGTACCCAAGTTGATCGATTGAACAAAGTGGTACCTTCTGCCTGCCCATACATGGTTCGAATCTTAGCCACTCCTTGCTGAAGTCTATGGCCGGCCTTAAAATCATCAATCAAACTTTTTACAGGCCTATGATCTCTAACCATCCATCCCCCATGACTGATTTTTGGGGAACCTGATTTCTCATCTGGCACAGAAATTTAACACCCCAGACAGTTTATGGACTAAATTCCATCTTCTACACTTCCTAGATCCAAATGGTTGGTTGAGCTAATGAGAAAATGTAAAATCTGATCTCATCACCCCTGGACACATGGGCCGCATACCAAGTCTGACACTTTTGGGGGCCTATTTTAGGTCATGACACGCTTTTTCTGACCCCTACCCCATTTGAAGGCCTCTGCCAGGACACATTCTGAACTGCAAACATCACTATCACCTTAGCAAATTGACAGGGCTATTATTTGTCCACATAGGTCATCTTTAGCTAACTTACTCCAGGAACCAGGCTACAAACTGCTGTCTCGCTGGTACCAAGCCCCAATGCTCCTCCAGAAAATCTATCCACAGGTCTAAAATCCTGCTGAAGATATCAATTAGAACCAAAGACTGCTCTACATGGAACTGCTGTTGGATTTGTCCGTTATGGGCTGAAGCCTGCGAACGAAACCTCCGGCCCACCTCTGATGACTTTAGGGTCAGACACAGTTGTCTATCCATTTCATGTTAATAACGTTCTGCTGAAGTGAAACAAATTGTCCCTCGCTGTTGTTCTGTAAAGTGCAGCTGGGTTATGTATCCCTACCATGTGGATCAAACTAAAAATACATCCTTACAAATATCATTTGTTAAAATCAGCGAAATCACGACAATGGAAGACAACTTAGAGGAAAAATACTGAAACACCTGGTTTCCATGGATTGACTTTACTTTCCTTTCTCATCTGAAAATAAGTCCATGCTGGTTCCCACTGGATGATTAATATAAGTTGTCAACAGCTTTCCTTATATTCGTTGGTTGGGATAATATTATATGCACTATATGGTCTGTTTCTCAAGGCACACCATTATACGCCTTCGAAATATACTGTACCTCTGCAAAGTTCCTGATGCACTCATTCTTTTCTCCATTCTATTCACCTCTACCTCCTCATCCTCCCCATATACACTTTCCCTAACCTGTAAACTTTGCCGACAGGGGTCCGCAATCAAGAATAAAAAAAAGAAAATGAGAAACTGCTTGCTGTAGGTCAGCCCACATACCACATATTTCCTTGTAGACACATTTTGATGCAAGAGGCCTAAGGCTTATACAGTATGATCTTTTTCCATTACAAACTATACAATATACAAATTATTGTTGTTGGAGGCAATATTATGGCTGCATTCACACTTTGATGAAGCAGGAATAAGGGTTCCTAATACAGCTTATTTACTTAAATGGGCTGCCCTATGCGCATTTGTTGCCTGAAAAGAAGCTCCTGCTCCCTTTCCGGTGACAAGCTTCCCACAATTTTGAAAGGTGCGGTTTGCTGCAATTGGCACGTGTCAATCGCGGCAGAGACTTATCGCGTTTGGGGTGCCATTGAAGCATAATGGCACCCAAACACATACAGTTTGTTGTGCTGCGATTACCACGCTATTTGGGATTGGGGTGGAATCGCAGCGGTTCTGCCTGCAATCCCAAATCTCAAGATGTGAACGGGGCCTTATGCGTTACAAAGTTGACTATCATCTCAATTCCTATTAAAGCTGTAGGCATCTTTTCCTGACCCTGAAATGGTTGTTACCAAAACATTCTGCTTACCACTGTAAAAGTTAAACATTTATAAAGTGTATGTACACCCAACCACTAGAATCCTATATAAGCTTTAGGCTTGGCTCACAGCTACAAGGTGCAACCAAGTGCGGGAGCATTTATGCACATTTTTTGTGCATTCCTGCGAGTTGCATGTAGGGCAGCCTGTTCATTTTAGTTAAGCCTCTAACTCTTTTATGAAAATATGCCACACCAAACTGCATATTTGGTGCACGATTTTGCGCATGTTTCCAATGCGCAGAGATATTAACCTAGCCTTAACATGCTGATATCTTTGCAAACCTAATTTTCAATATTTTGAAATCTGCAGTCCCTGTTTACTCCTGCATTGTCACACTCCTGATGGTGACTGCAAATGGTGAAACATACACTATATTACCAAAAGAATTGGGACGCCTGCCTTTTACAGGCACATGAACTATAATGACATCCCAGTCTTAGTCCGTAGGGTTCAATATTGAGTTTGCCCACCCTTTGCAGCTATAACTGCTTCAACTCTTCTGGGAAGGCTGTCCACAAGGTTTAGGAGTGTGTCTATGGGAATGTTTGACTATTCTTCCAGAAGTGCATTTGTGAGGTCAGGCACTGTTGGACAACAAGGCCTGGCTCGCATTTTCCGCTCGATTTCATCCCAAAGATGTTCTATTGGGATGAGGTCAGGACTCTTTGCAGGCCAATGAATTTTCTCCACCCCAAACTCACTCATCCATGTCTTTATGGACCTTGCTTTGTGCACTGGTGCGCAGTAATGTTGGAACATGCCATCCCCAAACTGTTCCCACAAAGTTGGGAGCATAAAATTGTCCAAAATGTCTTGGTATGCTGCCCCCTTTAAGAGTTTCCTTCACTGGAACTAATGGGCTAAGCCCAACCCCTGAAAAATAACCCCGCACCATAATCCCCCCTCCACCAAATGATTTGGACCAGTGCACAAAGCAAGGTCAATAAAGACATGGATGAGCAAGTTTGGGGTGCAGTGGAGTGGCCTGCAGAGAGTCCTGACCTTAACCCGTTAGAACATTTTTGGGGTGAATTAGAGTGGAGACTGCAAGCCAGGCTTTCTCGCATAACATCAGTGCCTGACCTTACAAATGCACTTCTGTAAGAATGGTCAAACATTCCCATAGACACACTCCTAAACCTTGTGGACAGCCTTCCCAGAAGAGTTGAAGCTTTTATAGCTGCAAATGGGGGGGGGGGGGGGGGGGCAACTCAATATTGAACCCTATGGGCTAAGACTGGGATGCCATTAAAGTTCATGTGTGTAAAGGCAGGCGTCCTAATACTTTTGGTAATATAGTGTACATTACACAGGCGTGGTCCACTGTTGTAACCCTTAAAAAGCCCGCCCTTAGACATGCCATGAAGTCATCTCTGAAGTGTATAAATGCAGACAGTAAGTGGCTGTAAGGAGGTTGCAGATGATCAGTAGTACTGAGGTGCAACAAAAGATGAAAAAAAGTGAAATATTTGAATAAAAAAAATAAAATAACTGTCTATCATAAGCAGCACATTAGCAAATAACATATCATATCTTTTAAATGAAGCTAGACTAGAAAAATATGTAGGCCACCATTGCTGAACTTTCCTACTGAGAATTCTAGTTGTCGGGCTGTCATGCTACGAATATCCTGTTTTTTTTTTATATAAATCTTTTACCTAGTGCGGGGTTTCCCCCACTCCCTATGTGGTGACGCGGTGGCGTTGGCGGTTCTTTGAATTCAGGAAAAACTTGTTTTTGTATGTAAGTCTTTCGGGTCTTTTAGGATTAGTGTCCCTTTTAAGGTCAGGGAGTGAGATAGCGCCATAGATTAAAGGCAGCTTTCCTTTTTGTGTGATGAGGAGATCTCTCAAGATGAAGTGTTCATTTACTTTGTGGAACGAGGACAATTAAAAGCAACTTGAACGTCAACATTCATCTTATCCATTTCCTGTGCGGCCCCTTGTTTTCTTTCTATAAATAGATCTCCTAATTAAGAAATAGAGGAATACATTAGCCCTCAGGCCTTTTTTATTAGTGATGTCACCGGCCGTCGCCATGGTAAGGTCTTTAATCCCTGCAAAAAATAGGTCCTTACAGTGACTGTGTCTATATATAGATGGCAGGGCTTGTGACTGGCATCCATCATTGCTTTAATGTGGAAGGTACGATGTACACACCGCTCTGCCTATACTGTGTAAACACTTCATTCTGTTACCATTACACGCAAAGATTTAGAGTAGAACTAAAGGCAGTTTTTTAAATTTTGGATAGAGTAAGTGGTGGTGGTGGTGGTGGTGGTGGTGGTGGTGGGGGGGGGGGGGGGCATGGGTTATAACCCGTGTCAACTATTTTTTTGCTATCTGTGTCCCATTGGGGAGATTTCCCATTCACTTCCTGTCTCATAGCCCAAACAGGAAGTGAGGGGAAATCCCTCCTTAGTGAAGAAATCCCTGGTTGTCACCAGAACTAGTGTCCCCATTGGAAGATTTACCCTCTATTGCTGTTCTAGTAAGCCAAAATTTGTGATTTTCCTTCACTTTCACTCTTGGTGATAACAGTAAACAGGATAAATCAAGGGTGAATCTCCATAATGGAGGCACTGACCAATAAAAACATGACAGGGGTTCTAATCCCTCTCCACGCTAACGCTAAAAAAAAAAACTCTCCACTCACTTTTTCTAAAACGAAAAAGTTTGGCCTTTAGTTAAATCTTAAGTGTTTAGAACCCACGTCAATTCTTTATTGCTGTTTTTATAGCCATTGGGAATTCTCCTCATTTGTAGTCACCAAGAAAGGAGGCACAGAAAATCTTTCCAACTGGAACACAGACAGTAATAAAATCCTGCCTATATTTATTGTGAAAGAAAAGATTACAGAAGGTACTTTTAAAGCTTCAGTTTCCACCTTAAAGTGGTTGTATAGTCTTTTTTTTTTACTTTTACCTACAGGTAAGCCTATAATAAGGCTTACCTGTAGGTAAAAAAAATATCTCCTAAACCTTTACGGTTTAGGAGATATTCCCCTTGCTATGAGCCGCTGACTGCAGCGGCGCATGCGCACAGGGGATTCTCGGCTGAAGGCCGGCAACTGCCGGACCATGCCGAGTAAGAAATCTCCCGAGCGCATGCATGGGAGTGACGACATCGCGGTTTCAGCCACTCACAGCACTGGAACCGCGATACCCGGAAGACACACTGAGGCAACATGACAGCTCCCTTGGCGTGGACCAGGTAAGATACCGACGCCTCGTTCTAAGGTAAGTATTTCATAATGAGCTAGTATGCGGTGCATACTAGCTCATTATGCCTTTTGCTTTACAGGGGTAAAAAAAAAAAAATTTCAGCGGGTATACAACCGCTTTAAGTGGAAGTAAACCCTTTTTGGCACTTGTACCTATAGGTACATCTATAATAAGGCTTACCTTACCTGTAGGTACAGTTAACATCTCCTAAACATGCACCATTTAGGAGTTATTCACACTCCATGTAGCCGGTGATGTCAACGGCGCATGCGCTCTGAAGGGACGGCATACCTGCGCCGTCCCCTCAGAGCTCCGTGCCGCGATCTGTGACTCCCGCACGCATGCCTGAGAGTGACGTCATCACGCCACGGCCAATCAGACGGCCAGGGGACGCGAACCTGGTAGACAGACCGGGTGAAGATGGAAGCGCCTTCAGCAGTGACTGCACGCCGCTGGAGGGCTTCGTTCTAAAGTAAGTATTTCATATTGTGCTAGTATGCGATGCTAGCACATTATGCCTTTACCTTGCAGGGTTTAAAAAAATAAATAAATTGGTGCAGTTTACTAACGCTTTAAAGCAGTATTAAACCCAAAACCTAAAATGTAATATATTACTGCTTACCAATCATTAGATGTGATGGCTTCATCAATTTTACTTTTCTTTGTCTTTTTTCCCCCTCTGTTTTCACCTGGTGATCTGGCCAGTAACACACCTCTGGTAATAGTGAGACGCAACTCTGGAGTAATAAGCATAGGAGGCACAGCGGACAGCAGCATTGTCAGTCTGGGGGGAGGGTGGTGTTACATGTATTAGCAGATTTAGATGCACTAAGATGTTGAATACAAACTCCAGCTTACGCTTTAAAAACAGTTACAGCAAACTGTTTTTTATTCCTTGTGTGGAATAAAGGTTTTACATGAAAAAAATAAAAGCTGATTTATAGAGAGAGAGTCCCCATTATTCCTCACAAGGAGAAACAATAGGAAAAGGAGATTTTGAAGGTGCCTACAAATACTGTATATATAATACCATTTAAAATGTATCCAAATTCTTTATTAATACAACTTTAAAACTATATCTACATAAAAAAAACATGTTATATTGACATTCAAAACATACCCGTTCTGTGCACCAGTTTTCTCTTTTTTTTTCAAACTGCATGAAATGAATACATTGTTCTGTATTGTTTATTAGACATTAAAGCTATCAAGACCGTAAGGTGGATCCTGAGGAAGCCCTCCATTTGGGTTAAACGCGTCGATCCAATATCTACTGTGCTATATACTGGTGCACAGAACGGGTATGTCTTGAATGTCGATATAACATTTTTTTTTTTTTTTTTATGTAGATGTATTTTTTAATTTGTATTGATAAAGAATTTGGATACATTTTAAATGGTATTATATATACATAAATTGCAGGCACCTTCAAAATCTTTTTTTTTCCCATTGTTTCTCCTTGTGAGGAATAATAATAAAGAGGGGACTCTCTCTCTATAAATTTACTCTATAGAAGGGATGGTGCCAGATGTTTTTCTGATATAAGGCCCCCCTTTCCCTATTACCTAAATAAAAGCTGATCATATTAATCACCCGTCAGTGTTAAGTGGTTTGTCTCATCCACCCAAACTGATACATTCTGCTGGAGAGCTTGTGAAAAACAACAAATTTACTGGCCAGATCACCAGATAAAAATAAAAGAAAGAAAGACTAAAAATGGAAACTAATACAGCCATCACTTCTAAGAATTGGTAAGCTGCAATATGTTACATTTTTGGTTTTGGGTTTAATACTGCTTTAACCACTTCAACCCCGGAAGGATTTACCCCCTTAATGGCCAGGCCATTTTTTGCGATACGGCACTGCGTCGCTTGAAATTAAATTTGTATCTTTTTTTTTCTCCCACAAATAAAGCTTTATTTTGGTGGTATTTGATCACCTCTGCGGTTTTTATTCTTTGCGCTATAAACAAAGAAAGAGCGACCATTTTGAAAAAAAAACCTATATTTTTTACATTTTACTATATAATAAATATCCCAAAAAAAAGTCTTCATCAGTTTAGGCCAATATGCATTCTTCTACATATTTTTGGTAAAGTCGCAATAAGCGTCTATTGATTGGTTTGCGCAAAAGTTATAGCGTCTACAAAATAGGTGATAGATTTATGGCATTTTTGTTATTATTATTTTTTTTTTTTTACTAGTAATGGCAGTGATCAATGATTTTTATCAGGACTGCGACATTGCGTCGGACGGATCGGACACTTTTGACACTTTTTTGGGACCAGTGACATTTATACAGCGATCAGAGCTAAAAATAGCCACTGATTACTGTATAAATGACACTGGCAAGGAAGGGGTTAACACTAGTGGTGATCAAGGGGTTAAGTGTTCCCTAGGGAGGTGTTTCTAACTGTAGAGGGGAGTTGCCGACTGGGAGTAGAGAGAGATCGCTGTTCCTGATTACTAGGAATAGACGATCTCTCTCTCTCTACTCCCCTGTCAGAACGGGAATCTGTTTTGTTTACACTGGCAGATCCCTGTTCTGCCTCTCTGTGGACCGATCGCAGATGGTGGCCGGCGACACACGCCGTGGAGCCGTACCGGTACAGCGGTTCGCACAATAGAGCCGCCCTGCTGCAGTATATCTCTGGCGGCTGGTCGGCAAGTGGTTAGGCTGGCCATACTTAAAGCAAATGTTGGACAGTTCTCAATGAACTGAACAAAATTCAAGTCGAGGATGGTCCTGTGGGGCATCCTTCTGCCTGACATCAGTTGATCTAAGTGGAGTCGGGCAGATAATTGTTGGCTGAATGGCAGCTGTATCCTATCAGATGTAGTCCCTGTTCAGATAGTCTGACAGCCACTGTGATTGGCTTTCACATTGGTCACATGGTTTGGAGAGCCTGTCCTGATCAGAAGCTGTGACAGCTCCATCAGTGTGCTGGGAGCACGCTCTTAGCACACAGCCTCCTGCCGCCATGAATGCATACATGCAGTGGCTGGGCGTTAAAGTCCGTCTTTCATCATTAGCTCTTCGGTATGTAAATGAACAGTGTGACACACAAGTGTGAATGGTGGAATATTGCAGAATAAAAATATAGGAGCTGCCATTGCTGACTTGTTTTTTTGAAGTTGTGAGCTCCAAGGCTTGCATCCTGATCCTTACTTACTAAGTCACTTACATGGACCATGCATGTTCAAATCATGCATCGGGATCTCCGATATGTACAAGCTTGTTCCAAGGCAGTGACTTAGCAGGAAGTGAAAGATAAAAGGTGCTTGCCATCAAATGTCCCTAAGACTTGTTCATACAAGCGTAAAGAACAGACTATTGCTGCACGTAATAAATGTTTTGTAAAGCAAATGCCTGCTCTTTACATAAATAGCGAATGGTCTCTAGTACACGCAACACGTTTGCATCACATTGCCTTCATTTTGATCTTGCCTGCAACGTTTTTCAGGCTTTATAACTTGCAAAGCTTGCCAAATGCCAATGGAAGCATGCCAAAGTGGTTTCTAAATATTCCCAAGGCTTTTGGCATGCGTTTGTGGTGCACTACAGCAAGGATTTCTCCTGGCTTTCCTTGAAACACATCAAAAATGCACCCAAAACCCGAACTAAGACACGTTTTTATCTTTGCTTAAATGGATCGATCTACAACTAAGATGTGGCAATGTGGGTGAGTGATAACCTATAATTGGCACCACATCCCTTGAAGAACATTCACTTATAGTACAGCTGAAAAATGAAGATAATTTCTTGTCATTTTTAAAATGAAAATTTTAATGTTGTGATTTAATAAATTGTTATTCTTTTATATACTGTATGTAGTGGAATTGCTGTCTATTTCAAGCACCCTTAATGTCCCATCAACCTTTTTGTATAACTATAAGACATTTTATATCTCCCAACTTTCCCAACCAGACCCCCGTTCCATAAAGTCCCTGTTTTACTTCTGGTGTAAAAATCTGTGTCAATAAATGTTATATTTAATTGCCATAGTCTTTAAAGTGCTAAACCTCTCATATATCTCTCAGGTTATTGTATGGATTGCTTTAAAACTCTAATATGAATTATATAAAATATAAAAGTAAAGTTGAGGTGGGTGGAAAGTACTCAACAACAATAATGTAATCAGTTCTTCCCTCATGGATATTACCTTTTGTATCACTTGACCTTCTCTTTCAGATTGTAAGCTCTTACGGTCAGGACCCTATGTTTCCTATTGAATTGTAATGTAACTGTACTGTATACCCTCACTATGTAAAGTGCTGGCAAACTGTTGGCACTATACAAATCCTGCATAATAATACAATATTAATACAGTATATTGTAGCTTACCAGTCTTTAGATGTGGTGGCTGCATTTATTTTCTTTTTTCAAGTTCTTTACGTTATTTGCACCTGGGAATCCCTCCAGTAACTCACTTGCTTTCCTAGGTTGACAGAGGTTATTTCTTATATCTTGTATAAAAAGTTCAGGCCCCTTATCTAAAGTATATAGTGAACCAAAGTGCAGCCATTTTCCTTACACTTACTGTACTGTATCTATGGAGAAGCAGTGTTCTCACCTAAGGGGAGAACTACAGAAACCTCTCCCTAAAATAGATGGGAGGGGCTCTGTAGTTCTCAGCGATAACTGGCAACAAGGTAACTGGTAAGACTGTAGCACAGGAAGTTATCAGTTCATTAGATTTCTAGCAAGGTCAACTGGTATTTCTTTTTTTTTTTGCACTTATTGAACAGATATAACAAAATACTTTCAGTGGTTATTTAACAGACCACAATAGACCAAGTATAAGAAATTAATTGTTAGGGTTTCCATACCCTTTAACCCTTTTGCGCCGGCACCTCCCGGCCCTTTAAGGGGTTTCAGATGCCAGGAGGCGGGGTGGGGTTTCGTGATCACGTAACTGCCATGATTGGCTGTCACGACGATCACATGATTGGAAAGCTCCCGATTGCAAGAAGAGCTTTCCGTTAGCCATTGGTAACCGTGCCAGGAGCACACAGGGCTCGCTCTTGGCACAGCTGTGTTGGCTAATTGGTACGCAAATATACGGCCGCTCTGCGCCAATGCCTACCCGCTGAGAGTTCGCATATTTGCGTACTGTCTGCGCCTACAGGTTTAAGTGATCATTCTAAAGAATTCAATTGAAAGTCCTGGCAAATTCTAATTATATTTAAACCTGCTTCCACCAGTATTCTAACCCTATTTAACTACTCTGTAATGCAAAGAGGTCTATACTTACCTATGATGAGGGCACTCCGGTCACTTGATCAGCTTCCAGCGCCGGCTCAAATGTAGAAGAGGGACAGCAAGCAATGGATTCCACATAGTAAGTCTATGGGGGACATCACCGCATACATTGTGCAGTTGTTGTCGACGATCTGATCTCTCCTCTTCACTGAAACTGGACTTTGGAGAGATCGTGTGACCGGACCAGAGCATCCTCAGTATAGGTAAGTTTAGACATCTTTCCTTTCACAGGTTAGTTAGAATAGGCTTAGAATGGGAGCAGGTTTAAGTATAGTTAGGATTTGACTGAACTTCTACTTTAATTTACCCTGGCCCACATAATTGTGGGGTGTAGGAGGGTTTTGGCTATTGCCTAAATATTATGTGTTTAAAGGTGTTCCTCTTTCCTATCTCTGAAGGTTGGGAGGATTGGTTATGGTAGGAAATCTGGGCAACTGGAAGACACACAATCACACAGAGAAAGAACAAACAAGCAGCTTTCAGATCGTGTCCCCGGTAAACATCAAGCCCAGGTCCCCAACTCTGTAAGGCCACATAGCTGACCACTTTTCAACTGCACTAAGCCTGTTTTTTCATTTGCTAAGAATTTTTCTAGCCAGTATATATTAGTACGATTTCTTCACCCTGACAGCAAAGACCAGACAGTACTTTCATTTACAAAAAGTGATTTTATTTGAAAACAGAATCACATGAAATGAGATCATTTGTGTCCCAAACAAATGCTTGTAAAGCTTCATTAAAGAGACTGATAGAAACAGGAATCGGATGTGTTATGGCAAAGGATGACCGCACACTTATTTCTATGGAAGAAGTGACTGAACAAAGATTTGCGTAAGCCTAGCCTCCTTCACTGCTGGAGAACTACAAGTCCTAGCAGGTCATAATTTGCAGTTTCACAGCAGCTGCAGAGTCTTAGGTTGGCCAAGCAGTCTACTTGGTTTAAACAGTACAAGTGGGCAAGTCATCCTTTAGCTCACAGACACAGGTGTCAATACTAATACATAGTATTAGAAGCCAATTTTCTGCACGCTCCTTAAAACAGAAGCTATTTAAGAAATTCAGCCACCATCGGAAGGCAGCTTATCAAAATAATCATTATATTAGTCCTGTATAGACACCATCCTGGTCACCAAGCTTCTTTCTGACTTATTTCATCTCGGAATCTTATCCAGTGTAAACATAGGTGCAATTTGGATATATCCCTCAAAGAATGAATGTCAGAAGGTCGTTATGTAGGTTAGTGTAGTGCCCAGGTACAGTCTCTCCCAAGGGCTTTGTGATTTGTTCAGTCCGTGCCCCACCTCATTTTTTGCACCTGGGAATTTGAGAACATTAGTCCAGGAATGGCCTCTTGTTTGGTCTTGAGTTCTAGCTCTTGTCATAAGGCACTTGGCTGTGAGTCAAGAAAATGGATCAGAGTCTATACACACACGTACTTTTTCCACCAAGCTTTAGATAGCGTTTTCATTTTGCTGGCAGTAGCAGCCACTTTTCTCTCCCGCTGGCTTTGAAGGTCAGAAAAACGGAGGCCAGAAAAGATGGCCATGTCAAACACCTCTTTCAGATTCTTTTGAGTAAGAGCAGAGCATTCGACATAACCCACAGCCCCGATTTTCTCAGCAAGGGCTTTGGCAGAGGATACGGGTACAGGTTTCTCACGGTACCGTGCCAGCTGGATCATGACTTTGACGTCCTCCCGAAGGTCACACTGAGTACCCACTAAAACGACTGGCACATTGGGGCAGTGGCATTGGATCTCAGAAATCCACTTTTCTGATATATTCTGAAAGGACGATGGGCTGACCACGCTAAAGCACAGGATGACGACGTCGGTTTTTGGGTAACAAAAGTGGCGCAGCTTGTCAAATTCATCCTGGAAAAGTAGAAAAGATTACATTAATTTCTGTTCTTTGAAACCGTAGGGAACAGAGGACGCTAGAAGGAAAACAAATGAGTTCTGTTCCTATTAGTACAGAATATTACAGACGGAAGAATGCTATGAGATATAGAACTGTCCATCCATTACAGGGTAACACAGACAGAAGGGAGCTATGGAAAATGAAGTCTGTTACTTCCACTACAGGGCCACATGACTGAGGGGTGTGGGGAGCTATGGGACATAGAGTCTGTCTCTTCCACTACAGGGTGACACAGACAGTAGGGATCTGTGAGACATTGAACCTGTCTCTCCCACTACAATGTGACCTGGACAGTAGGGAGCTACAGGACACGGAGTCTGTCCCTAACACTACAGGGTTCTCCAGACAGTAGGAAGCTACAGTACATGAAGTCAGTCCCTTCCACTACACGGTGACACAGATAGTAGGGAACTATGGGACATGGAGTCTGTTCCTTTCACTACTGGGTGACCCAGACAGAAAAGAGCTATGAGACATGGAACCTGACTCGTCAACTACAGGGTGACACAGTCAGAAGTGGGCTATGAGAGCTATGGGACATGTAGTCTGTCCCTTCCTGTACAGGGTGACACTGACAGAAGGGACACTGCAAGGTGAAACAGAAAGAAGGGAGTGATGAGACATGGAACCTGACCCTCCGACTACGGGGTGACACAGACAGTTGGGTGCTTTGAAACTTGGAACCTGACCCTCCCACTACAGGGTGGTACAGACAGTTGGGTGCTTTGAAACTTGGAGCCTGACCCTCCCACTACAGGGTGGTACAGACAGTTGGGTGCTTTGAAACTTGGAACCTGACCCTCCCACTACAGGGTGGTACAGACAGTTGGGTGCTTTGAAACTTGGAACCTGACCCTCCAACTACAGGGTGGTACAGACAGTTGGGTGCTTTGAGACTTGGAGCCTGACCCTCCCACCACAGGGTGACACAGAAAGAAGGGAGCTATGAGAAATGGGGTCTTTCCCTTCCACTATAATGTGACTCAGACAGGGTGCATTGGGACTGCGCTGAGCAGCCTTGCCCAGTGCAGTCCCAACGCAAGACGAGACAGAAAGACAGAGGCCAGTTCACAATGTGGTCTGAAAAAACAATACTTGCAGCACTTTTTTTCAGTACAACGTGGTGCAATGCAATCCACTTATTCCCACAATGCTGTGGCCAATAGATCTATACCATAAAAGTCAAACAAAAAAGTAAACAGTGTGATGTGCTGGTATTAGCACATTGGCATTGTTTCCTCCCAGCAAACCCTTTGATATGGACCCTGCCCCTACCAGCCAGAGTGACACCGGCAGCAGGAAACAATAAAATGTAAATTAATCACAGGGATTTATTGTTTATATTTTAATCTAGGACAGCGTGCATGTCACTTTGAAGGGTAACATGAAATGCAAGAGAGCTATGAGATAGGCAGTCTGTCCTTCCCACTGCAAGGTGACACAGATGGAAGGGATCTATGCAACAAGGAGTCTGTCATTCCCATTGCAGGGGGCCACAGATGGGAGGATCTATGTGACATGGAGTATGCGCCTCCCTCTGCAGGGGGACACAGATGGGAGGATCTATGTGACATAGAGTATGCGCCTCCCTCTGCAGGGTGACACAGATGGAAGGGATCTATGTGGCATGGAGTTTGCACCTCTGCAGGGTGGTTTGGATATAAGAGAACTAGGAGACGTGGAATCTGTCCCTCCTACTGCAGGGTGATACAAACAAAAGAAAGCTATGAGGCCTTGAGTCTCCTTGTCCCACTGCAGCGTGACACCGATAGAAGGGAACCATGAAACATGGAGTATGCTTGCTCAGTACATGCACTGCTAAATCACACCGTACCTGACATACCCAAGCTTGGAAGAACTGTGTCAAGTTTGGTGTGCCCCTCCCTCCTCTGCAGGGTGACGCACTAACACAGAACTATGAGTTCTAGAACCGAGCTATCCCCGTATACATGACATTCCTAGCTTGACTGAACTCTTACCTGGCCTGCGGTATCACACAGCTGCAGCTTCACTGGGGTGTTGTCAACTTGCACCAGAGCTGCAAGAAAGAAAAAAAAAGAAACATTAACATACATAGGATTAGTCCCCCCTGTGCAGCGGGAGGGGGGGGGGGGGTCCTATCACCCTGGGCTGTTGTATAATGCTGATAGGAAAATGATGTCATTCTGTTTGCCCTGGGGAGGAGTTGGCAGGACATGACCTTTCATTGTGGACCCTGGATCTGCATACAGACAGAATGCTGCATTGTGCATGAATTACTCTTTACTTCCTCCATGGACAAACCAGTAAAACCAAGCAATATAATAAGGTGATGGGGTTATAAAACAATTATGTAACACTATATTGCTTAGACAATGAAGTAAAATGACACCACGCCATGTTATAAATGTAATAACACAGAAACTATAATAAAATGTTATTACGGGCACATTATCTAGATAAGGGCTCAAATACAGCATTCACATGGGCAGAACTGTGATGTGTGATGCTATGGCAAGTTACATAAGGTCTAGTCCAAACCAGTTACTAAAAATATTAGTCTTTAAGATACATTCTTGGTTAGCAGAATCGTAGAAACAAGAATTCCCCCCAGGTAATGCAATACCCCAATATCGGATCCCTTTCTCAAGTATCCAGGATAAGGAACCTAGCCTGACTAGTAATCATAATATAGCAAAGCCAGGAAACAGGTTAAATGCAAATAAATAATCTTTGGGACCCAAATATATTGCATACACACATACACAATGGGCCACCAGACATGACTTCTTCAGTATACGTGTATACGTATTTACAGATGGTTTGAAGGATCTAACACCACAACCTGGCCATGTATGGAGCGGGAGCATTTGTAAAAGATCACCAACAAACTTGGGAAACTTGACCTGTGTCCAGTTGTCAATTGCAATGTGGTTTTGATGCAGATTTAAGCTAATACTTTAAACCCAATAGAAAGCTTACTCAACTGGGTTATGCCTGACTATACACAGGGCTTATTTTTCGAACAAAATTTCAACACCGTCACAATTCTCAGAATTTGGGAGTGAACAAACAAACGTAACCTTTTTGGGTCACTGGTTTGATTTATCTGGTATTGTTCCCAAATCCTGATCATTTGAACATGGAACATCAGAAGATATTCCTTAGATTGCAAATTGCTCTCCTGAAGGATTGCCCATATTACGAACCTTTCTCAAAAGCTACCACCTGGAGAGAATAATTTACCAACAAACTAGTAAACCATTTTGACTGAGATTTTCCATGTTTATTCTTTAGCAGTGGTTCTTGTATCTGGAATATTATGTTTGTATTCAAAGAATCAACACTGAAAATAAAATGTATTTAACCCCAGTTTTGCGCTTGTCTGAGAAAACCAGTACCTCCAAGGGGGAGATCATTTAAATCAGATACAAGGATAGGAAACCCCTAATTTTGACCTATTAAGTCAACTTGATCATTTCCACTACAATACAGTCAAGTGTGAACCTACCTGAGAAGTCATCGAATGCCGTAGGAATGTATCGAGTCGGGTAGCCATTGGTGGTGTAGCTGACCAGCAGGCTGGTCTTGCCCACCGCACCATCTCCCAGAAGCACGCATTTCAGGTTCCTCTCTTGACACCCAGCTGTAGGTAGAGGCTTAGGCTTGTGTGGTGGCACAGGGGGTGCAAAGTGTGACGTGTACTCCATGGACAGGTCTTGAGGGGGCATGGTCCTCTGGTTAAAGGGTGTCCACCTTGCCAGGTCTGCACAGGTATTCTGACCAGAAAGGCAGAGAAGACTTTTTAAAAAGGGTTTTTTTTTTTCTATCCCCCTCCCTCTTTGTGAAAAAGCCACCCCTGCACTCCTGGGAACTCAGCAGGCTGAGAGCTGGGATCAGGAGAGGGAGGAGCTGTAGACAGGCTTGGATAATCAATGTGGAGAGATGAAGAGAACTAAAGGATTTGAAGCGGTTGGGGGAGGTGAAAGCAAAGGGAGGAGGGGAGCTCTGGGGGGTGGGATAGAGAGCTGTGCCTCTCACAGGACGGTTTTGCATAGAAATGGAAAAAAGGGATTGTGCTCTGTAAAGTTGGCTCACACAAACACTGCTCCCTCTAAGCTAGGACAGGGTAATGGAGGAGTTAAAGCTTGCAGCTCTGCTCCACCCTGAAGGCTGCATTGAGGATCTGCTGTTTCTGTCCTGCACAATGGACTCTGAACTTTAACTCTCGCCTTCCCTTCTGTCAGCTTTTAGAGAAGGGACAACATCCTGCTTTAGTGCTTTGTCAGTGTTATCGTATTATTTTCTACTTTAAACAGCTGGTAACCTATACTGCGTGCGTCAGAAGCCCAAAAAGTGCATAGACTTACTCCCCATACTTGTTAAAAGTGTATGAAGGTTCTAAACATTTGATTGACAACAAACGTTCTCAGTCTTATCTTCTATAAGATATCTTGTTGGCTGAAATGTTCACCTATATTAATGTTAAGAAGGTACCCCAAATCAAATCTGTCAAAGTACCTGTAGGGTATTTATAAGTTAAACGAAATTGCTACATTTTAAACGACTAGAGTAAAAAGTTTTGCACTTGCACATAGGTATCTAAAAGTTGTTACATTCAGCCTCCATTCACACATGAGCACTTTGTCATTAAATTCCAAAGCGCAACAATGCTCAAAATGAAGAATCCCAACATTCCCAATGGGCCTGTTCACACCTAAGCATTGTATTGCCTATCACCTGTTGCGTTAAGTTTAAAAAAATGCTTGAGCTTCTCAGGGGCTAAATTGTGTGCTTTGGCTTTTTAAGATTTAATCACAGTACCTGAAAATCAGGTGCTTCCGCGGGACCAAAAACATGCAAATCTGCTCCTGTACTGCACGTCATACATACAAAAGCACCCAAAATGCCTCCATGTCTCCTGTTTAAGGTGAATGGGGCTCAGTGTTCTATTCCTCTAGTGCCGAAGAGAGAATAAAAGAAAATTTTGGTTTCTATGCCAGCAGCACTCATTTTTCTTTGCCCATTTTTTTATGAATCTGTCCTAAAGAAGTAAAGTACTCACTAGACAGTGGTCGTTCTTCTCAAAACAACTGCCAGCAGCTTGAAGTGATCTTGTCTACTGCTTAAACAAATAGAGGTTCCTTGAAACAGAAGAGGTTTTATGAGCCTTTCTCAACAAGGGTTCTGTGGAACGCTAGAGTTCCTCAAGAAGTTGCTAGGGGGTCCCTTCAGCAATGAGCAATTTTTGCCTCTCAGATAAGTAACCACTGACACCAATGATCCTTTTAGCCATCTGTAAGGAGGGCATTCTTCCCACTGACCACCAATGTATGAAGCATTCTTCGCATTGACCCTCATGCTAATGTACCATTAGTGGTAAATATAATAATTATTAGCAGGGGTCCCCTAAGCCCCCAATGGTTGTTCCATGTTAAAAAGGTCAGGAAAGGTTGGGTTATATACTCACCTCATTATTGACTCATGTCTCCTATGTTTGCTGCGTTCCAGCATTGCCTACTTTATCAGACTACAACACTAAACACTTTTTATCAGTGAAAGCATAAAATGATTATCACATGGGTACAAATGACATACAGTATGTTATGGTCATGGTAAGTACTATATGATTTTAACTTAGATTGTGTTTATATCCCCAAGTGCTTCTTCTATTCATGAGTACATTACTGTATGTGCATACTTTGTTTGGACTCCACCTTAGTGTTAATGACTCCCTGTGGTTCTGTATTCATTTGTGAGTGATAGCAGCAACAAGACATTGAAAACAGATCTTCTGGTTGAGTTTCTTAACTAGGTTTCCATGAGAACCCTTTAGGGAACCATTTAGTCTATTACAAATAGAGTATGAGCTGAGCCTTGGTACAAACCATCAATGTTGACAATTTTCCCTTGGTTTTGGGCTTTTTTAGAGTCACAATTTTTTTACCCTTGTAGCTTGTAGAGCTTGAAGAGACAGGCACTTTATTGAATGGTCTAGATGTAATACCAGGACTCACCCTCAGGTGGTGCTACAGCTCAAATGGTAAACTGTTGGGACAGGCTGTAGTGAAATTGAGTAGGTGTAGCAGTGAGGACCCTTGTGTTTCTACGCAAAGGAATCAAAAACAGAGAAGAAGTTTTTGGTAATGAACCAAAAAGTTCTATAACACCTCTTTGTATATAAATACAACTGCAGCTCCATGCAAATGTTTTGAGGCCAGCAGCTGAAGTGATTACGTCATATTGACATCCTGCCTGCAATTAGATGCAGACTAATAGGCATATTGACTTCCATGGGAAAGAGATTTGTGTTACTAAGTTATGCTCTTCCAATCAATTGGACAGCCTTCTAAAAAAAAAAAAGCAAAGAATACGTGGAATTTTATGGTTATTGAGTGTTTAGTCATGGTGTTCTTGTGCCACGCATGTAAGGAACAGCTGGTGCCACACTCATATCCAACCAGAAGAGATCCCACAGGCTTACATTGTGTGAAAAGATTGTTCATGGAGCCAGTGGTGTGTAGAGCAGATCGGTAACATTGCAGAGAAGTCCGCACATGCCCAGCTGTCAATCAAGCTTCCTGAAGTCACCGCAAGAGATGTGTAGATTTAGATGATGTAATGGCGGTGCACCTTCGTAAGACAGTGCTCACCATAAATGTTAAAAAATACTTATTCAACAGCTCCTGTTACAATCAAAATGATGGTGCCAGGTTCAGGAAATGCAAATGTGTATTGTGTATAACCATTTGATTATTTAAAGAAAAATGAACATGCCAGAAGATTGTCCATCCTGTGGAAAAAGAATTAAAAATTCTAGATTTGCATCAAGTATTATCTTTGAGTTTTAGATTTTATTGGAACAGAACAGGTAGTACAGCCATTGACAAATTACAATAGGGTGTTGACGGTATAGGGCAGCTTTTCTCAACCAGGGTTCTGTGGAATCCTAGGGTTCATCTAGAAATTGCTAGGGGTTCCTTCAGCAATGAGCAAATTCTGGCTCTTAAATAGGTAACCATTGCCACCAATTATCTTTTTAGCTATCTGTAAGGAGGGGATTCTGCCCTTAGGTCACAAATATATTCTTCCCAGTGACCATCATACTAATGTATGGAAGAGCCCTGGAGCAATCCTAAAAAAATGTAAACACAATTTTGAGTTTTAAAGCCAGAATTCTGGATTGAAAGTCAGAATTCTGATTTTCTTTTTTTCAATATCTTTATTTATTCAAACAGTTTTCATTTTTAACATTACAACACCTACAATAATAGAAACAATCATACTAGGAACACATATACACCATAGATAATGATTATTTTCTATGCTCTAATCCATCACTGATCACCTATGCTCGAACATCATACATCCTAACAGTCGATCCCATCCATTTAATCATACTATGTCATTCATACCTAACCCACAAAAAAAAAAAAAAAAGGGAAAGGAGAGGCATATATTCCGATATCCCTAAGGGTACCTAACCTCCTGCGGATCACATAGTAGTTCTGCCGAGGCGCTATATGTTACCCACCCCTTCCAAATATCCGTTGTCCGTTTAATCTGTTTGTTGGATCCTTCCTCTCTCACCTTTCTTTCTTCCAGGGTCCGCATCTCCGTCATCTCACACTCCCACTCTACCATAGAGGGTGCATCTATACATTTCCATTTTCTGGCTATACACGTACGGGCAGCCGTTAGGAAATATTTTAATGGGCAGAATTCTGATTTTCAACGTAAGAATTCTGAGACAAATCTGACTTTTAGTCTCAGAATTCTCACTTTGAAACTTGTAATACTCACTTTGAAACTCGCAATTCCCACTTTGAAACTCAAAATTCTCACTTTTAATTTCAGAATTCTCACTTTGAAACTCAGAATTATGGTTAATATAATCTCAGAATTCTGACTTCTAAACTCAAACTCTTCCATACATACTGTATGTACTGTGAGCTGTACATAATAAAATAATTACCGGTATTAGTAGGTGGTCCATAAAACCAGAGAGTTATTTCAAGGGTTCCTCAATTTTACACAGATTGAGGAAATCTGGTATGAAGCACGCTTAATGAAGTAAACATATATTGTAGATTAGGGTTTTCATTTTGTAGTTCGAGACAGTCGTGATTGACTGTCCCTAAACATATCACTCATTTTCCACCTGTCGGGAGTGTGCTACAAGGCAAAATACCACAGTGTGGTCTTTATACAAATTGTGTGAGAAGTCGTGTTTGAGGGTCATAGTGATCACACAGCAATTTTTTTCAGCAAGGTTCCACTAAAGATCTTCTGTGTTTCTCGGATAAACAGATGTTCCATTGTAAATATTCAATTTCCATAAACTGCTTTTGTATGCCTGCAGTCAGACATACACCAGCAAAATTAAACGTTCATACAGAAATTCAGAAAAATCTCTCATCAGAGCATTCAATAGTACCATTATGAACTTTCCAATTTCATAAAAAAAACTCTGAAAATTTTTGTTCAATTGACATGCCAATATTTTGAATTCTAAAGTCAATTTCAGTACAATTGTTCCTGAATGAAAAACCCATTCACAGTTAGAATTTTATTGGTCTGTTCTCCTTCAATTTTCCTTGTGGCTATGGTCAAAAATATTGTGTTTTTTTTAATCTGAATATTGTTCCAAAAACAAATTATTTCCAAAAACATCTACTGGGGTGTGACCAGGCTGACCACAAAAAGACGGATCCCGTACTCATAATAATTGGCAAGAGCTGAGTGGAACTCAAAACATGACCCCCTGCCATGTCCTCCCCGCAAAGATAACGACTAAAGTCCCGTACACACGAGAAGAATATCGTACAAAAAATTCAGCTTCCAAAGCGATCGTACGATAATCTGATTATTAATACGCAGCTGTCGTAGAAAATTTTCTGAAAGGACAAACACAAATATTTTTCTCGTATGATACCAGATCGTATGATTTTCGTTTAATCAGTACAGTTTTCGTCCGAAAATATAATACGAATACACTATAGCACATTAAATCACTTCCGAATTTTTATTCTGTCATGTGAGAATTTTCGTACTTTAGTAACCTATTCATTTTCGATATGGAAATTAGCATCCAAAAAAAAAAAAATACGGACGATCATCGTGTGTACTAGGCTTTAAAGCGGTGTTCCGCCCCCCCAAAAAATGTAAAAGCCAGCAGCTACACATACTGCAGCTGCTGGCTTTTAACAATAGGACACTTTACCTGTCCTGGAGTCCAGCGATTACGGCACCACAGCTGATGTTTCCATGAGCTGTCGGGTGCTGCCACCGCCATTGCGGGTAAGGGTACCCGGCAGCGTAGCATTACGGTTTCACGCCGGTGTTTTGCAGAGAAAGTTCCTTTTGGCGGATAAGGACCCCCATCTACTGCGCAGGCGCAGCGCCTGCGCAGTAGGAGCCGGCGGAAATAGCCAAAGCGAAATACAGAAGAAATCAGCTGTACACAGCACCTGTAAGAGGGCCCCTCGCGGGCTTGCTTCGCTCGCCACGCTTCGGGCACAGCCTCGCTTCGCTCGGCACTTTTTTATTCCCCCTCTAGGTCCACTTGGATGGTGGGGCTTCAGCCTGGACCTTGGGCGCAGGCGCCGTGTACAGCTGATTGAAGATTTTCATCTTCGGCGGCTCCTGGTCATTCGTACTGCTCAAGCGCAGCACTTGCGCAGTACAAGGGGGAACTTATCCGCCGAGGGAACTTTCTCGGCAAGACACCGGGAACCCTACTGTGCATGCGCGAGGCCCTGCTCCTCTCTCCTACTGGCCGGGAGAGGAGGAGAAGGGAGCCCCGCGGTGATGTCACAGGCTGCGGCCTGGACTCCTGGAAGTGGGAACAGAATACCTGCCAAAGACCCCCTCCCCCCGAAAGGTGCCAATTGTGGCACCGGAGGGGGAGATGAGACAAATGAGCTAAAGTTCCACTTTTGGGCGGAACTCCGCTTTAGGGTAAAGGATTTTTTTTTCAGTTAAGCGTATTGAAAAGTATGTAGATGCACCGCAAATGCATATAAATACAACCGGTAAAAAAAAAATAATAATAATAATAATAATGCCTAAAAAAACACTGCAGATGTGCACCGCAAATGCATTACAAATGCATGTAAACGTACATGCGAAACCGCACACTAAAGTGGGGATTGTGGTGTACTGCAAAGAAGCCCTGATCTTCTAGATTGTAAGCTCTAACGAGCGGGGCCCTCTGATCCATCCTGTATTGATTTGTATTGTAAGTGTACTGTCTGCCCCATGCTGTAAAGCGCTGCGCAAACTGTTGGCGCTATATAAATCCTGTATAATAATAATAATAATAATTGTAGTGGCAGATATAGTCGTGTATACATGCATTTAGAGTTTCCAATCGCATCCTGGACCCACAGAAATCTTCTCCTAAACACACAATGTGAATGGCACTTTTGGAAAATCATCACATGCATTTACATGCGTTTGTAAATGTCCTCTAAATGCATTAAAAAAAAAACAGGTTTGACAATGCCAGGGTGAACGAGGCCTTAGCCAGCAAGGTTAGAAGGCTGTAGGCTCTGTGTCCTTTGTAAAGAATCTGCTCGGACTTGTCCGGCGTGTATATTGATCATGTGATTGTCACAGGGTAATGTGTTCTCTTTAACATGTGGCAAATCCATCACAAGTCACACGGATATCCCCTCTGCTCAGAATTATCACCCGAGGTGTGAATTGCGACACTTTGCCAGGCGTGCCCTCAGCATCTGTCCGTCCCCCCCCCCATCCCCTGACTCCACACACAACAGCTGTGTTCTGAGGTAGAAGCCCACCCAGTATGTGCTTATCCAAACACAGCTACTAGATGGACATGGTGTCATCCCTGTCCTGGGTCATACAGTATATTCCATATTGTGTCACTGGAGATTTAGTTTGTTTTGTGGTAAAAGTTGGTGCAGTTATATTTCACACAAAACAGGAAAGTTGTCGTGTGCCAGTGTGATCATTTGGTATTTGTGCAAGTTGTCTGACAGAAAACATAAAAGCCTGTATCGCATTTTCACCTCATGTAACCACTGCAGAACAGATATGCCCCTATATACACTGTGGTTTTAGTAATAAACTTTCCTTTAATAAAAGTCTTCCATTCAGGTATCCCCGGCTGTTGCTGTCCCAGACAGAGTGCACTTGGTATCACTCGGCCTGTGACAGGATCTGGCGCTATACAGGAAGCATCGGCTTATGCGGCTCTGCTCCGCAGCCGATCGATTCCTCTACAGCCAGCTTCATTCACAACACTGATGCTCTGGGATGGCAGGTCCGGAACCCGCGTTCTAGGCTTGCCAACCTATCATCCCAGAGCAGGAGGTCGCGGGCCACATCAGAGGTCTCAGCGGGCCACTGGTTGGGTACCCCTGGCCAGCACAGAGATACATGGAACACCACATCATCCCTGTGCGGGTAAACACAGCTCTCACATGGGTGTACACTGTAGTAGTCTTGAAGGCTTAGGTCACCTTTGCCACTATGTTTTATGTTACAACCATATTTAGGGTGTAAAATAAAAAAAGGTTGTATTCCAAAATGCCGCAACCTCAAAGTCCCCCCAAACATTGGAGCTGAAGGAGAGAAATCCATAGAGTCCCCCATCCATGCAACGCAACATGAATAGAGGTACCTCCTGCTGCCAGCTATTGTATTCTGACAGCCAGTTGATTGGCTGCAGTCATTGTTTGCTGACTTTTTTCCACCCGACTCTTTCAAAACCTAATTTAAAGCTGGGTGGTGTCGACCAGGCCAACCACAGCTCAAATTTCGGCCTAATCACAGGAATCAGCTGAAATGTAAAGGGTTAATTCACCTTTACCAAAAAGCTGCCTATCCAGATAAGGGGAGGACTGTAGATAAAAACAAACTGTGCATCTCTGACTAAAGTTGAAATATTCACCTTGCTATAGGTGTAGGCCATTTACAGACCTCCGCAGCCTGACTGGAGTACTCCCAGGACATTGCTAGGAAGTTGCTAAGTAGGGTTGCCACTTTTTCTTCCAGCCAAACCCGAACACTTTAGAGGCGCACAGTAATTTTTTATTTTTTTTTTTGTATCCACTATAGGATTGTAACAGACCTGGGACACCTTTGGGCACTTCAAAGATAATAGTAATGTACACATAGTGACCCCTCACCCTCCCATCAGGCCCTGTTCCAAGCCACATTCCTGTCTGAATAATGTGTCCGAGTTTCAGGTGGACTGAAACCCGGACACAAGATTCAAAACCCAGACTGTCCAGCTCCAAAACTTTGCAGTGTTTGACCGTGCGCAGGAAGAGTTCCTGTGCTTGTGCAGATGTCACATGGCTTCGGGTTCCAAATGAGCCTTGCAGCACATGTGCGCACGTGTGAGTTTCCCACACATCTGCACACGCACGACTTTCCTTGTAGAGAAGGGAGGTATCACCGCTCCAGGAGGATCGACCAAAGGTAAATCTCTTCACCAGTTGAGAAGCCACAGGTGCAGGCAATGCATATAGCAAATAGATAAAAAGTAGTTCTGGACAGCCGCACTCCGAACATGCCTTTTATTCAAAAACTACAAACAAAAATACATGCCACAGCAGAACAAAAGAGCTAACGCGTTTCACACTATATGTAGTGCTTAATCGTCACTCATGATTAAGCACTATATATAGTGTGAAACGCGTTAGCTCTTTCGGAGTGCGGCTGTCCAGAACAACTTTCCTTGTGCATGTGCAAAGACAGCTGTTAAAGAAGTTCCAAAACCTTGCCATGTTTGTGCATGTGTGGGAAATCTTCTGCACTTGCACAGATGTGCCACGGGGCTTCGGGTTCCGACTGAGCCCTGCGGCACATCTGCACACACGTGGGTTTCCCACACATCTGCACACACTGGGCTTTCCCTGTGCATGTGCAAAGATGACTGTTATGGACATTCCAAAATGTTGCACAGTTGTGCTGGATAGCTTATTGGTCCTTTATTTGTGGTTTCTTCATTAGTTTTCTTTTTTTACACTTCCTGCCATTAACACACTTCCTGTCCTACAGTGACAACCCTACTGAGAAGCATTGTCTTCCTAGGACAGGGAGTGTGTTAGGACTACATGTCACTGTGTTATTGGCCTACCTCCCAACATTTTGAAATGGGAATGAGGGACACCTACTAGCAAATATATGTAGGCATAGGACACGCCCCCCTGCCACACCCCCTTAAAGGAGGATTAACAAAAAAAAAGGTTAATTAAATCCACAAGGGACTTTTTTTTACCACTACTATTCCTTAACCACTTCAATACAGGGCATTTTCACCCCCTTCCTGCCCAGGCCAATTTTCAGTTTTCAGCGCTGTCGGACTTTGAATGACAATTGCGCATCGTGCAGCGCTGCACCCAAATGAAATATTTATCTTTTTTTCCCCCACAAATAGAGCTTTCTTTTGGTGTAATTTAATCACCTCTGCGGTTTTTATTTTTTGCTCTATAAACAAAAGAAGAGTGACAAGTTTGAAAAAAAAACACAATATTTTTTACTTTTTGCTATAATAAATATCCCAACTTTAAAAAAAAAAAACAAAACAAATTTCTTCCTCAGTTTAGGCCGATATGTATTCTTCTACATATTTTTGTTAAAAAAAAATCGCAATAAGCGTATATTGATTGGTTTGCGCAAAAGTGTCTACAAAATAGGGGATAGTTTTATGGCATTTTTATTATTTATTTTTTTCGGCGATCTGCGATTTTTATCGTGACTGCGACATTGCGGCGGACACATCGGACACTTTTGACACTATTTTGGGACCGGATAAAGTGCATATACGTTGATAGAAGATCTGGTGACTTTCGTGGTGTTTTGTCCCCACTAGGGGCTCCCAGAACTCTCACCTTCCTGGCACAATAAAAGTGCCTATTAGAATCCTTTGGGTGCAGGCCTCCTTTCCCCTGGATCGATGCTGGCGTTTTCGGGTGCCTATCAGTCATCGGCGATGTTCCCTCCAATGCATCGGTTCCATATGAGAAGTAATCAAAAGAGGGGACCCCAATAGTGTAATATAGTATGACCAATGGTTTTATTAAAAAATAGTATTGCTTACATAAAAGAAGCGCTGAACAGCAGCGAAAAAACAGCAAAAACACAGCGGTTTCGATCCCCGCTACGTCACTTCCGGTCCGCGTGTGTTGTGTTTCCGGTCACGTCCTACGCGTTACGTCATGTCACATGACTTCCTCAGGGCCCTGAGGAAGTCATGTGACATGACGTAACGCGTAGGACGTGACCGGAAACACAACACACGCGGACCGGAAGTGACGTAGCGGGGATCGAAACCGCTGTGTTTTTGCTGTTTTTTCGCTGCTGTTCAGCGCTTCTTTTATGTAAGCAATACTATTTTTTAATAAAACCATTGGTCATACTATATTACACTATTGGGGTCCCCTCTTTTGATTACTTCTCATATGGAACCGATGCATTGGAGGGAACATCGCCGATGACTGATAGGCACCCGAAAACGCCAGCATCGATCCAGGGGAAAGGAGGCCTGCACCCAAAGGATTCTAATAGGCACTTTTATTGTGCCAGGAAGGTGAGAGTTCTGGGAGCCCCTAGTGGGGACAAAACACCACGAAAGTCACCAGATCTTCTATCAACGTATATGCACTTTATCCAGTCACTATTTATTTATGCATTAGTCACTTCACTATATTAGCACTGAAGTCACTTTAAATGATTGGTTTTATATAGAGCAGTATTTTGCACAGTTATTATTATTGTTTTCACTTATTGCTCACTTTGTATCAGTAGATAGTCTTTGCGCAGAATCACAGACACAATTTATTGTTGTAGCATCTTTTAGAACTATAGGTAGTGGAGTGGTGTTCACTAATCGATTTTGCAGCAAGACACAGATTATTTATCCAATACTTTAGTAGCGCAGAAGTCCATCGTAAGATACTTCTTATTTTGGGACCATTTACATTTATACATCAATCAGCGCTATAAAAATGCACTGCGATTTTTAGGGGGACTGCAACATTGTGGCAGACAAATCTGACCTCAAGTGACACTTTTTGGGGACCGGTGACATTATTACATTGATCAGTGCTATAAAAAAAATGCACTGATCCATGTATAAATGTCACTGACAGTGAAGGGGCTAACACTAGGGGGCGATCAAGGGGTTAAATGTGTTACCTGGGGAGTAATTCTAACTGTAGGGGGTGGGGGCTCACAAGGGGTTTAGACCGATCGTTGTTCCTCTGTACTGGGAACACACGATCGGTCTCCTCTCACCTGACAGGACATGGACACACAGATCCACGGTCCTGCTCTGTTATCGGGCAATCGCGGGTGCCCAGCGGACATCGCGGTAGCCAGGCACTCACACCGCCTCCCGAATGATGTGGCGGGCGCGCGCGTGCCCCCTAGACGGCCGGGAAGCCAAGGACGTCATATGACGCCCACCCAGGATGGGAGATCCCTCCTACGGACGTCATTTGACTATGGGCAGGGTGTCACGTGGTGAAGATTGGCTTTTAAAATATACAAATGCAGCACTGGGAAACACTTTTTGAAAGATAAAAAGTGCATTTTATATATAACTATATGGATCAGACCAAAATGAGGGGGAAAGAGGGACAGAGGGACATTGCTCCAAATCAGGGACAGTCCCTCGAAATCAGGGACAGTTGGGAGCTATGCTATTGGGACTACACAACACATACTATCTCTCTTAACCCTGGATGTTTTGTAGTTCAGGGAACTAGGACAGGAATTTATCAGCTTATAAGATTTTTGGCTTTTTTTTTTAGATATAATAAAAGACTTACTATGGTATACAGTATTTATCGGACCTAAAGGGATCAAATAAGAGAATTTTATTGTTAGAGATTACATACACTTTAATTGGGGTTGCATTGAACGACCACAGCTTAGGTGCAGTCAGTCTAGATATAAAAACATATGTATGTGCAGACTATTGTACATTACCTGTCTGAACTGGTCTCCCATCCCCCCCCCAAGCGCTTTCATTATTTTATTAATATCCATTTCTTTCTGGAGGCAACGCTGCATATTTATTGTGCAATGTATTTTATTTACCATTTTACATGTACTGACTAGGTGGAAGAAATTCAAGTCCCATTTTGCCTTGCCCGGCATGCTGGGACTTGTAGTTCCATAGCCGCAAGAAACTCTGCACTGCCTTTATAGAGGTATATTGCTTATTACAGCAAAGACAATGACAACTTAATTTTCTATTGCAGTTAAGGACACAAAAGGATCTGCTGCCATCTAGTGGCTGATATGGTATATTACCTCCCAATTCACCTTGTGTGGTTTTGCGGTAAAAAGATTTGTTATAAGGTTACTTTTTAGTGGCCGTAAATCTGTTTTAAACTCCAAGGCCCCTTCATCGTACTTAAAGGGTAGCTCCCCTTTCCTGTGGAAAAAAAAGCAAATAAAACAAAAATAATATAGCATATACAATTGTTACACAAGTCATATTGTAATTGAAAAATTTTTGTTATTAAAAATTACGTTTCATTTTCAATTTGCAGTGCTGTCATTTTCTGTAAAATGGAATAACTTGGAGGTGTTCTGTACACAGATGGTGTAGGGAACGCCCCCCCAGAAATGTCATTTGCTGCTTGTGTTATTGGCTCACTGATTTTTCCAGAAGATACAAGTCACAGTGGCTTAGTGGTTAGCACTTCGGCCTAGCAGTACTACAGTTTTCCATTCGAATCCCAACCATGGCACTACCTACCTGGAGTTTGCATGTTCTCCCTGTGTCTGCATGGATTTCCTCTGGTTACTCGTTTCCTCCCACACTCCATAGAATAGCTGGTAGGCTTATTGACTCCTGTCTGAATTGGCCCTACTATGTGTATATATGAATGTGAGTTAGGGACCTTAGATTGTAAGCTCCTTGAGGGCAGGGACAGATGTGAATGTAAAGTGCTGCGTAAACTGACAGCGCTATATACAGTAAGTACTAGTAATAAATAAATTAAAATACAAATACAATTTTGGGCATCCCCTGCACCAAAAATTTTGGAGAGATACTTCTAAGGGAAATCACATCCAAAGGGATGCAGACCCTGTCACTTTCCTCAATAGAACCCTACAAGTGCAACAGCTGATTGATAATTATAAAATCACTCCCATTCACACTCTATTAGCACACGGACATAGAGAAACAAACAGCTATTTCTTCAGAATAACAAAAGGTAGGAAACTGCAACAAAGTTTTTGAAAATCCTTGCAATGTACATAGATCACCCAGAGGGAGTGTTTGTACTTTACAAAAGTGGAGTTACTCTTTAGCCACTTGCTGACTGTGCTATAGCCGCGCTATATGGGAGGGTGTCATATGATGTCCCCCTGTGATCGCGCTGCTGCGGCACGCTCTGTGATTGCAGTAACCTCCGGACACTGCTGATCACAGATTAAGGTAAGGAGCCAATCAGCAGCTCTTTACCACATGATCAGCTGTGTCCAATCACAGCTGATCACGATGTAAACAGAAGCTGGTTTTCGGCACTTCTTTCCTCACGCTGACAGAATGAAGAGAGCCGATAACCGTCTTATCTAAAAGGGACATGTACACTGATTATCAATGCAGTCCTATCAGTGGCCACCAGTGCTGCCAATCAGTGCCCATCAGTGCCACCTATTAGTTCCACCTATCAGTGCCCATCAATATCGCCTATTAGTGCAGCCTCATCAGTGCCCATCAGTGTCGCCTATTAGTGCAGCCTCATCAGTGCCCATCAGTGTCGCCTATTAGTGCAGCCTCATCAGTGCCCATCAGTGTCGCCTATTAGTGCAGCCTCATCAGTGCCCATCAGTGTCGCCTATTAGTGCAGCCTCATCAGTGCCCACCAGTGCTGCCTCATCAGCGCACATCAGTGAAGGAGAAAAATTACCTCTTTTGCAAAATTTTAAAACAAACTATAAAAATTTTTTTTTTTCAAAAATGTTGGTCTTTTTCGTTTATTTATCAAAAAAAAAAACCCAATGGTGATTAAATACCACCAAAAGAAAGCTCTATTTGTGTGAAAAAAAAATGATACAAATTTCATTTGGGTACAGTGAAGCATGACTGCGCAATTGTCATTCAAAGTGCGAAAATTGGCCTGGGCAGGAAGGGGGTATAATTACCCAGTAGGCAGATGGTTAATCAAAGGTCACTGTCTCCTTGGAAATCCTGGACAAAGTGACAGCATAACTGCAAAGGGACACCCAGCAATCCAGTCATTCTTGTTTTGCCACACTCCCCTGCTGCTTTTTCTTCTGGCAGAGCTTCCATACTGGTTATACTGTCAGCTCAAGTTAGGTGCTAGGGGAAGCTGTAAAGTCCCTCTTCCGGTCATGTTCGCTCACTGCCTAGGCCTAGCAATTGGCTGCCAGACCTGAGCGCTGTCACAGGCATAGCTCCCAACTGTTTCTGATTTCGAGGGACTGTCCCTGATTTGGAGCAATGTCCCTCTGTCCCTCATTCTTCCTCATTTGTCCCTCATTTTGATCTGATCTATATAGATGTATATAAAATGCACTTTTTATCTATCAAAAAGTGTTTTCCAGCACTAAACCTTTCATCTGATTTCCAAATTGCTACATTTGTAAATTCCAAAAGCCAATATAAAAGAATAGTAGTGGTAAAAAAAAAGCACTTGTGGGTTTAACCAATCTTGTTTTTTTTTTTTTTTAAATTCGCCTTTAAGGGGGCGTGGCCAGGGGGGTGTCCTATAGCTGTATACTTTTGCTGATAGGTGTCCCTCATTCCCATCTAAAATAGTTGGGAGGTATGGTCACAGGTAGCAAGGTGATATTTTCACCCATACCCGGAAGCACCAGGTAAGGTTGGGGGGCTGAGCGAGCACTGGCAAAATAAGTATAAGGGGATCAGGGGGGCCTTTTTGGAAAGACACCTTGACTTTGCCCTGCATGTGCAAACTGACTTTGTATCATTTACCAATAAAAAACTAAAATGAATCAGTTCAAATATATATACTGTACACATAGATTGCTTAGTTTTGTTTTAGTATGAGCAATGTCAGACACTCCGTGCTACAGGCAGGTTTACAGAAATGGTGGCCCCCCCCCCGCTGCGTCACTGCTGTGTTGATTTTAGAACCGTGATGACTCAGTCTTGTGTGTGGTTCCTGTTTTGCTTCCCCAATTTATAGATACTTCTGGAAGGACACTTTGTGCACAGCCTCGTGTAAACTGCATTTTACAAGGCACAAGAGAAGGTTGGGTTATACAATACTGTTGTGTGTGCTGTGTTTGTGTTTTGTCTGTGCTCCATGTCCTTCATCTTCTTTTCATAATGTGCATCATCACATCATACAGCATTTTCATTCCTTACAAATTTAAAGCAGACTTGTGCTTTTGTCATGAAAGGCAAAGCAACAGGACCAACTCAATACAAAAATTTACCAGCAAACCTACTAGCTAGCCAGCAAAAATAACATTTGCAAATCTCTGTGGAAGGCCACACTACCTTGTCAAAGCCCCGCTATGAAGTGTGGTCTCTAACTCTAATCTATGAGAACCTCAATGTTGGAGCATACTGTATACCTCCCAACTGTCCCTGATTTTGAGGGACTGTCCCTGATTTGGAGCAATGTCCCTCTGTCCCTCATTCCTCCTCATGTGTCCCTCATTTTGGTCTGATCTATATAGTTGTATATAAAATGCACTTTTTATATATCAAAAAGTGTTTTCCAGCGCTAAACCTTTCATCTGATTTCTAAATTGCTGCATTTGTAAATTCCAAAAGCCAATATAAAGGAATAGTAGTGGTAAAAAAAGCACTTGTGGGTTTAACCAATCTTGTTTTTTTGTACAATTCTCCTTTAAGGGGGCATGACAAGGGGTGTGTCCTATGCCTGCATGCTTTTGCCGATAGGTGTCCCTCATTCCCATTTCAAAAAGTTGGGAGGTATGGCGTACTGTACTGTATATAGCAATTATGGATGAGCTTAGGTTTGACCCTGGGTTCGATCCAAACCCATGTTCTGCCGAGTCAATGAGCTGTGGGCAAGGGATTCCCCACCCCACAACTGAACATACACAGAGGTACAGTCACTGATAAGGGGGTACTGTCTTGTACGGAGCCTGGGCCCCATCAGTTCAACAGAGAGCCCTGGGGGAAGGGGATCCTGGACAAAAGGGGGTGATCGGTGCAGCCATGGGGGGGCATTTACTTAAACCGTTCCCCTGTAGTCCCCCCTGCTTCAATCAGCCCCTGCTGTCAAGGATCCTCTTCCTCTGCTGCCTGGGCCGCTCTGTGTTCCCCTGCAGAGCTGCCAGCTTTCCCTCTGCGTTTCAGGATGGATGGGGGTGGGGGTAAATATGTCAGATTTACTGGCCTCTTCATTATCTGCGACATATATTGATTGCGATATAAGTTTGGACTTTGGAGCCCATCATCAAAGGTAAAACACTGGTACTCCGCAGCGAGATTCTCCCTGTGTTGCCGTACCTCGCCCAGGCCTGGCCCCCCGGGTAAACACCTGCAAGGCCATCACCAGGGCGGTGTTTAACTTCATCTGGAGCTCCAAAATGGACAGAGTGAAGAGGGCGGTTATGTTCAAGGAACCCCTCAAGGGCGATAGGGGGCGTGCCTGACATCGCTACTCTACTGAGGGTGTGCTTTGCTTGTAAATGCATCCGCAGGACATTGGTTGACAGAACTGTGGACTCTGGTGGTAACTCCATGTCCCGTTTTTTCCTCCTGCCTCTTTAGAGGACCCTTGGATGGGACAAATGGGACAGCTCCATCCCCTACAACTGGGACACCCCTTGGTACTACTTGGACACCTTCAAGTTTATTAAGGAGCTGGGGCTACATGGAAGGAAGCCCTACTTGTGGAAGCCAAAAACTATCCACGAGTTGATTAGAGCATCGGAGATTGTTGAGACTGTTCCAGGCCTCCCTTCAGCCACCTGCAAAGTGGTCTGGAGCATAGGCATGCGCAGGGGGTGTGCCAGGTGTGCCTGGGCACACCCTAATCACCCCAAGCACATTAGCATTATCACTCTGTGTGTCGGCGGGGAGATGGGAAATATCTCCCTCTGACCAGTTCTGCCATTAATAAAGTGCTACCATACCTTTCTTTCACTGCATTGGCTCTGCCATAAGAGTGTGTGTGTGTAATATACATATACACATACATACATACATACACGCGCATATGTGTTTGAGCTTTGGGGTGCACACCCTAATGCAACAGGCTGCGCACACCTATGGTCTGGAGGAATGTTTCTTCAGGGAGACTCACCAACAGGCACAAAGATCTGGCATGGATGGCAATCCCAGGGGGGGTTGCCACTCAGGACATTCATGCATGCCAGAAACCTGTGCAGATACAGGCACTGCCCCTTTTGCATCATCCAGGAGGAAACTGCTTTTCATGTTTTCTGGGAGTGCCCCTTTGCACAGGACCTGTTGAGGGCCTTGGAACCTGAACTGAGGGACTTTGTACCACAGACTGCTATAACACACTTTGGTGTGTTGAACGGACTCTTCTGCGGAACTTATTCACAGGAGGACATTGACGGTGCCTGGCGGGTGCTGTGTTGCTTTAAGGACGATTTGTGGTGCGCCAGAAAGCGCCTCATCCACCAGCGGGAGAGGATGTCCATCGAGGACTGTTGCAGGCTGGTCCACAGTCTGCTCAGAGACTATCACTTGATGGACTTCAAGGAGGAAGAGGAGGTCTGAAGATTTCCCCTTTCCCCTCCCCTTTCCCCCGTGTATCCTTTGGCAGTTCAACAAAGCTTCGGGCCTGTGAACTCTTTTTCTCCCTCCCCTACCCCATCTCCTCCACCCCCCCATCACACCCGTCGCCCATTTGAATGCTATCTGACAGTATATGACTTTTTGTGACATGTTTTTGAAGCAATGCTTTCAGGGTAATGCGGCGTCATGCATGATGTGATGTTTCGGGGTATTATTACTCTGCACAACACATCAGGCATCATACCGCAGGATGAATGTAATTTATTTGTATGCTTGGAAATGTATTGTTTTGTAGTGTATTTATGCGCTGCGTCGCAGTACAGAGTGGAATGTACCCTGTTGAAGTATTTTTTTTTTTTTGTATATTTTCTTGCAAAAAATAAAGTATACATTTTCAATCAAAAAAACAGCCAGGTATTGATCATTCATGATTACAATGGTCCAAGCTGGACCAATGTAACCATGCAAAAATATCCATACATGGAACTCCGCTTTTAAGAATCTTTGGCAGCTGTGTATTTTTTAAACATATTGATTGTTGTATTTTATTAGACATTAGAAATCTATTTGATTCTTATTATTTGTGAACTGAATTGTATAGAAGAATTTACCATTAAGAGTTTTTGAGTTTAGTCGATATTACTTTTGAGTCAAGCAAAAGAGATATTGTGGAATATTTTCATTATCTGATTAGGTTGCAATAAGTGTGACCATTTTGTGTGGTCATATTTAAATTGCCCACATGTGTGCATTATCTTGGCATGCTCAATGTTTCATATGCTGAGTATGTAAAATGACCTTTTTTTTCGCTTATTGGGAAAAAAATACGTCAAAGTATGCATGCAGCCCTGTTAGAAGATTTAAGAAAATGAGTGTAATAGAAAATAATTGAGTAAAGTGATGTTCTCCTTAACTCCCTAATGCTCTTAAGTCATCCTTCATGGTCCTTTAGTCATAGTTCTGCGTAGTTCTATTGTTCTTTTACCCTCATGTTAGATTTAGACAAGCTTAGTACATCACACTGTGATATACAGTAATTTGTGTTTCGCACTCATAATGTTTGATGATATGTGTCACAAATATTTGACGTTTCATTGTGATGTGTCACCAGAGGAGGACTGGGAACCTTTGGCCTGGGGAGCAAACACAACCAACCAGTGCCCTTTCATGGCAAGAGTAGATTTCTTGGGCTACAGAAAGTGCCATGCAAAGTGTTCCATGGTGATAGGTGGATATTTCTAATGAACATGGTTTATTTTCTATAGGCCTAGACAATCTTCAAACAGCAGGTATGGCGTTTACATAATACCCTATATTGGCTAACTTTAGTTATTAAAGATTTAAGCTTTCAGGAACAGACCTGAGTTGTCCTGAAAGCTTGCATCTTTAATAACTCACATTAGACAACAAAGGTATTACTTAAACTCCAACGTTTCTGCATTAATCAATGGCTAACACGGTACAACACTCTACCACACCTTCCAGTATTAGCTTGTAGGCAGGTTGAAGCATGTATGGTTCAGTGAGCCAGCGGCCAGCCCAGGCTGGAGAAAGGGTTAAGTGTTTTTGCTTAGTTCCTGGGCTTTTGGTCCTAGCCAGCCCGAAAGGGGACGTCTGAGGTCCAAAAAAGGGGGTTGCGGTGGGCCCAGTGAGTTCCAGCATTACCTATGGGTGCAGTTGACCACTACTGAAGATACCGGGGTTTTCAGAGGACATCCAAGCCATGGAAAATGCCGTTGTGGACTCTCACTTCATGGAGGTATGCCTGGGCCACTACATTATTCTAGTCAAGATTAGGGAAAGGACATTGTTCATATTGAACTGTTATGCTGTATCTCTCCAGTAAAGTTACATTAACTGTTCTGAGCCTGGTCTGAAGTTATTCAAAGGGGTGCATGTTGGTTTTGGCGTATCAGAAGAACCAGGACCTGTAAAGCATTACAGGGTAAGAAGTAACACTTTTACATAAGGGTTAACTCAGCAAGTCAAGAGGAGGAGTGTAGGAGCTAGGTGTAATCAAGCACAAGCTCAAGACACAAGCAACCAGTCATTAAGCGTGGTACCTGGTAAGGTCACAGGTCCTTTGGTAGCGAGGGGGTAGATGTTCTGGCTCCCTCCCTAGCGGTCAGTATTCACAAGAAACCGTAACCGAACCCGCACCATGGAGATCTGTGGCCTGGTAGCAAGGTATGGGAAGGAAGGAGTTAAGTTAGAGTACACATGAGGCCTGCGCTATGTGCTCGACAGGACCCCATTCTGTTACTGATAGTGAGGTAACGCAGGTACACTGGACTGGTGGAGTGGGTGCAGGCTTAGCACGTCCCTCTTAATACAAAATACAAGTTATGTCTTGTGACATGCGGCAGTACTTTTCAGAGAAGCTCTGTACTTTAATTACTGCACACAGTGGAAGCTTATCTTTAAGTTGTGGAATTGCCTTAATGTTAGAATGTTCACATGACCGCAGTTTCCGCCGGCTCCCGGAAATTGATGCACGCTTCCATACAAAAGGTACCCCTGACTACAGGGCGAGTAGACCCCGTCCACAACATGACATAGTCGGAAAAGGCCCGCCTACAAGTTTCCTTTGCAGGTTGCAGATTCTTGGTCGCATAACATCTCAGAGCTACCAAGGAAGATGGTGCTGGAGGACTTCTTACTGCCAGATGCTGCTGTTACAGGCCCAGCATGTGTCACTAACTGTGGGTCCTGCTCTGATCAATGTCGGAATGGCGAAGTATCGTCATCGATCCGTGATCCGTACGGGTCAACCTCCGCGGATTGACACACCCGCGATCCGCGAAGCGCTCTGCGGCCTCAGGCATAGGAAAGGCCGCGGCTTTGGTCTAGCTCCGGAGCGGCGGCCATCTTGGTACACCCGGCGGCGGCCGCTGTCTCATCAGGAAGTGACGTTTCGTCGTCGCCATCTTGCTACACCCCACACTCCTGCACAGTACTGTAATGGGAGAGTGAGAAGGGGGCAAGCGGACATCTTGTTACACCCACCGGAGTTTTTAATTTAACAGCTATTTTCAACACAAAACTGAACTTATATGCATAAATACAGTATTTGTAGAGCGGCCGGACTGTTTAGATGTTACATTTTAAAAGCAGCAGCAAACCTGCTGACCTTACATGATTGCTAATGTGACAGAACACCTCTGATTTTCACATTTAATGTTAAATGTGAAAATCAGAGGTGTTCTGTCACATTAGCAACCATGTAAGGTCAGCAGGTTTGCTGCTGCTTTTAAAATTTAACATCTAAACAGTCCGTCCGATCTACAAATACTGTATTTTTGCATATAAGCTCTGTTTTGTGTTGAAAAAAACTGTTAAATCTAAAACTCCGGTGGGTTTAACAAGATTTGTCTTCTTTTTTTTTTTTTTGCTGAACCGAAAATGATCCGATCCGTGAGTCTGATCCGAGGATCGATACGATGAGTTTTTTGATCCGTTGCACCCTACCTTTAAGTACTGGCCCAGGTGGCAAATGACCCCCTTCCCAGACCTCTCTAGTTTGTTAAGACATAAAAAGATTGCGAATGACTGCGGCTGAAAATAACCATTTTTATGGGATTTGGGTGAAAGCTGTTCCACCTAAAGTAAGCTGCAGGGAGTTGGTGTGTGACCCCAAACGCATACCATCCAAGTTTGGCACGGTGCACCCACTTCTGTGCGGCTGTCAGATTAGAGCTGTGGCTGTGTCCATACGGCCGCTGTATCCCTATTCAGTAACATAAGCTGCCTGCAGGCAGCTCCAGGCTGCTTCAGCCACAGCATGGGGTGAATAAAGCCTTAAAGGTGCTTGCTGTGGGACTGTCACTATGGTTATTGCTTCACTGCCTACTAAGTCTCTGACTTGGAACAAGCAGAATGGGAGTTCTAACTTTTCAAACTTCCATGGAGGACAGGATTAGAAAAACAACCCTGGAACCTGCACTTTTAAGGAAACCCAGGGACCATATAAACTGCCATTGCTGACCTTAGCTTCTAAAAAAGCTAGTTGCCTGGCTTTCATGCTGATACAATGGACCCAGTACTTTTTGCATTGTTAACCTGAATCAAGTATGAGATATAGGATATTATTTTAAAGAAGAATTCCATGCATAGTATAGTTTTACAGTTATACTGGTCCAGCTTGGACCAATGTAACTATGTATTTACCATATCTGGCCGATGCGCCTGAAAGCTGGAAATCACTGAAGTAGACTCCGCTACTCCAGTGAACTCAGCTTGCTTCCAGGTCCTGTTCTGAGCAGCCAGCCTAATGCATTGTGAACACATGCAGTCGGACACACAAGAGTGCCATTCAGAGAATGCTTTGAAGAATGTGACAACACTACCCCGCCTCCCTGCCTTATCCAATCAGAAAACACTGTGAATTCATTCAGAAGGAGCATAGCATTCTCTTAATGGCGCCTCTGTTCAGTGGCCAACCTCCTGTTCACAAAGTGAGAATGTGAAAAAGCATCTTCCTAACTGTTAAAAGTATTATAATGTTTTATCAAAAAAAACCACCGGGAAGTCTATTGACACATTTCACACCTACAGGGCGTTTAATCATAACCAATGTTATGAATTTGAATAAAGAAAATGCTTTTTACATGACATTGGTGTGCGTTCATTAAAATTTCTCTCTTTTGTTGCATACAGTCATGAACTGGACATGTACACAATAGGGAATTGGGCTGTAAAGACCAACCTGGAGCAGTGCTTTCATTTTTTTTTCTTTTGTTGGCAAACCTCCCTGGTTCAACCTTCTCAGCATGGGACCAAGAATCAAGTGAAGTTCACTGGAGTAGTTGTGTCTACATCAGTGTTTTCCAGCTTTCAGGGGCATCGGCCAAGTATGGTATATACTGTACTTAGGTACATTGTAGTTACACCAATTCTCAATAAGGATATTGGGGAACTGGAGAAAGTGCAGAGAAGGGCAACCAAACTGATAAGGGACATGGAGGAGCTCAGCTATGGGGAAAGATTAAAGGAACTGAATGTATTCTCTCTTGAGAAAAGGAGATTAAAGAGGGATTTGATCAACATGCACAAATACATTAGTGGTCCGTATAGTGAACTTTGTGTTGAGTTATTTACTTCAAGGTCATCGCAGAGAACAAGGGGGCACTCTTTACGTCAAGACTAAAAGGGATTTAATCTCCAAATATGGAAAGGTTTCTTCACAGTAAGAGCTGTGAAAATGTGGAATAGACTCCCTCCAGAGGTGGTTCTGGCCAGCTCAGTAGATTGCTTTAAAAAAGGATTGGATTCTTTCCTAAATGTACATTATATAACTGGGTACTGACATTTAAGGGTAAAGTTGATCCAGGGAATATCCGATTGCCTCCCGGGGGATTAGGAAAGAATTTTTCCCCTGCTGTAGCAAATTGGTAATGCTTTGCTGGGGTTTTTCACCTTCCTCTGGATCACCTGTGGATTGGGTGTGAGAAATTGTATGAATTTTTTTTTCTCTTTTATTGGTGACTACTAGATGGACTTTCTTGTGGTCTTTTTTCAACCTGACTAACTTTGTATGTAACTTTGTATGTAACTATGTCCAAGCTTGACCAATATAACTATGTATAAAATATCCATACCTGGAATTCTTTAACATAAGTAAAGGCTGAAATTTCTATATATAATGAGTGTTTTCCTATTTTCATTGCAATGGGGGAGCACCAAATATCTAGTCCAACTTCTTACACCTTCAGAAATGTTGTGTGTGCTTCCATCTGCTTTCCCAAACCAGTGTTTTTTGACTCCACTTTGCAAGATCATTGAGTACATCACTAGTAATGTTCATCTTAGCAGGATACAAGCTTGTGTTCTATGGAGGTGATGTAAATCGTCAAACAGAAAACCTGTGTGTACTGAAAAGAGACCCAATGGAGATCTTGTTCGGGAGACCCACCATGTTTGAGAAGCAATGAGAGATGGCAGGTCCAGAGGAACATATCATCCTGGCATCCTGATGTGTCTCAGAAGAAAAAAGATTCCCCCTTTGTTGGGACTTTATAGGCAGCAACCACACAAATAAATTTGAAAAATGTAATTTCTTAAATATTAATAAAATCGTTCGATCATACAATGACCGATGGTTAAAAAAAAAACATAGAAAGAATGCTACACGAATACACAAAAAAGTATAAACAAGACAAAAAACACAACAAGTTACATGGAATATATGAAAAAAAGTAGTTGTTACTCTCCGGTATATAATGATCTCCGGTATCCAACGCGTTTCTAGTTCAAGCACCTTCGTCAGGGGTATTATATAAGAGTATATGCAGTCAAAATTTTTATCTTACTACAAAAGATCGAAAGAAAAACATATCATATGGTACAAAGCATGGATAATTTTGACAACCATAAGGGACAAATGACCAGCAGTGATTGTGAGAAGCACCTTACCATGTGAAGTGTTCCACCATACAACTTAGGTTGTGTAACATGTAACTTGTTGTGTTTTTCGTCTTGTTTATACTTTTTTGTGTATTCGTGTAGCATTCTTTCTATGTTTTTTTTTTAACCATCGGTCATTGTATGATCGAATGATTTTATGAATATTTAATAAATTACATTTTTCAAATTTTTTTGTGTGGTTGCTGCCTATAAAGTCCCAACAAAGGGGGAATCTTTTTTCTTGATAGACAATTAGGGACGTGGCAACAGCACACTGATCTGACATGGTGAAACCCTCTTTTTTTGCGATGTGTCTTAGAGGGCAATACAGTAGCAGTCCAGTTATCGAATTCCTATGCAAAACTTCATGCAGGTAACAATGGCTCCTGTATGAATGCAGCCTACAAACAGTAGATCTGACCCTTTGTTGCGCTGTTTCTACTGCTTACTTTTTTAAGATCTGTTTAACAGATAGCAAAAAGAGACGGGAAGAACCCAAAGGTTATTCATCAGATAGGACAGCCCGGTGTAAGTTAAATATCTTTATTGATTATCCAAATTCATAGAAATAAACAATGATAATAGAGAACTACACCCATCTCCAACACATAATTAAAAATAAGGCCTAACGTCTTAATGGGACACAGGTGGCCACCACACCCGATTCAAACACTTCATACCCGTCTCAACTCACAAACCAACATGAATATGACCTAGTATCAGGTACGGGAATAAATTCATTCAATCATGGAAAAAATTAGCAAATGGAGGTTTAGAAAAAATATATTTGTTTCCTCCTTAAAAGATATTATTGGAATGTTCAATTAGATATTCCCATGGGAATGTAGGAAAGTGCTTGTGCTTCTTGAGATATATAGGAAATCCCTCGGATGTATAGGCTGGTAATATCGTGGTACTAAGTCTGCATTGTATATGTCATAGGACTGATATTGGTAAGGATCGGAGATAGCTGACATAAAATTATGGAGATAACTTGACACAAGGAAAACAAACGGGATATACTGTTTATGCAGCTCCCCTTCAGGTACTTGGGGCAGGATACAGCTCACCGTTTGACGTCTTGTGTTGTAAAGTCCTTGTCCATGAAAGTCTAGTCTCCGTAGCAATGATCCACTGTCTTGCAGACTACATCGGTAGCCGGAACTGGAGTATCAGCTTGAAAAAACTCCAACCGGAAGTCATAGGAGCTGGTAAAGTCCAATACACACAGGCTTCCAAACTCATGGGGCAGTATAGAGAACCACGGACCAGTAGAACAGGTTATTCACGCAAGATGATGGAAGAGAGTGGCGGCTCGAGGTTTAGTGAAGTGTGATCAAGGTGTGTGGTGGAAATCACTGTATCCTCACCACAAATATCGTGATGGCGTTATGCTACAGCATAACGCCATCACGATGTTCGTGGTGAGGATGCATGAGTTTGGAAGCCTGTGTGTATTGGACTTTACCAGCTCCTATGACTTCCGGTTGGAATTTTTTCAAGCTGATACTCCAGTTCCGGCTACTGATGTAGTCTGCAAGACAGTGGACCATTGCTACGGAAACTATCTCCATACCTTTATGTCAGCTATCTCCGATCCTTACCAATATCAGTCCTATGACATATACAATGCGGGCATAGTACCACGATATTACCAGCCTATACATCCGAGGGATTTCCTATATATCTCAAGAAGCACAAGCACTTTCCTACATTCCCATGGGAATATCTAATTGAACATTCCAATAATATCCTTTAAGGAGGAAACACATATATTTTTTCTAAGCCTCCATTTGTTAATTTTTTCCATGATTGAATGAATTTATTCCCGTACCTGATACTAGGTCATATTCATGTTGGTTTGTGTGTTGAGAGGGGTATGTAGTGTTTGAATCGGGTGTGGTGGCCACCTGTGTCCCATTAAGACATTAGGTCTTATTTTTAATTATGTGTTGGAGATGGGTGTAGTTTTCTATTATCATTGTTTATTTCTATGAATGTGGATAATCAATAAATATATTTAACTTACACCGGACTGTCCTCTCTGATGAATAACGCTTGGGTTCTTCCCATCTTTTTTTGCTGAATGTTTCAATATTCAGAGGACTACCACCCCTAGAGGTTTAATCAATTGCGTTTTATACCTCAGGCTGACAGTGTAAACTGATTCTTGAATCGGGCGGGCTATTTTTTAGACCAATTGACTACCCTATCGGATCTGTGTTAAATTGGATGAGCCCCAGGTTTTCCTTCCCCTTCCCTTTCTTTCTCTGTTTAACAGATAGACTGTGGGCTTTAACAATGATGAGTACCTTGTTGGCATTAGGGTGTCAAGGACCTAGATTATACCTTTGTAATGACCTTATAATGAAGGAGCACATTAGCACCTTTGTATAAATCAGCCTGCTATTTCCTTTATAGCGAAGGCTTGAAACTCTCCCGCAATAACAGTGATTATGACCATTGTGTTCCTATGATCTAGTACTGCCACTAAAACTGCCATCATCAAAAGGCAACAAGTGGTCCATTTCAGCTCATTCATGCAGGTGACTAGTGATGTACAAAGTTACTGTATGTGTGGTCACCTAAAACTGAGCGGGTCAGGGATTACAGCATCTGCTGTGCGTTCACACGGCCATTTGCAGGTTATCCCACTTTCACACACTCTTGTAGATACTATGGGGGGGCCATTACAGACAGTCTGTGTGATGAGGCCTTGTAGTTACTACAGGGATCATTAATTACTTAATACTCCTACCCATGCAGCTTTCCCCATCAGATAAAATGTAAAAGGGCCTTTGAGTGTGTTAATCATTGCAGATATCCTCCTCAGATTTCTTAATTGACAGAGAACATTCCACTGGGGCACAGAGAGATGTGACACAGGAAATGTGAAACTGTGGAACTGACCTCAAAGAGTGAAGCTTTTGTTTACGTTGTAGTTATTAATTTGGAAATGGTAATTTGCCTAAGTAGTACTCTAAAAATGTACCTTTAGAAACTCCTCCTGAAAAAAGCAGTGCACTTCCTGGTAGATGCCTAGGCACTCCCATGTCTAGAGCAGGGGTCTTAAACTGGAGGCCCTCCAGCTGTTGCAGAACTACAAGTCCCATCATGCCTCTGACTGAGGAAGTCATGCTTGTAACTATCAGCCATGCGATGCCTCATGGGACTTGTAGTTTCGCAACAGCTCGAGGGACGCCAGTTTGAGACCCCTGGTCTAGCGCATTATAGATGTATATTTGAAGCCAAACTGTGTAGATGGAGTGTAAAAGTAAATCACATATTGCAAGAGGCATCATCCCAAATCTTGAACAATATACCAAGAATAGTGAATGGGACTTTCATTATGGCTCCAGCAACCAACTATTCAAATTTCCACAATATTTTATTACAAAATATTATGTATCAAACAAATGCCCAATAACCTATTCAAGCAACAAACATTAAAACACAGTACATCTAGTATTACTCAAACAAGGGTGCTAAGAGGTTAATAAAATGGTCTACGTGTTTCATGGGATGATGTCAGGACCCTCAAGAAACCCATATTTTCTCATATCGCCTTATAAAGATGCGCACTGTGCTGCAACGTGTCATGGATGCCATGAAGGGCTCGAGAGTATTTATCAAGCCCCACCTGGCCTGTGGAGGAACCCTTAATGGCGTTACAAGGGCCCTTGAGCCAACCTGAATACACTGATGGAATTGAATATATATCAATGATTCAAAATCTGAGGACTCAGTGTGATCTTATCTCCATATACATATGTAGTGCTGGTAGATTTACAACCTACCGCAGATTAGGTAAATTTAGTGAATTGCGTGTTAGGAAGGTTAAAAGTTCGCCTCTGTGCTTGGCTGACATTGTGTGTGCTTCCGTGCTGACCGGTGGGTGTCGATGTTACCACTGGTCAGTGTTGGAAAGGCAACGTGTCGAAGTGTATAGATGCTCCTCTGTCTCGGAGACAAGCTCGGTGGAGGTGGTCCTCCGAGTTGCATTCTGGGAAGGGGGTATTTATGGGACAGACGCCATGTTTTAGGGTTCGTTTTACAGCCCCCTGCTGGCCCTCCTGGCCGACAGGTATGCGTTAAGGAGCTACCTCGTGGTCCTCCGATCGGGAGGCCCACGATGCTGCGGCGCAGGGGTGGGTCCAGAGGCTTGTCTGGGGCCTGCCACCGTGGCCGAGGAATGGTCCTGAGCTGTCGGTCCTGTGTGACGAAGCTGGACAGCCGAGGAGATCCCAGGGGAGGACTCGTCTTGGAGAGATCACGCAGCGTGCTGGTCTATAGAGGGGCCTGGTGACTCGGTTACAGGACGTATCCAAAAGAAGTAATTATACAGCATAGTGTCGCCCGTTCGGCTTAAAGGTTCAGGCACTGTGACTGACTGTTCACTGCAGAAGATCTGATACATCCTGTGGCAGAGGATCGAGCAGATTTACCCCTCCAAGTAAGTCTGTGGCAAAGACTTTAGATTCGTGCTGCGTACTGGCTGCTAGACCGGTGAGAGAGGCCTATCCAGACGAGCAAAGAGTGTATCCCACGAGGGGAATGCATTCCACATAATTATCTGAAATCTACCGGGACATTTGTCGCTAAGATATTAGAAGAAGATATTTGAGTTTCTCCTGAAGGTTTCCTTTTCCACCTCTTTCCTGCTACTTCCTAAAGTTTGACTGTTTAATAAAGCATTGAAAACGTACTCCAGTGTTGGTGCGTGTGTCGTCCAGCAGTAAACTCAACGGAACCCTAGACCCGGTGTCGGTGAAACAGAGGGAAGCAAAGTTAAGGTAACAGATCCGCTTAAACCAGCAGCTCCACCGAGAGTTATTGCTACACATATATGGCGACCCTTTACAAAAAAAGTGAGCTCAGCTTAGAGCGTTTCTGGTTAGCTCAAGGGCTCTAGGAACCCCCATTTTACGGGTTCCCCCACAGGCCAAGTGGTGCTCAGTAAATGCCCCTGAGCCCTGGATGGCATCCATGATATGGTGCGGCAAAATACGCATCTTTATAAGACAATACAAGACAATCTTCTAAGGTTTTTGAGGGTCCTGACGAAGTGGATCATCCCTCGAAACGCGGAGACCATTTTATTAACCTCTTAGTGCCCTTTTGAGTAACACTGGATGCATTGTGTTTTGATGTGTGTTGTTTGTATATATCCTATGGGCATTTTTTTAATATATGAAATTTTGTTATAAAATATTGTGGAACTTTTAATGATTGGTTGCTGTAACTGTCAGAGGCATAGTGAAAGTCCCATTCACTATTCTTGGTATAAAGCTGTATATTTGCAGTGTAAAACTGAAGTTTAGCTATTTTTTTTTTACCCCTTAAGCTTTAGTGACCTCCCTTGCCTGCAATGAAGTATGTCCCACGTTGTGCAGGCAGCTGGAACTGCTGTAGAAATCTTCCCTGCAGGGATGCCCCATCCTCTTCCGGTTGTTGTACTTCCAACATGCGGGGGGGTTAACAGCTTTGTGCTCTGGTTAAGGTGCTGTGAAAAAGGTTACTGACAAGGACCCACCCCCTCCTTCCTCACTAAGAAACATTCTTCCATTGCTTTCACTGCCTGTAACAGAATCTGTGAATGGAGGAGAGTATGAGTCGCATTATTCTCTCCTTCAGTCATCAATTTTGTACAGGCAGTAAAAGAAATGAAAGAATGTTTGTTTTTGGAGAAGGAAAGGGGTGGGTCCTCATTGAAAACTTTTTTTTTTACAGTAGCTCAAATCTATTAACCCCCTGCAAGCTGAAAGTTTGGCCATTGGAAAAGGATGGGGCCTCCCTGCAGTGAAGATTTCTCCATGATCCAGCTGCCTGGATGGCATGCATGGAGCATACCTCATTACAGAAGGGTAGTGGACAACAGAAGTAAGCAACCCCCCGCCTCTGTGATAAGAGGAGGATTTGGGGGATCAGTGGGAATAAAAAGACATAGTGCCCCTGGACAGTGGGAGAAGAAATAATGCCCCATTCTTGCTGTCAGTGGGAGGAAGAGTACCCTATAATTTTGTAGTGGAACAGTGCCAAATCTGTGGGAGATATAATGCCCATCGATGGTGTCAGTGAGAAGAACAGTGTTCCTTTGTTGGTATCAGTGGGGGGAATAGTGCTCCAACACTGGTGTCAATGGAAAGAATAGCGCCTAATTGTGTCAGTGGGAAATGTTGTGTTTCATTGTTGGGTCAGTGGGAGGAATTTGCCCCAAAGCTGTGATCAGTGAGAGGAATTGTGGCCCATCATTAGTGTCAGTGGGGAGATGGTTCCACATCTCTTGGGTCAATGGGAGGAATAGTACCCAACAATGGTGTCAATGAATGGAATTGTGCCATATCAGTGGTATCAGTGGAAAGAATAGTGCCTCCTTGTTGGTTTCTGCAGGAAGAATAGTAAGCCATTGTTGGGGTCGATGGAAAGAATTGTGCCCCTTCATTGGGATTAGTGGGAAGAATAGTGCACAAGGGGGTAGTCAAAGGCAAGCGAAGAGCCACAACCTGAATGTGGGTCACAGTTTGGGGACCAATGCTTTAAAGCAGTTTACTGTCCTTTAGACTTTAGGGCTGCTGGACTGTACCCAGTGGGAGTAAACAATGCCCGATCTTTTGGTATTAGTGGGGAAAAATAGTTAGTGTCAGTGGAAGGAATTATGCCCCATTGTTGGTGTCAGTGGCAGGAATAATGCCATAAGGGCTGTAAAAAGGCAAGCAAGGGGCTGCATCCGGCCCCTGGGCTGAAGTTTTGAGACTACTGCTTTAAAGCAACCTTCTGCTCCAGTGTAGGGATGTTAAACACAAATCTAATTGCCCTTTCATATGGGTATTTACTCTGGATCTGTTTGTTTTTTGGATGGTTCCAGACTGAACCACTATAAGCAGGTGGGCAAAAATAGATGCACAGTCGTTTACATTCACTTCCACTTGAGTCTGTTTATATCTGCAGAAAAAACAAAAAAGTTTTGTGTCCTTTTTGGAGACATAAACAGATATAAAACAGATGTCATCTGTTTGCATTAATTTTTTTGTCCACCTACAGTGCCTTGAAAAAGTATTCATAACCCTTGAAATTTTTCACATTTTGTCATGTAATGACCAAAAACGTAAATGTATTTTATTGGGTTTTTATGTGATAGGCCAACATAAAGTGGCACATAATTGTGAAATGGAAAGAAAATGATAAATGGTATTCCATTTTTTTACTAATAAATACGTGAAAAGTGTGGCGTGCATTTGTATTCAGCCCCCTTTACTCTGATCCCCCTAACTAAAATCTAGTGCAACCAATTGCCTTCTGAAGTCAACTAATTAGTAAATAGAGTCCACCTGTGTGTAATTTAATCTCAGTATAAATAAAGCTGTTCTGTGAAGCCCTCAGAGGTTCGTTGGAGAACCTTAGTGAACAAATAGCATCATAAAGGCCAATGAACACACCAGAAAGGTCAGGGATAAAGTTGTAGAGAAGTTTAAAGCAGGGATAGGCTATACAAAAATATCCCAAGCTTTGAATTATTTTACGGAGCACTGTTCAATCCATCATCTGAAAATGGAAAGAGCATGGCACAACTGCAAACCTACCAAGACATGGCCATCCATCTAAACTGACAGGCTGGGCAAGGAGAGCATTAATCAGAGAAGCAGCCAAGAGACCCATGGTAACTCTGGAGGAGCTGCAGAGATCCACAGCTCAGGTGGGAGAATCTGTCCACAGGACAACTATTAGTTGTGCACTCCACAAATCTGGCCTTTATGGAAGAGAGGCAAGAAGAAAGTCGTTGCTGAAAGATAAGAAGCCCCGTTTGCAGTTTGAGAGAAGCCATGTGGAGGACACAGCAAATGTGGAAGAAGGTGCTCTGTTCGGATGAGACCAAAAATTGAACTTTTTGGCCTTAAAGCAAAACGCTATGTGTGGCGGAAAACTAACACTGCACATCACCCTCAACACGCCATCCCCACCGTGAAACATGGTGGTGGCAGCATCATGTTGTGGGGATGCTGATAGGAAGATGGATGCAGCCAAATACAGGGCAATCTTAGAAGAAAACCTGTTAGTCTGCAAAAGACTTGAGACTGGGGCGGAGGTTCACCTTCCAGCAGGAAAACTACCCTAAACATACAGCCAGAGCTACAATGGAACGATTTAGTTCAAAACATATTCATGTGTTAGAATGGCCCAGTCAAAGTCCAGACCTAAATCCAATTGAGAATCTGTGGCAAGACTTGAAAATTGCTGTTCACAGACGCTCTCCATCCAATCTGACAGAGCTTGAGCTATTTTGCAAAGAAGAATGGGCAAAAATATCACTCTCTAGATGTGCAAAGCTGGTAGAGACATCCCCAAAAAGACTTGCAGCTGTAATTGCAGTAAAAGGGGGTTCTACAAAGTATTGACTTAGGGGGCAGGAATACAAATGCACCCCATATTTTTCACATATTTATTTGTAAATCATTTTGAAAACCATTTATCATTTTCCTTCCACTTCAAATTATGTGCCACTATGTGTTGGTCTATCACATAAAACCCACTAAAATACACTTCCTTTTTTGGTTGTAACATGAAAAAATGTGGAAAATGTCAAGGGGTATGAATACTTTTTCATGGCACTGTATGACTTTTTTTCTTCAACAGCACAAACGGACATGTGAAAAACGGGTGTATACTGATGTAAACTGAAATGAACTGAAGATGGATGTATACACTGGTGTAAACTAATGTAAATAAATTCCGTTTTTATGCTTTTGTCATCCGTTTTTGTGACGGTGAGGATGCTCGTGTGAAAGGACCCTTATTGTGAATGCTGATTAATACTTTAATCCAGGGGCGTCGCTAGGGGGTGGCTTTTGGGGCTATAGCCCTGGATCTGGGGCCAATAGCCCCGAGTCTCTGCAGGGGCCCCCAAAGGCGAGGGGAGGCTCCCTGGGGATCCTTATGTAAGTGGGGGGCTCTCTGGGGACCCTGAAGCAAGGGAGAAGCTCTCTGGGGACCCTGATTTTAAGGCAGAGGCTTTCTAAGGACCCAGATTTAAATGGGAGGCTCTCTGGGGACCCTAATGTAAGGTGGGGTCTCTGGGAACCCTGATGTAAATGGGGGGCCCTCTGGGTTCCCTGATGAAAGGGGGAGACTCTCTGAGGACTCTGATGTAAGGAGGAGGCTCTCTGGGGACCGTGATGTAAGGGGGGCTCTCTGGGGACCCTGATGTAAGGGGGCACTCTCTGGGGACCCTGAAGTAAGGGGGCTCTCTGGGGACCCTAATGTAAGTGGGGGGCTCTCTGGGGATATATAGACACACACACACATGTATATTACTGTATATACATGTGTATGCCCGCCCAAGTGTATGACTTTCTTTACTACGCTGCTATGGGCTCTAGCCCCAGATGCTTTGTAGACCTAGCAACACCCCTGCTTTAAACGATATTTAAGCTACCCAGGTAACATATGGTGGCATCTAGTCTTCCACGATCACACAGTGTTTTAGTTGTGTGCATGTGATTGCTACTATATATTACTTATGTAGCTCATACCATAAGGGGGCATTTGTTACTTTTGATCAGCGCACAGCTATCACTCCTAGCATTTCAGTTGAGCTAATAATTAGCCATGTAGCTGTAGCCTTATTCACAGCTGACCTATACGTCTATAGCAGTGGTCTCCAAACTACGGCCCCTTTGTTTGCACTAATCTAGCCCTTTGGGCACTATTCCTCCCATTGACATCAACAATGTAACATATATTTCTTTCACTGACACCATGATGGGAGATAATTCCTCCCAATAACACCAATGATGGAGCACTATTGCTGTCACTGATACCAACAGTGTGGTATTATTCCTCCAACTGATAACAATGATGGAGCACTAATCCTGCTCTTACCACAGGCGCTATGTAATTTTTCTTTTTAAATCCACTAGCCACAGTCCAGCCCGCCTAAAGGACATTAAACCTTTGTTTAGAAAGTTTGGAGACCCCTGATCTATAGGGCCAATTCCCCTATTTACCACCTATGAATCAGCCCAGCAGTCAAGACTTTTATAGTCCTCCTAATTTATATGAAAAATATTGGTGCCATCTGGTGGTGAAAGTTAGCCATTACAATGACTAGAATGAAATGGCAAAACGTTGACTTGGATTGATGACAAGGACGTTTTTTTTTTTCTCTCCTCCTCCAGTATTTTGCATTAGCAAATTACCTGACAACATCCTGAGAAACAGTCAATAAATGAAAAAAATCCACACAAATGATTATAACAGTAATGCAATAGTGGCTAAGTGATTAGTACTCCAGCCTTGCTGCAGCCTGGGTTTGAACCCCAACTCAAGGACACAGCCTTGAGTTGTTGAGGTTGATTCATTAAAGGTCAAAGCTGCTCGTCTCATAGCAAAGTGAATTTTTGCTTTGCAAAATGTTTGGCTAATAAGGTGAAGCGCAGAAGCAGTGCTCATTTTTAAATACCGTGTGCAATGGAATTACCAGAAACAGGATATTTCCCAGCATGATTGGATGATTAAATTGAAGACAGCTTCACCATATTCACAAAACTAAGTTAACATTCACTTTGTGAACATGTTTCCCTGTAAATCAACCCCACTATGTTCTCTACATGATTACTTGGTTTTCATCTGCCGCCCAGTTTTTCTTCCCACCTTCCGAAGACATACAGATTGTCTCCCATTTAGAACAAGCCCCATACTGTGTATAGTTATATACCATAGCTCCAAACTGTCCCTGATTTCGAGGGACTGTCCCTCATTTGGAGCAAAGTCCCTCTGTCCCCCTTTCCTCCTCATTTTGGTCTGATCCATATAGTTGTATATAAAATGTACTTTTTATCTTTCAAAAAGTGTTTCCCAGTGCTAAACCTTCCATATAAATTCTAAATTGCTGCATTTGTAAATTTTAAAAGCCCAATATAAAGGAATAGTAGTGGTAAAAAAAAAGCTCTTGTGGATTTAATTAACCTTTTGTTTTGGTTAATTCTCCTTTAAGAGGGTGTGGCAGGGGGCGTGTCCTATGCCTACATACATTTGCTAGTAGGTGTCCCTCATTCCCATCTCAAAATGTTGGGAGGTATGATATACAGTATATGACTGTGGTGGGAAAATTGGATTGTAAGCTTTCATGGGACAGGGACCGATGTGAATGGTTAATGGTCTTTGTTAAAGTGGAATTATATTTACCTCTCCTCTAGCATTGTGACGTCGAGGAGCTCCCTTGGCAGCGCCGACATCTTTGCCCTGGATTCTTCTTGTTTTTTTTTTTAATGAGCCGGGTGGGAGATCATTCATCCCAGCATTTGCCAAAACCGTAGAGTGCACTGAGCATGCAGAAGCCTAACAGGCAGGGCAGAGTTCTTTATTGCAGAGGAGACATAGGCAGGGCCATCTTTAATATTGATTGGACCCTGGGCAACCTTTTTCTTGGCATGACCACATGGTGGCAAATTTAAAGGGACGTACCTGTACGCCCATTTGCCTGTCCGTGCCATTCTGTCTACATAAAAGCCGCTCGGCTGTTATACCGGAGGAGCGGGAGGGGATGTCCCCCCCCACCCGCCGCCTCCCGCTGTTCTTACCGGGCCTCCCGATGACCAATCCGCCACCTCCAGCGGCTAGTGACAGTCTGGAATGAAGCCGTAAGCGGCTTCGTTCCAGCCTCCTAATTGTAAACACGGAAGCGACATGACGTCACTTCCCGTTTACTCGGCTGCCAATGGCGCCCGGTTTTAAAAAAATATACAGTATTCAGAATCGCTGAAAATGGCGATCTGAATACTTTGAAGTGCAAAGGAGGGATCGGGGGTCTTTTAGACCCCCGATCCCTCCATAAAAGAGTACCTGTCACCACCTATTACTGTCACAAGGGATATTTACATTCCTTGTGACCGCAAAAAAGTGATCAAATTTTTTTTAAAAAACACAATTTATTAATATAAAAATAAATAAGGAAAAAATGTTTTTTAAAGCGCCCCCGTCCCTGCGAGCTCGCGCAGCAAAAAAACGCATACGGAAGTCGCACCCGCATATGTAAACGGTGTTCAAATCACACATGTGAGGTATCGTCGCGATCGTCAGAGCGAGAGCAATAATTCTAGCACTAGACCTCCTCTGTAACTCTAACCTGGTAACCGTAAAAAAAAATGTAAAGCGTCGCCTATGGAGATTTTTACGTACCGTAGTTTGACGCCATTCCACGAGTGCGAGCAATTATAAAGCGTGACATGTTTGGTATCTATTTACTCGGCGTAACATCATCCTTCACATTATACAAAAAAATTGGGCTGACTTTACTGTTTGTTTTTTTAAAAATTCATGAAAGTGTCCCTTTTCCCAAAAAGTTGCGTTTAAAACACCGCTGCACAAATACCATGTGATATAAAATATTGCAACAATCGCCATTTTATTCTCTAGATTCTCTGCTAAAAAATATATATATATATATATATATATATATATATATATATATATAAAATGTTTGGGGGCTCTAAGTAATTTTCTAGCAAAAAATACGGATTTTAACTTGTAAACATCAAATGTCAAAAATAGGCTTAGTCATGAAAGAGTTAAAGCTTCTCCTCAGATCTAGAGCAAATGCGCTTGCAGTGCACAGTATATTTGCCTTTAGTAAATCAACCTCCCTGTATGTCTCTTCTGCAATATAATCCTGTCTGGTTGCCCTTTTTTAATTTTTACTTGGGACCCATTTACATTTGTGCAGTGCATTATGTCACATGCTTCCAACACACAAAAACATCCCAATTATTGGGCATGTCACAACATTTTTTCCGCAACCCACCATGCTATGTGCCATGTGTTGCAGTGCATTGCAACGCATGTGGGTTGTTTTAAAGCGATATTAAACCCAAAAGCAAACATTTATCATATGGCAGTTCTTAGATGTGATGGCTGCATTCATTTTTTTAGGCCTTTTTTGTTTTATTTTCACCTGGTGATCTGGTCAGTAAGTCTATTGTTTTTCAACAGAACAAGCTCTCCGGCAAAGGGGGCAAGTCATTTGCCACTGACAGGGGTGCTTACAACGATCAGCTTTTAGTTATTTATTGAAAACTTTATCCTAAAATGAAAAAAAAAAATCTTTGCTGTAACTAAAAATCAAAAAGGGGGTCAGCACTAAAGAAAAGAAATGGGCAGCTTGCAATAGGTAAACATACAGTACCTAAACAAACCAACAAAAAAGTGATTGTAAGGGTAATTCTTTTTTTTTTTTAAATAACAAACATGTCATACTTACCTCCACTGTGCAGCTCGTTTTGCACAGAGTGTCCCCCGAACATCATCTTCTGGGGTCCAGCAGCGGCTCCTCCCCACATCTGATAACCCCCTCGGAGACACAGAATGCTGGACTCGGCCCCACCCCCTGGCACTCGCGTTATTGGATTTGATTGACAGCAGTGGGAGCCAATGGCTGCGCTGCTATCAATCTATCCAATCAAGAGGCAGGAGCCCGTAGGGAAGGAGCCAGCTCGTCCCCACCGACTGAATGAAGGGGTTGAGGTAAGTAAAACGGGGAGGCTGGGGGGCCGGTGACTGCCAGGTGTTTTTTCACCTTAAAGCGGTTGTATACCCATTTTTTAAACTTTTACCTACAGGTAAGCCTATAATTAGGCTTACCTGTATGTAAAAAAAATATCTCCTAAACCTGTACGGTTTAGGAGATATTCCACTCGCAATGAGCCGCTGACTGCAGCGCCGCATGCGCACAGGGGATTATCAGCTGAAAGCCCGGCAGCCGCCGGACTTTGCCGGAAAAAAGTCTCCCGCGCGCCACATTGCTGCTCTGGAAGGCACGCCAAGGGGAAATGTCAGCTCCCTCGGCGTGGACCGGGTGAGATGCCGGCGCCTCCTTCTAAGGTAAGTATCTCATAATGAGCTAGTATGCGGTGCATACTAGCTCATTATGCCTTTTCCCTTACAGGTGTAGGGAAAAAAAAAAGTCAGCGTCAAAGTTTACTACCGCTTTAATGCATAGGATGCATTAAGGTTCAGAAACAACACGAACCTTTACAACCCCCCCCCCCCCCGATATACGTCGGCACAATGGCAGCGGTGGGCAAATGGGCGTACCTGTACGTCCCCTTTAAGAGGCGGGGATAGCAGGTAGGCGCTCGCCACCGCATACAGCGTGACCAGGACTCAATGTCTCCCGGCGATCGTGTCACGGAGCCGCAGAACGGGGAAGTGCCTATGTAAACAAGCCATTTCCCCGTTCTGCCTTGTGTCATGACAGAGATCACTGCTCCCTGTCATCGGGAGCAGTGATCGCTGTCATGTGAGTTGAAGCCCACCCCCCCCCCCCACAGTTAGAATCACTCCCTAGGACACACTTAACCCCTTCATCGCCCCCTAGCGGTTAACCCCTTCCCTGCCAGTGTCATTTACACAGTAATCAGTGCATTTTTATAGCACTGATCGTTGTGTAAATGACAATGGTCCCAAAATAGTGTCAAAAGTGTCCGCCATAATGTCGCAGTCCTGATAAAAATCGCAAATCGCCGCCATTACTAAAAAAAAAAAAAATAATGATAAAAATGCCATAAAACTATCTCCTATTTTGTAGAAGCTATAACTTTTGTGCAAACCATTATACGCTTATTGCGATTTTTTTTACCAAAAATATGTAGAAGAACACATATATATTTTTGGGGGATATTTATTATAGCAAAAAGTAAGAAATATTGCTTTTTTTTTTCAAAATGTCGCTCTTTTTTTGTTTATAGCGCAAGAAATAAAAACTGCAGAGGTGTTAAAATACCACCAAAAGAAAGCTCTATTTGTGGGAAAAAAAAGGACGTCAACTTTGTTTGGGTGTAACGTCGCACGACCGCGAAATTGTCTGTCAAATCGACGCAGTGCCGAATCGCAAAAAGTGCTCTGGTCAGGAAAGGGGTAAAATCTTCCGGGGCTGAAGCGGTTAAAGCATGTGCTATCAACACAGCATTCATAATGTGCAAAAAGCATCCACAATATTCAGAAATGATAATTTGCTTAATACTGCCTGGGGAAAAAAGCGCTCACCACACAGAGCCACAAGCAGGGGACCACTGACCACATATAGTGTAGTATATTTATTAAAAAGTATAGATTCCACAAAAAAAAGTAAAAAAGGCTTCATCCAAATGCCAGTAAAACGATTGTCATGACAAATAAAACACTTTATTGCACTTACAAAGAGAGCCGCCAGTTCCAAGTATGGAAATGGGGGCGAGACGTCAGCGTGTAGCTCCTGCCCCGCAGGCGCTTTTTTTCCCCAGAGAGTATCAAGCAAACTGTCTCCAGTGGTGAGAAGCGGTACTACGTGGTGTCCCTAATTGCGACAATGGAGCTGGTTGACCACGTGTGAAGGATCTTGTTGACTGAAGCGCACATATTGCTGTTTTCCTCTGGCAGCTTTAATGTCAGTGAGTGTATTTTAGTTCTGTTGCTCCTCACACGTGGAGGAGAGGATTTTCATTAGTTGGTGGAAGAAACTTTCTCTGCAGTGACATTTATCACACATTTTGGACTTTTTTGCATTAGACTTTACTCACACTGATTTATTTTTATTATCATTTTTGAATATTGTGGATGCTTTTTGAACATTATGAATGTTGTTTGTTCGCTGTAACTGATTATAAAGTGTTAGCTGGAGTTTGTTTTCGATTTGTTAGTGTATCTAAATCTACTAACCTGTTTCCCCGAAAATAAGACCTAGCATGATTGTCAGTGATGGCTGCAATATAAGCCCTACCCCCCAAATAAGCCCTACCCTGTTTCCCCCGAAAATAAGCCCTACCCTGAAAATAAGACCTACAAGGACTTTAACTAGGGCTTATTTGGGGGGTAGGGCTTATATGGCAGCCATCACCGACAATCACGCTAGGTCTTATTTTCGGGGAAACAGGGTAGTACATCTAACACTCCCCCCCAGGTGGAGATGATCCCCATGACTAAGCTCCGGGGGGGGGGGAGTGAAACGCATTGGGGGTGTGGCCTGGTGGGAGTCCAGGCTGAGGTTGCGACTCCATTCATTGCAGCAGGACATCATAGATGTGCGACTTCCAGGGGTCACCCTTCCTTCTTTGAACAGGTGGTGTGTTGGCCAGATCACCGAGCTAAAAAGGAGGGGGAAAAAAGCCTAAAAAATGAAAATGAATGCAGCCACCACATCTAATGATTGGTAAGCTGTAATATATTACACTTTTTGTTTCGGGTTTAATACGCCTTTAAAGTATTGGGGTGCTATTCAAAATAAATGGCACCGCAATTCATCAGTACATGTAACAGGGGTTGCAGTAATGCATGGGTCGCCACAATGCATAATCAGCCCTGAGCATTGTAGAAAAAGGGGGTTGATTTACTAAAGGCAAATATAGACTGTGCACTTTGCAAAGTGCCAGTTGCCCTCTGCAACAGCAGTTGCTCCAGAGCTTAGTAAATGAGGTAAAGCTTCACTTGGCAAAAAGTACCCAATCACGCGCAAGGAAAATAAAAAAAGTAAAAAATGTTTTGCTTGCACATGATTGGATGATGGAAGTCAGTAGAGCTCCCCCTCATTTACTAAGCTCTGGAGCAACTGCACTCGCAGAATAATAATATAAGTAAAAAAAAATAATAATAATAATACAGTACTACCAATAATAATAATGTATAAATATTAGTAATAAAATTGTAATTATTAGTCATACTGCTACTACTACTTATAATAATAATAATAATAATAATAATAATAGTGATAAAAAAGTAATTATTATTAACAATAATATTAATAGTAATTCTATTGCTGCTACTACTACTACTTCTACTACTAATAATAATAATATACTAATAATAATAATATAGTACTACTACTACTACTAATAATAATAATACTATACTACTAATAATAATAATAATATACTACTAATAATAGTAATAATAATATACTACTACTAATAATAATAGTGATAAAAAAATAATTATTATTAACAATAATATTAATAGTAATACTATTGCTACTACTACTACTAATTCTACTACTACTAATAATATTATACTAATAATAATATAGTAGTACTACTACTACTACTACTACTACAACTAATAGCAATAATAATAATAATTTAGAACTACTACTAATAGTAATAATAATATACTAATAATAATATAGTACTACTACAACTACTACTACTAATAATAATAATATCCTACAACTACTACCAGATAAGTGCAGTCTTTTTCAGTTCAGTAACTCAACCCCAAATAGTCAGAGCTGTATAAATGAGTAAAAAATAATAAATATGAACCCACCTGTAATGTATTTTCTCTGTGACCTTTATTAAGTTTTGAAGCATTAGGAATTATTCCCATATTATCTCCCTACATTTTTTTTCCCCCAAGAACAAATCATCAGCAATATTCCTCCAGCAAGTGTTTTCTATTCCAAATACAAAGTGACAAGATATGAATACAGCATACATAGCCATCTTTATTGCTACATTAAGTATAAAGGGAAGAAGAAGCAGCACATGTGCAGATAGAAGGTCCTGTCCTCCGCACTCGGCCCAGCCTATCACATAGCACACGGTGTACGGGACGTGTCACAGGTCACAGGAAGTCAGATCACTGGCACAGGAAATCCCATTGCTGGAAAAAATAAAACATGAGATACAAAGCATGCACTATAGATCATTTCCCGAGGTTGAAGATCAGAGCTATTTTATGGTGTTACAACTCCTATGGCTCATGGTTCCCAACAGACCTTAAAGGATATCTAGAGTCCAAACTTTTTTTTTTCCAACTTTGGATAGAGTAGGGGAGGGTTAAAATTTTTGCCATCTGTGTCTCATTAGGGAGGTTTGCTTCACTTCCTGTCCTGTAGGCTCAGCTGGAAGTGAGAAGATGTATTTCCAATGTGAGGGTATCTCTTCTTCACACTATTGCGGGTTTGTGGCCCGTGTTTGTGTGAGCACAGCAGCCTATTCATGTGAATGGGCTGCTGTGCCTGCGTCTCCCGCAGAAAATTGGTTCATGCACCATTTTCAAAATGCAGCAGCTGAGAAATCGCACGGTGCAAACATTTCCCTGCATTTCCAGCGCCCACAAATGCGCTGCTGTTTGTGATACGTGGGGTGCCATTATGAATGGATGCCAGCTCTGCACTTTTTAAACATCAGTGCGTTTTGATGGCAGTCGGGTGCGGGAATTGCTGCAAATCCTGCACCCGCAATAGTGTGAACCAGGCCTTAGACCATGTCCAAAGTCCGTGTTCATTTTGGATAAAGAAGGAAAGAGTCAAATAGACATTTTTGTGTTGTCTGTGTACAATTGAGGAAATTTCCCTTCACTTCCTGTCCCAGAGACACAACAGGAAGTTAGAGGTAATCTCACAGAGTGGGGAGAAAATTCCCTCGTATGGTCATCATATACAGATTTGTATATGAGTACCTACCTACACTATTAACACTGTAAATAAACACAAAGGTATTTGAAGATGCTGCATTTGTGCACACACCAACCTGACAGGCAGAGCTGTGCACTATGCCTAGCTCTGGGGAAGGGGGTGCGCCCCCGAATCGCGTTAGCTGTACCCCATGTTCTGTGCATGTCCATGCATTGTTTTTATGGCCTTTTGTCAGTTTCATTTTGTGAGCACCCCCTTTTATATAAAACATTTTTATTATTAAATTATCTTTGGTAACGCAGTAGGTGTGCGCGCCTTCCATTTCTGTTTTCCTTGTAGAGCCCTTTCACACTGGGGCGGTTTGCAGGCGCTATTGTGCTAATAATAGTGCCTGCAAACCGACACGAAAGTGCCGCTGCTGTGTATCCCGTGTGAAAGCCCCGAGGGCTTTCACACTGGAGCGATGCGCTGGCAGGACGGTAAAAAAAGTCCTGCCAGCAGCATCTTCGGAGCGGTGAAGGAGCAGAGTGTGGACAGCGCCGCTATACCGCCGGCAAAGCGCCTCTGCAGAGGCGCTTTGCGGTGGTATTTAACCCTTTCTTGGCCGCTAGCGGGGGGTAAAACCGCCCCGCTAGCGGCCGCATACCGACGGTAAAACGCCGCTAATAATAGCGGCGTTTTACCGCCGACGCCGCCCCAGTGTGAAAGGGCTCGTAGAGCTGTGCACTATGTTGTATTAATTATAAATTGGTTTGAACAACGTTTTCTAGTTTTCTGTACTTAGTGTAAACACACACGCTACCCCAAATAGGGATCTGCAGTTGCCTTGAGTAGGGCGACACTAAGGCCCCATTTGCGCATCCACATTTGCGCATCCACAATGAGAACATTTACGTATTTTGACTAATATATTTTTTTAGTATGCCACTCAGTGCCATCTAGTGGTTATAATGTGGTGTTTTCCTGATTGAGATATTTCAGGAAAATACTGCATGTTGTATGTATGTAAATTGATGTATGTTTGATTGGGGTACACCTCACACAAAAAAGGGGTAAAACCTTAAGGCCCCTTTCACACTGAGGCAGTTTGCAGGCGTTATTGCGCTAAAAATACCGCCTGCAAACCGCGCCTAAACAGCCTCCGCTGTTTGTTCAGTGTGAAAGCCTGAGGGCTTTCACACTGAAGCGGTGCGCTGGCAGGAGAAGAAAAAATCTCCTGCAAGCCGCATCTTTGGAGCAGTGAAGGAGCGGTGTATTCACCGCTCCTGGCCATTGAAATCAATGGGACAACGCGGCTATACCGCGGCAATACTGCGGCTATAGCTGCGCTGTACGAGTGGTTTTAACCCTTTTTCGTCCGCCAGCGTGGGGTTAAAACCGCACCGCTAGCGGTCGAGTACCGCGGCAAAACAGCGCTGTTTTACCGCCGACGCCCCCTACCGCCCCAGTGTGAAAGGGGCCTAATGGATTGGGATTGTTTGGGTCTCCTCCATGGCCTTGGTGGAAAACAGTACCCAGAAATAATTTTAACATTGATGCAGCTTTGGTGATGTATACAAGGCATTTGGCTTGACTTGTGAGTGCTTTAAACTATGAACATATCACTATTTTGTTTGTCCTTTTAACATATGTATATATTGATTACTATATTTTATTACCGACATATTATAACACCATTGCTGGATACACCACTGAAGAAAGAGGAACTGAAACACATCGGGTGTTTTTCCAGTATATCCACTCCGTAAAATGCATGTATTCAGAAGATATAGATACAATAGTGGGGGGGGGGGTTTATTTTCTGTTGTTTTGTATATCTATATAGGGATGTTGGTAAACCACTAAAACAATGTATACATCCTCTTTTCTATAAATTGAGAATATACTGTATCCTACTGGAATCCCCCTCACCCCCCCCCCCCCCCTACAATATAAGGCGAGGCAAGAATGACGTCTCCTTCGCTCCTGAGATATCCCTGTTGCATATCCCAGCAATCAGCTTTAATACAGCGCCCAGAGGAAGGTGGAGCTCTGGCTGGAGGGGTCAGATCTGAAGGCACAGCCTCAGGGGATTCGCATCCAGGAAATCAATGCTTGTGGGCTTCACATGCCCACAAGCAAGATGGAAACAGCCAGCATCACATTTTTTAAGTTATTCTTCAGTATGAAAACAGACAGAGGCAGAAATATTACACCCAAACTGTGAGTATTATTTTGGGATTAGCAAAGTGTCTCAATGACCTAAAAAAAAAAAAAAAAAAAAAAATGGTCGCCGGACTCCCACTTTAACCAGCTGGCTCCAGATGACATCACAGAGGAAGATGGTGGCGCAGAACCCAGCTTGCATCTGCAGAGTATAGTGGATCACAGCTGGACATTGGGCGGGTGGGTTTTTTAAGGATAACCCAAATAAAAAGTTAATTTTAAAAAATAACACCATGGAGTGAAGTTGCTCCTGAAGTAATCTCTACCTAACCCAAAATGAAATTAGTCTGCTCTTATTATTGGAATCTTTGAGATGATGCTGGGAAGCGCTAAGCACCTGTCCATTTTTTTTATTAAGTCTCTTATCCAGAATGCAAAAGATGACACATTCCAAAATTTTCAAGCTGTCACCAGAACAGGAGGGCAGGAGAAATCCTTCATTGGTGAAACTCTTTATGGTGATAACTTTCTAAGAATGAATTTCCTGTCACTTTGAGAGGACCTGGTCTGATTCCTGTTGTGACTGCTGGCTTTAAACTGTTGTGAAATGTACCCGTTTACCAAGCTAATGAACATCTTAACAATAGTTTGGACCAGGTGTCCTCAAACTACGGCCCGCGGGCCACATGCGGCCCGCCGAGGACATTTATCCGGCCCACCCCACCCAGGGCCGGATTCCTGACAGGCCAGGCTCGGGCCGGGGCCAGGTTGGCTCGGCTTGGGCAGGTCCACTCTGCTTCAGGAGGGAGCATATCCACTCCGCTCAAGCCGCCTCCCCCACCCCAGTAATGGAGGGCTCCGTGTGCCGCCCTGCATGCTGGGAAGTGTAGTTTCCAGCACAGTCCCGCGCGGATTCACGTCTTCCTCACGCAGACAGGAGGCACGGAGGGTGACAGCGAGAGTGGAGGCTTCAGGCAACAGCCTGCTAACAAGTGAGGACCCCTGTCCATCCCACTGTCCCCCTGTCCACCCCTCTGTCCCCCTGTCCACCCCTCTTTCCCCCTTTCCATCCCACTGTCCCCCTGTCCACCCCTCTGTCCCCCTGTCCACCCCTCTGTCCCCCTGTCCACCCCTCTGTCCCCCTGTCCATCCCACTGTCCCCCTGTCCACCCCTCTGTCCCCCTGTCCACCCCTCTGTCCCCCTGTCCACCCCTCTGTCCCCCTGTCCACCCCTCTGTCCCCCTGTCCACCCCACTGTCCATCCCACTGTCCCCCTGTCCACCCCTCTGTCCCCCTGTCCACCCCTCTTTCCCCCTTTCCATCCCACTGTCCCCCTGTCCCCCCCTCTGTCCATCCCACTGTCCCCCTGTCCACCCCTCTGTCCCCCTGTCCACCCCTCTTTCCCCCTTTCCATCCCACTGTCCCCCTGTCCACCCCTCTGTCCCCCTGTCCACCCCTCTGTCCCCCTGTCCACCCCTCTGTCCCCCTGTCCATCCCACTGTCCCCCTGTCCACCCCTCTGCCCCCCTGTCCACCCCTCTGTCCCCCTGTCCACCCCTCTGTCCCCCTGTCCACCCCACTGTCCATCCCACTGTCCCCCTGTCCACCCCTCTGTCCCCCTGTCCATCCCTCTGTCCCCCTGTCCATCCCACTGTCCCCCTGTCCATCCCACTGTCCCCCTGTCCATCCCACTGTCCCCCCCTCTGTCCCCCTGTCCACCCCACTGTCCCCCTGTCCACCCCACTGTCCCCCTGTCCACCCCACTGTCCCCTCTGTCCACCCCTCTGTCCACCCCATTGTCCCCCTGTCCACCCCATTGTCCCCCTGTCCACCCCATTGTCCCCTTGTCCATCCCTCTGTCCCCCTGTCCATCCCCCTGTCCCTCTTTCCATCCCTCTGTCCACCCCTCTGTCCCCCTGTCCACCCCACTGTCCCCCTGTCCACCCCACTGTCCCCCTGTCCATCCCACTGTCCACCCCTCTGTCCCCCTGTCCACCCACTGTCCCCCTGTCCACCCGTCCACCCCACTGTCCCCCTGTCCACCCCACTGTCCCCTCTGTCCACCCCTCTGTCCACCCCATTGTCCCCCTGTCCACCCCATTGTCCCCCTGTCCACCCCTCTGTCCCCCTGTCCATCCCTCTGTCCCTCTTTCCATCCCTCTGTCCCCCTGTCCACCCCTCTGTCCCCCTGTCCACCCCTCTGTCCACCTGTCCACCCCACTGTCCCCCTGTCCACCCCACTATCCCCTCTGTCCACTCCATTGTCCCCCTGTCCACCTCATTGTCCCCCCCTCTGTCCATCCCTCTGTCCCCCTGTCCATCCCTCTGTCCACCCCTCTGTCCCCCTGTCCACCCCACTGTCCACCCCTCTGTCCACCCCACTGTCCCCCCCTCTGTCCACCCCACTGTCCCCCTGTCCACCCCACTATCCCCCTGTCCACCCCAATATCCCCCTGTCCACCCCACTGTCCCCCTGTCCACCCCTGTGTCCCCCTGTCCACCCCTCTGTCTCCCTGTCCATCCCACTGTCCCCCTGTCCACCCCACTGACCCCCCCCCCTGTCCCCCTGTCCATCCCTCTGTCCCCCTGTTCATCCCCTATATATATATTATTATTTTTTATTCATTCTTTCATTCTTTTATTCTTTTGCACTACAAAAAACGTGTGCATAGGAATTTAGGAATTAGTTCATATTTTTTTTATACTATAGTGCGGCCCCCCAACAGTCTGAGGGACCGTGAACTGGCCCCCTGTCTAAAAAGTTTGAGGACCCCTGGTTTGGACAGTCTTGTCGTTTTTGGCATTGCACAGTTTCAGAACAAATATAACTCACATTGGTTTTGACTTCCACTTTTCCCGGCATCAGATAATGTTCTTCTTGTACGATAGAGCTTGGGAAATAACCCAGTCTCGCTGTATACTCCCCGTATTCATCTCCTTGTACCTGTAGAATACAGCACAGGTGAGACTCCACTCTACTTTTCTGTATATATCAGCCATTCTCAACCAGGGTTCCACCAGAGGTTGCTAGTGATCCTCCCACTTAAAATCAGGGTCCCCAGAGAGCCTCCCCCTTAAAATCAGGGTCCCCAGAGAGCCTCCCCCTTAAAATCAGGGTCCCCAGAGAGCCTCCCCCTTGCATCAGGGTCCCCAGAGAGCCCCCCCCCCACTTACATCAGGGTCCCCAGAGAGCTTTCTCACTTACATCAGGGTCCTCAGAGAGCCTCCCCTCCTCCTTGGGACCCCTGCAGAGACTCAGGGCTATGGGCCCCAGATTCGGGGCTATGGCCCCAAAAGCCACCCCCTAGCGACGCCCCTGCTGGTATATATTGTAGCAGAGCAGTGGTCTCCAAACTTTGTCCCAAGGGCCAGATGTGGTCCTTTGCTTGCCTTTATCCGGCCCTTAGGGCACTGTACCTCCCACTGACACCAAAGATGGAGCAATATTCATACCATTTACACCATTTACAATATTCTTCCCACTGACACTAATGATAAGGATTATTCTTCTTCTTACCAATACTCTTTCCATTAATACTTTCACTAATACCAATGATAGAGCACTATTCCTCCCACAGATAACAACGATGGGGTACTATTCCTCCCACTAATACCAACGATGGGGCACCATTTCTCCCACTGACACCAACAATGGAAATTATTCTTCCCACCAGTACCAACGATGAGGCCCACAGGTGTTGTTATTTAATTTTTTTAACCCCTTCCTCACCAAGTCTGAGGCATTTTGTATACCCAGTGGTCCCAATCTGGCCCTCCTAAAGTCTGAAAGACAATAAACTGTCCCTTTGCCTACAAAGTTTGGAGACACCTTTAGTAGAGCAGTGATACTCACACTGCCCAGCCAGAAGAGGCGTCCTCTGCCCTTTAGCTTGGAGTAGATATACAGCATTTGTCCACGTCTAATTGGGATAAAACGGCAGTCTGGGGGGGTGTAGTCAGACAGAGCTACCCCAATAGAAATGGGATCTATCAAAGGGTTAAAAAGAAAGTAATGAGCTGAAATACAGTACAAGCAGTAAACAATGCCTTTGTTTCATCAGATTAGGGGACCCATCAGAATTTGTAACGGTAGTGACGTTCCGTCGCCACCATCTTGCTACACCCCACACCCGTCCACAGTAAGGATACACTGAGAAGGGGGCAAGCGGACATCTTGTTACACCCACCAGAGTTTTGCATTTCACACTTATTTTTTAACAGTAAACGGAGCTTATATGGTGAAATACAGTATTTTGAAATCCGACGGACTGTTTAGATGTTGAATTTTAAAAGCAGCGGCAAAACTGCTGATCTCACAGGTTTGCTAATCTGACAGAACACCACTGCTTTTATAATTCAACATGTGAACAGTCCGATGGATTTATAAATACTGTATTTCACCATATATATTCCATTTACTGTTAAAAATAACTGTGAAATGCAAAACTCTGGTGGGTGTAACAAGATGTCCGCTTGCCCCCTCCTCTATGTATCCGTACTGTGGAGGAGTGCAGGGCATGAGCAAGATGGTGGCGACGGAACGTCACTTCCGTTACAAACTCTGACGGGTCGCCAAATCTGATGAAACACTTGCTAATAGAACTTACAGTGGTAGGTACGTGCTAATTATGGATTGCAGAACTCTAAGGAGTGTTGAAAAAGGGTTTGGCTGCATGGCCATTCCCAAGTTGTAGCCCTTAAATATGCTCTGCTGTTAACAACTGATGATCAGATAGGTGACCAAGGCAAGTGCCAAAATTTAATGCAGAGTCATAGACACATCTTAGTTCCATCTACTCTACATATATGATTGTGTCACAGAAACTGGAAGGATTTTTTACGGGGCAATTTTTCATGTAAATAGGGTATGTATTTATTTTTAAGAGTTTCAGGGTCTAAAGTACACCTGTACTAAAAGAGACATGTGGGCTGAAATTGCTGACCTGACTATCTTTGGCTTCAATACTTTCAGATACTGACCTGAAACAGATATGCTGAAGGTGAACTTCTGATTTGATTACTTTTTCCAGATCAATTTCACAAAAATACAGAGACAATTGGACCACATGGATATTGGGTTGCCACCTCATCCCTTTAAACCCGAACACATCTGAATTACACAGGCTCTGTGGCTGATTAAGGTGGTAATTAAACTCACTTGGTGAGATCCCCGCTAGCTATCAGATCGGGGATGTGCAGGGGCTGGTCCGTCGTAACATGTTGAATGTTACCTGAATATGGGTATAACATGTAACAGGCTTCCTCCCCAGCAGGAACTGTTAAGTGGCACAGTAGTCACATATCCAAATCTCATTAGACTAGCAGGCAAGGCAGCTGTGCCTTAGATGATCTCATGCTGCAGATATACTACTATAAGTCTATGAAACAGCACTATAGGCAGTGTACTTTTTTCAGGAGCAATTCAAGACAAAAGAAGACAAAAGGTAGATTTTTTTTTTAAGGGTACTGTTTAGATATAATTAACATTTTTAGAAGTGAGCAGTGCTTATTACAGTGACTTCAATCTTCCACAGGGTTAAGCCAGGTATAGCATACCCTGTTTCCCCCAAAATAAGACCTAGCGTGATTGTCGGTGATGGCTGCAATATAAGCCCTACCCCTCAAATAAGCCCTAGTTAAAGTCCTTGTAGGTCTTATTTTCAGGGTAGGGCTTATTTTCGGGGAAACAGGGTAGGGCTTATTTGGGGGGTTGGGCTTATATTGCAGCCATCACCGACAATCACGCTAGGTCTTATTTTCGGGGAAACAGGGTATGCATACATACATTGGTCAAAGCTGAACCAATGTAAGTATGCAAAAATATGCATACCTGGAATTCATCTTTAAAGGTGCCCATACATTTGAAGGTTCTCAGACATGCAGGATCAGACCACCCTCAGACTTCTCTGTCTGGCAGGTGCTCCACGAACAAGTGCTCACATTTGTGTGAGGCTGGGTTCACATATATGCAAACTGGATGAAGGTTTCCCCGCATCCAATTCGCTTGACAGGCGAGTATGACCAGCTCTCAATGGAGCCGGTTCACACAGGTTCCGGGGTGGCCGCGGTGCAAATTCCAAAAGGGCCCTGTGCGTTTTTTGGTCCAGTTCAGGTGCGAATTCAGGCAAAAATTTAGACCTGAATCACACCTAAACCGGTGAACAGACATACACCGAACCCCAGGCACGAACCTGCGGCTGCACATATGTGAACCCAGCCTGAATGGAGATGGTTGGAGCATCAAGGCACTATTGGTATACACTGGTGAGTAGAGTGCAGAGATTGGACAAGATTTGCAGATCTGTCCATGCAATCATTTCTCTCTAAGAGCAGTCAGGTTTTTGGTGCTATCATAGGGGTGGGATTGCTACCTGGTCCTGCCTGATTAAGGAGTGGGACAAGCATACACATTTGACAGGTATACCTGCATATATATGATCATTTAATATCCAGATAATTGCATAACCTCAGTACTTACGACTGCACTCTTCATCCGCACACAACTTCCGGTCAGCCAGCTTTGGCATTTTTCTGCTTCCTCCAGTAAGTCCAAACAGGACGCAAAGCAAAAGACATGGCAGCCTCAGATACATGGTTCTCTCTTACCTCTGGATGCTGCAATCAGTCTCTGTACCAAACACCAGCGCTAAAGAGATCAGAATAACTGCTTCAAGTCACCTCCCCACTGGATTTTTATTTTTTTTTTTAACATTCCAACCATACAACTTGAAAGAGTTGACACAGCTGGGCTTGTAGGGGGAAAAAAAAAAAGTTCCGGTGTTAGGTGAAAAACAAACATTGTATAATGACTTTTTCCTGTGCAAATATTCAGGTTTATTCATCTAGGTACCACTAACAGCAATAGTGGTGTGCAAAGTGCAGCAACACACGGCATCCACTTCGCTTTCAGGTCTCTATAGTCAGCAGAGTTAAAAGTTGGCTCCTGATTGGTAGCTGTGGGTTACAGCACTTTGCCAGTTAGCAACGTTCTTTGCACTTACTAAATAAGCATTAATGTTATGAAAGCTGAGTGTTTGTAATGTACTTAACAGACCAAAGCTGGTGATACACGTCATTTCCAGCTGCCCGTTGGCTCCTGGGATATGGAGTCAATGGGCAACCTGCTGTACACAGAGTGCACCACGCTTTGTTCACACTGCGCAGGCGTGAGATCGGAAGGTGCACGCTGGGTAGCCAGCTGCACCACTTCCCGGAAGAAACTCAGAGTGGGCTTCAGATGCCCACACTAATGCCCCGTACACACGGTCGGATTTTCCGATGGAAAATGTGTGATGGGACCTTGTTGGAAATTCCGACCGTGTGTAGGCTCCATCACACATTTTCCATCGGATTTTCTGACACACAAGAGCAGGATATAAAATTTTTTGACAACAAAATCCGTTGTCAGAAATTCCGATCGTGTGTACACAAATCCGACGGACAAAGTGCCACGCATGCTCAGAATAAATAAAGAGATGAAAGCTATTGGCCACTGCCCCGTTTATAGTCCCGACGTACGTGTTTTACGTCACCGCGTTTAGAACGATCGGATTTTCCGACAACTTTGTGTGACCGTGTGTATGCAAGACAAGTTTGAGCCAACATCCTTCGGAAAAAATCCTAGGATTTTGTTGTCGGAATGTCCGAACAAAGTCCGACCATGTGTACGGGGCATAAGGATGGAAGCTCACTGGATCCAGAGGGTACAGTAAGTACAAATAAACAAATTTTAAAAAATACCATCTTCATATGCAAATTTATGCCCCGTACACACGATCGGACTTTCCGACAACGAAACCGTGAAATTTTGTTCGAAGATTGTTGGCTCCAACTTGTCTTGCATACACACGACCACACAAATGTTGGCCAACAATTACGAATGTGGTGACGTACAAGACGTACGATGAGCCGAGAAAAGGAAGTTCAATAGCCAGGGCAGCTCCTTCTGCTTGATTTCGAGCATGCGTTTTGTGCGTCGGACTTGTGTAGACACGATCGGAAATTCCGACAACAAGGTTTTGTTGGCGGAAAATTTGAGAACCTGCTAGCAAACATTTGTTGGCGGAAATCCAACAACAAATGTTCGATGGAGCGTACACACGGTCAGACTTTCAGCCAACAAGCTCACATCCAATATTTGTTGTCGGAAAATCCGACCATGTGTACGGGGCATTAGATTGCATAAGCTGTAACTATCACAGGAGTGATTTTTGAAATACATTTTTTTTTTAAAAAGGCCGGAGCTCCACTTTTTCACAGTTGTGTGAAAAAGTATTAGCCCCTTTCTAATTTTTTTTTTGCATATTTCTCACACTTAAATGATTTAGATCAGGGGTCCTCAAACTTTTTAGACAGGGGGCCGGTTCACAGTCCCTCAGACTGTTGGGGGGCCGCACTATAGTTTAAAAAAAATATGAACTAATTCCTATGCACACATCTTATTTGTAGTGCAAAACAAAATAAAAAACAATTGTAATCAATATAAACTTATCAGTATTTCACAGACTCCCCTCATTACAGAACCACTCCCAATCACATACTTCCCCCATCACAGATCCCCCCACATCAGTCCCCCACCATAGCACAGAGTCCCCCACATCAGTCCCCCACCATAGCACAGAGTCCCCCACATCACAGATCCCCACCATAGCACAGAGTCCCCCACATCACAGATCCCCACCATAGCACAGAGTCCCCCACATCACAGATCCCCACCATAGCACAGAGTCCCCCACATCACAGATCCCCACCATAGCACAGAGTCCCCCACCATAGCACAGAGTCCTCCACATCACAGATCCCCACCATAGCACAGAGTCCCCCACCATAGCACAGAGTCCCCCACCACAGCACAGAGTCCCCCACATCAGTCCCCCACCATAGCACAGAGTCCCCCACATCACAGATCCCCACCATAGCACAGAGTCCCCCACATCACAGATCCCCACCATAGCACAGAGTCCCCCACATCACAGATCCCCACCATAGCACAGAGTCCCCCACATCACAGATCCCCACCATAGCACAGAGTCCCCCACCATAGCACAGAGTCCCCCACATCACAGATCCCCACCATAGCACAGAGTCCCCCACATCAGTCCCCCACCATAGCACAGAGTCCCCCACATCAGTCCCCCACCATAGCACAGAGTCCCCCACCATAGCACAGAGTCCCCACCATAGCACAGAGTCCCCCACATCACAGATCCCCACCATAGCACAGAGTCCCCCACATCACAGATCCCCACCATAGCACAGAGTCCCCCATATCAGTCCCCCACCATAGCACAGAGTCCCCCACCATAGCACAGAGTCCCCCACATCAGTCCCCCACCATAGCACAGAGTCCCCCACATCAGTCCCCCACCATAGCACAGAGTCCCCCACCATAGCACAGAGTCCCCACCATAGCACAGAGTCCCCCACATCACAGATCCCCACCATAGCACAGAGTCCCCCACATCACAGATCCCCACCATAGCACAGAGTCCCCCATATCAGTCCCCCACCATAGCACAGAGTCCCCCACCATAGCACAGAGTCCCCCACATCAGTCCCCCACCACAGCACAGAGTCCCCCACATCACAGATCCTCACCATAGCACAGAGTCCCCCACATCACAGATCCTCACCATAGCACAGAGTCCCCCACATCAGTCCCCCACCATAGCACAGAGTCCCCCACCATAGCACAGAGTCCCCCACATCAGTCCCCCACCATAGCACAGAGTCCCCCACATCAGTCCCCCACCATAGCACAGAGTCCCCCACATCAGTCCCCCACCATAGCACAGAGTCCCCCACCATAGCACAGAGTCCCCCACATCACAGATCCCCGCCATAGCACAGAGTCCCCCACATCACAGATCCCCACCATAGCACAGAGTCCCCCACATCAGTCCCCCACCATAGCACAGAGTCCCCCACATCACAGATCCCCACCATAGCACAGAGTCCCCCACATCAGTCCCCCACCATAGCACAGAGTCCCCCACATCACAGATCCCCACCATAGCACAGAGTCCCCCACCATAGCACAGAGTCCCCCACCATAGCACAGAGTCCCCCACCATAGCACAGAGTCCCCCACATCAGTCCCCCACCATAGCACAGAGTCCCCCACCATAGCACAGAGTCCCCCAACATAGCACAGAGTCCCCCAACATAGCACAGAGTCCCCCACCATAGCACAGAGTCCCCCACCATAGCACAGAGTCCCCCACCATAGCGCACAGAGTCCCCCACCATAGCGCACAGAGTCCCCCACCATAGCGCACAGAGTCCCCCACCATAGCGCACAGAGTCCCCCACCATAGCGCACAGAGTCCCCCACCATATAGCACAGAGTCCCCCACCATATAGCACAGAGTCCCCCACCATATAGCACAGAGTCCCCTACCATATAGCACAGAGATCCCCCACCATATAGCACAGAGATCCCCCACCATATAGCACAGATCCCCACCATATAGCACAGATCCCCACCATATAGCACAGATCCCCACCATAGCACAGACTCCCCCCGCCGCCCTTACACTTACCTGTATCACGCAGGACACGAGGCATGGTAGGTCCGGACGGAGGGCGGGACTTTGGAAGTGAGGGGCAGGTGATTGGTTCCTGGGACCGCTCTGATGCCTAGTAACCAATCACCTGCTTCTTAGCACAGAAGGTCCTTTGCCCGGCCTATCATGTTTCCCGTCCTGTGTGATGGAGGGAGCAGAGGCAGTGCTGAAATTTTAAAGGGGCAGTCCGCGGGCCGGATCAAAAACGCTGGAGGGCCGGATTCGGCCCGCGGGCCGTAGTTTGAGGACCCCTGATTTAGATCATCAAACAATATTTAATATTACACAAAAATAACCTGAGTAAATCCAAGATTCAGTTTTTAAATCATTATTTCATTTATTAAGGGAAAAAAGCTGTTCAAACCTACCTGGCCCTATGTGAAAAAGTAATTGCCCCCTCCAATGCTGAATCATGAATGAACTGTAAATAACCACAATTTTTTGGAAAGCGGAGTTAAACTTCACTTGCCACACCCAGGCCTGATTACTGCCAGACCTGTTGAATCAAGAAATCACATAAATAGAAGCTGTCTGACAAAGTGAAACACGCTAACAGATCACAAAAAGCCACACATCATGCCACAATCTAAAAAAATTCAAGCACAGATTAGAAACAAAGTAATGTATCAGTCTAGGAAGGGTTTTAAAGCTATTTCTAAGGCTTTGGAACTCCAGTGAACCACGGGGAGAGCCATTGTCCACAAGTGGAGATAGCTTGGAACAGCAGTGATCCTTCCCAGGAGTGGCCGGCCTGCGAAAATTGCTCCAAGAGCATGATGACGACTCATCCAGGAGGTCATAAAAGAACCCAGAACAACATCTAAAGAACTGAAGGCCTCACTTGCCTTAAAGGGGTTGTAAAGGTAATTTTTTTTTTCTTTTTAAATAACAAACATGTTATACTTACCTTCACTGTGCAGCTCGTTCTGCACAGAGTGGCCCCGAACCTGGTCTTCTGGGGTCCCTCGGCGGCTGTTTTAGCTCCTCCCCGCAAGCATTTACCACCTTACTGCGAGCTCCCTCGCATAGTGGTGAGTGCTTGCGGGTGCGCTCCCGTGATACAGCCGGCGGCTATAGCCGCTCGCTGTATCACTCGGGCCCGCCCCCCGGCGCACCTCGTCATCGGATGTGATTGACAGCAGCGCGAGCCAATGGCTGCGCTGCTTTCAATCCATCCACTGCAGCCAATCAGCGACCAGGCTGAGCTGCAATGACGAGGACGAGCAGCGAAGATTCGAGGCGTCAGGTAAGTAAAACGGGGGGGCTGGGGGCGGCGGTACTGTCAAAAGTTTTTTCACCTTAATGCATAGAATGCATTAAGGTGAAAAAATTTTTACCTTTACAACCCCTTTAAGTAAAATCAGTGTTCATGATTTAACAATAAGAAAGAGACTGGGCAAAAATTGCATCCATGGGAGAGTTCCAAACCCAAAGCCACTGCTGACCAAAAAAAGAACACAAAGGCTCATCTCACATTTACCAAAAAACATCTTGATTATCCCCAAGACTTTTAGGCAAATATTCTGTGGACTGGAGACAAAAATGTAACTTTTTGGAAGGTGTGCGTCCCGTTACATCTGGCATAAAACTAATACAGCATTTCATAACAAGAACATCATACCAACAGTCAGACACTGTGGTGGTAGCGTGATGGTCTGGGGCTGCTTTGCAGCTTCAGGACCTGGACAACTTACCATAATTGATGGAACCATGAATTCTGAGTTCTCCTAAAGGAGAATGTCCGGCCATAAAATCGTGACCTCAAGCTCAAGTGCACTTGGGTTATGCAGCAGGACAATGATCTGAAACACGACAACAAGCCCACCTCCAAATGGTTCAAACAAAGCAAAATTCAGGTTTTGGAGTGACCTAGTCAAAGCCCAGACTTATGCCGCGTACACACGAGCGGACTTTACGGCAGACTTTTCCCAGCGGACTTTACGACGGACTTTCCAAATGAACGGACTGCCTACACACAATCAACCAAAGTCTGTCGAATTCGTACGTGATGACGTACGACCGGACTAAAATAAGGAAGTTCATAGCCAGTAGTCAATAGCTGCCCTAGCGTGGCTTTTTGTCCGTCAAACTAGCATACAGACGAGCGGACTTTTCGACCGAACTCGAGTCCGTCGGATAGATTTGAAACATGTTTCAAATCTAATGCCACGTACACACGAGCGGACTTTACGGCAGACTTTGCCCGGCGGACGGGATTTGGTCGGACAATTCGATCGTGTGTGGGCTCCAGCGGACTTTGTTTTCTCAAAAGTTGGACGGACTTAGATTTGAAACATGTTTTAAATTAATCCGTCGAAATCGAGTCCGGTCGAAAAGTCAGCCGTCTGTATGCTAGTTCGACGGACATAAAGCCACGCTAGGGCAGCTATTGGCTACTGGCTATGAACTTCCTTGTTTTAGTCCGATCGTACGTCATCACGTACGAATTCAACGGACTTTGGTGGATTGTGTGTAGACAAGTCCGTTCATTCGGAAAGTCCGTCGTAAAGTACGTCGAAAAGTCCGCCGGGCAAAGTCTGCCGTAAAGTCCGCTCGTGTGTACGGGACATGAGTCCATCCAACTTTTGAGAAAACAAAGTCCGCTGAAGCCCACACACGATCGAATTGTCCAACGAAATCCCGTCCGCCGGGCAAAGTCTGCAGTAAAGTCCGCTCGAGTGTACGCAGCATTATATCCAATAGAGATGCTGTATCATGACCTTATACAGGCTGGAAAACCCTCCAATGTGGCTGAATTAAAACAATTCTGCAAAGAGTGGGCCAAATTGCTCCACAGCAATGTGAAATAGACATGTGCGGTTCGTTTCGTTCTGAATTAAAATTTGGCCGAATTTCCGAATTAGAATAGTTAATTAGTCCAAATAGTCCAAATTTAAACGAATCCGAAATAACGAAATTCGAATAGTTTTCGAATACTTTTCGAATAGTTTTCACATTCGAAAACCTTTAGAATTCGTGCAGCCTCATCAGTACTGTTTTCCAATTTCCAAAGAGAATAAAATTGAATAGAAAATAAAGGAATAGAAAAGAAAAAAACATTTTTTTTTCTTTTCTATTCCTTTATTTTCTTTTCTTTTTAGAAATTGGAAAACTATTTGAATTCGAAATTGATTCAAAATAGATTTCTCTAGATTGTAAGCTCTAACGCCCTCTGATTCCTCCTGTATTGATTTGTATTGTAAGTGTACTGTCTGCCCTCATGTTGTAAAGCGTTGCGCAAACTGTTGGCGCTCTATAAATCCTGTATAATAATAATATTAATATCAGTTATCGCAAATGCTTGATTGCAGTTGTTGCCGCCAAGGGTGGCACAACCAGTTATTAGGTTTAGGGGGCAATTACTTTTTCACCTAAAGCCAGGCAGGTTTGGACAGCTTTTTTCCTTAGAGCCCTTTCACACTGGGGCGGGGGGCGGCGTCGGCGGTAAAACGCTGCTATTATTAGCGGCGTTTTACCGTCGGTATGCGGTCGCTAGCGGGGCGGTTTTACCCCCCACTAGCGGCCGAGAAAGGGTTAAATACCACCGCAAAACGCCTCTGCAGAGGCGCTTTGCCGGCGGTATAGCCGCGCCGTCCCATTGATTTCAATGGGCAGGAGCGGTAAAGGAGCGGTATACACACCGCTCCTTCACCGCTCCGAAGATGCTGCTGGCAGGACTTTTTTTCCCGTCCTGCCAGCGCATCGCTCCAGTGTGAAAGCCCTCGGGGCTTTCACACTGGAATACAAGCAGCGGCACTTTCGGGTCGGTTTGCAGGCGCTATTAATAGCGCAATAGCGCCTGCAAACCGCCCCAGTGTGAAAGGGCTCTTAATAAATGAAACCATCATTTAAAAACTGCATTTTGTCTTTATTAGGGGTTACCTTTGTGTAATAATACAATTTGTTTGATGATCTGGGTCATTTAAGTGTGACAAATATGCAACAAAAATTAAAAATCAGAAAGGGGGCAAATACTTTTCCACACAACTGTACTACCCCTTCATCCCCAATCCAATGATTGGTTTTTGGCTCAAAAATTTCCCCAAGAAATCTTAGTGCACATGCAGAGGGGGTGGAGGGGGCGTTTCCCCCTAAAAAATAGGTAACTGTCGTGTATTTCAGAGAGTATGTTTGTTAGAATTATAAAGTTTACCTAGAAGTAATGTTTGCTGTTTTCATGAGGGTCTATCAAACATATTGGTGGACTCTCCCTCTGGCGGCCTCCGTGTATACAGTGAGCAGTGTACCTCTGCATATTTACAGCCAGCCTGACAACAAAGAAGGGCTTGTGTGGTCTGCAAATGAACCTCCATAAGTTTACATGTTGTGCCACATCTGAATCTCTTCTTAAAGTTGTGTGGTAGGGCATATCCTGGTTTTTAAGCTATTTATATATAATAAAAAATAAAAAGCCTTTTAAATCTCTGGGTCACACTATCTGGAGGTAGCAGGGACAATGTACAAATGATGGTACAAGACTTTGCTCAGCTTGTTGCCATACCAAGTACCACATTCTACTGTATGGAGCAGTTTTTTTTTTTATTTGTTTGCAGAATACCACAAAAAAAGGCCCCATACACACTATTAGATTTTATGCAGATTTTTTTTGTCTTCAGATTTACCAAAACCATGTAATATGAGGTCAAACCTTAATTCCGCATACACACAATCGGACATTCCGACAACAAAATCCTGGATTTATTTCCGACGGATGTTGGCTCAAACTCGTCTTGCATACACACGGTCGCACAAATGTTGTCGGAAATGCTGAACGTCAAGAACGCGGTGACGTACAACACGTACGACGAGCCGTTAAAAATAAAGTTCAATAGCCAGTGTGGCTCTTCTGCTTGATTCCGAGCATGCGCGGAATTTTGTGCGTCGGAATTGTGTACACACGATCGGAATTTCCGACAACGGATTTTGTTGTTGGAAAATTTGAGAACCAGCTCTCAAATTTTGTTTGTCGGAAATTTCGACAAAAAAATGTCCGATGGAGCCTACACGCGGTCGGAATTTCCGACAACAAGCTCACATCGAACATTTGTTGTCGGGAATTCCGACCGTGTGTACGCGGCATATGAGTTTCAATTTGTATGCAATCAGGCAGGCCCTTGCACTACATGGTTTTGGTAAGTCTGAAGACAAAAATCTGCAGGAAATCAAATAGTGTGTATGGGGTCTAACACTACCGTTTTCATCTATACAGAGCACCTGGAGACTTGTCTGAAAATCGCTGTATGGTGAATGTTTGGAAAGCCCCTCCCCCAGTGCTGGGACAATTCTTTCCAGATCAGGCACCTACAGCAATATGCAGTATTACAAGCTTTACCTGCTTTCTAAACCAGTAGTGACATATCATTTAGGGACAAGCGTAGTAGTTAGGGAAGGTAGGCATGTTACATAGTATATTCTGTTTAAATTTTAACTCCAAAAGGACATTAAAGCACCTAAAAGAGCAAGTTTTGCGTTTGTTACGCGTTTGTTACCTTAAAAAAAAAAACATTTTAAAAATGGATCATGTCCCTTTAAAGATTTTTATACAGTACAGTGCCTGTGCAGTGTAATTTGGCCCCCTGTATCACCTGAAATAACTGGCTGATCCTGCTAGTTTCTTCCCTCCCCTCTGTAAACTGACCACGGTATATAATGGCTGCTGAGCCCTGACACCGTGGTCAGTTTACGTGCCTCCTTCATCCAGTGCTATCTGCAGCTCGCCTCTGTCCTCCTCCCCCTTCCCCTCCCTGCCTGTCTGCTCCTGTGTCAGTGCCTGCCCCCTCCCCTCCTGCTGTTGTAATAACAATAATAATCTTATATAAAAAGCCTCCTTTACTGTATTTCAGAGCGGCTCCCCGCGATCGGCCAGCTCTCTCCTCCTCTCGTCTTGGCTGACGTCAGCGGGGGAATCTCAGCCCCGCCCACAGCTGCTGTCAACCGGGCAGAGGAGAGTACAGGTGGATTATGTGATCGTGGGGAGCTGTTCTGAAATACAGTAAATAAGGCATATATTTTTTTTTTTTTTTAGACAGAGAGACAGGAGCTCCTGTCATTAAGAAACAAGCAGATTATATAAGTTTATATGAGTGGGTTAACAACCGCTTTAAGGACTCGTCCCCCGCTCCTCTTGAAGAATTGGCACTTATGAGTGGATACATGATTTTGACAGGTACCCGCTCCCACCGCCTAGGCGATTGGAAGTCCACCCTCCCCCGCAGTCTTCTGGGGCACGTGACAGGTCCCAGAAGACTGCTTGACCATTCACAATGCGCAGCGTGCACCTGGCTGTGAAGCCGCAAGCTGTCACAGCCAGGTACCCTTAGTTAAGATGTCAACACCGAAGAAAGAAGACAGCGGATGAAACCGGCTAAGATGAGCACACACAGCTGGATCGTGGGACAGACGAGTGGCTGTGTTTTAAAAGACAGACACTACAGTTTTTGTAGATGCTGCCTTTTTTTTTCCACAGGAGACTAGAGCTCCTCTTTAAGCCCTGGTTCACGCCAGTGCTGCTTTAAAGTTACGCTACTTAACCACTTCAGCTCCTGGCCAGGCCATTATTTGCTATACGGGAATGCATTACTTTGACTGACAATTGCGCGGTCGTGCAACGCTGTACCCAAATAAAACTTTTGCCCTTTTTTACCCTCAAATAGAGCTTTCTTTTGGTGGGATTTGATCATCGTTGCCGTTTTTATTTTTGCGCTATAAACGAAAAACTGACAATTTTGAAAAAACATTTGTTTTACTTTCTGCTATAAAACACATCCAACAATTTCTTAATCAATTTAGGCCAATATGTATTCTGCCACATTTTATTTTGTAAAAAAAATCCCAATAAGCCTATATTGATTGGTTTGCGCAAGTTACAGCATCTACAAACTATAGGATATATTTATGGATTTTTTTTTTTTTTAGAAATCGGCAACCTATAGCAGCGAACAAATTGGACACTGACACTTTGAGGACCAGTGACACTAATACAGTGATCAGTGCTAAAAATATGTACTGTCACTGTACTAATTACACTGGCTGGAGAGGAGTTAACATCAGGGGCAATCTGTGTGTCTAGCTGGTGTTTTACTATAGTGGTTCAGTACTAGGGGGAAGTCAAAGATCCGTGTCACTGATTTGCAGAAACACAGGATCAATGTCTTCCGTACACACGATAAGCAGATCGGAAGTACAATGCTGATTTTCGGATCGTTAGTACGGTGCTTTCGACAGCCGATTCCGATCTTTCCTATGACAAAAGCTGGATGTGCAGACTATAAATTTTTTGTCTGATGTGAACACAACATCGTTTAACTAGTACGGTTTTCGTCCCAAAAAAAATCACAAGACTACGCATGCTCAGAAACAAAAGAATACATACAAAACTATTCAACACATTACATCACTTCTGACGTTGAATTCTGTCATATGAGAATCTTCATATAGTGAGTAACCTCTTCACTTTCGATATGAGACTAGCATGTAACAAAAAACGGTAAGTATGGGGACTTGTGCCTCAGACCCCCTTGACCATTTGTCACAATACCATCATTGTGCAGATACCCATTTGGTTTTTCATGCTTTTTTTACTGATGTAATACACACGCATCTACCCCTGATGAAGCGAGCATGGTCTTGCGAAACACGTAGGGTCACTTTCTATGCCTTTGTATATTGCTATGTACATTTATATGGCTATACGTGTAATGATACTGTCTTACACTATGTATCAGCTGACCAGCTTGGCAATGTTTTGTTGTTCATCTATGACAATTTTTAATAAGCTTTGATACTGTATTTACTTGTATCATGTGACTGGCTAATCACATTCACCTCATTTAAAGTCCCGGGGCGACTTTTTGTGTTTTGTTGTATATATTGGGATGGAGGTGTTTTTCGGATGAAACCAGACCATTTTTCCCTTTTCTCTTTGAACTCGGGTGGAAGACCCCCATTTAGCCCAACCTTGGTCTGAGGCCACCACTAGCCACATCACTCATAACATCCATCAGCCCTTTCAGCGACTCTGTTCAATACTTAGGGGTCACTTCTTCCATAGGCTGACTCAGGTTCCTGGTTCTGCTCCCTGCTGGTGGTGTTGGTCTTTGTCCAGCTCGGGAACTGCGATGTGCACAAAGGAGGTTTCCATTGCTCCTGCTATCCCCCCCTGCCCAATATGGATGGGCTGGGCCAACTACACATTGGCACCATGCAAACCACGCCCACCAGGCAACGTTCGCGACCGCAGCGTCAGCTCAGTGTTGCGTGCCATGTTAGCATGAGTGACTAGGGGTGATCGCGCTTGCACGCCCCTATCTTGGCGGTGAGCGTACCACACGTTCACGTGCCTGGTCACACACGTCGTTGGGGGCGGAGCAAAGCAAACAGAATATTGCCATGCGTTAAAAAGGGGATTAACTCCAGAGATAAAAACGATAATTGTCACACTCTAAAGGACTCTGGTCTGGCCAGACCTGGAGTATGCTGTCCAGTTCTGGGCTCCAGTCCTCACAAGGGATGTGCTAGAACTGGAGCGAGTACAAAGAAGGGCAACAAAACGAATAAAGGGTCTGGAGGATATTAGTTATGAGGAAAGGTTGCGAGCACTGAACTTATTCTCTCTGGATAAGAGACGCTTGAGAGGGGATATGATTTCAATATACAAATACCATACTGGTGACCCCACAATAGGGATAAAACCTTTCCGCAGAAGGGAGTTTAAAAAAAACACATGGCCATTCACTAAAATTAGAAGAAAAGCGGTTTAAAAGCGGTAGTAAACCTGCTGACACTTTTTTTGTTTTTTATACACCTGTAAGGAAAAAGGCATAATGAGTCAGTATGCACCGCATACTAGCTCATTATGAAATACTTACCTTAGAACGTGGCATCAGTATCTCACCTGGTCCACATCGAGGTAGCTGACATGTTGCCTCGGCGTGTCTTCCGAGTATTGCGGCTCCAGCGTTGTGAGTGGCTGGAGCCGCGATGTCACTCCCGCGCATGCGCGGGAGACTTCTTTCAGCAAGGTCCGGCATCTGCCGGGCTGTCAGCCAAGAATCCCCTGTGCGCATGTGCTGCTGCAGTCAGTGGCTCATTGCAAGGTGAATATCTCCTAAACCGTACAGGTTTAGGAGATTTTTTTTTTTACCTACAGGTAAGCCTTATTATAAATAATCTATATTAATTTGCAAACACCAGAAAAATAATATAAGCGGCGCTACTATTAGTGATATAACATGCCCCAGTGTTCAAAGTGTACAGTCAGTGTACTGTGATAATGTAAATGACACTTGTATATATCACTTTAACCTGTAAATAAAACAACATAAAAAAAAGAGTCCAAAAAACAGTGATATAACACAACCCAGTGTTCAAAGTATAAAACTAGTATACTGAAATAATATAAATGACACTTGTGTGTATCACTCCAAACCAAAAAGTAATTCAAAGGTCCATCATATATAAAGATAAACTATAAAAATACATCCGTAGAAATGTCCATAGAAGAGAGCACAGTGAAAAAGTGTGCAAATTGCTGAAAATGTCCACCAAATCAAACGTGCCGGTGATTCCTCTCCCTCTGAATTCAACACTCACTCAATGAATATGCCTCACACTCTCGTGTTTTGTCAAAAGCGCATGAACCACTGTACACTCAAGGTAGAGTGAAAGATCCACGTTCCATCCGACCCAGTGTCATTTCATTCCATATGTAAATAAAAAATGTGCACATAGTGTGATACCGTAAAACACAACATTTATTGAACTGTGTAACCTTCAATCATTGCACTCACATTGAAAACTCATAAAATCAAGCCAAAAACAGCACAGCAATCCAACTTCTCAATACTCCTGTGTGAACTCCCAGCACCAATGTAAACACGGTTGCGGCGGACCCAAGATCAGCGGAACCAGGCTCTCGCCCCACCCGCTGACTCTCGTCTGAATCGAGCAAGGATCCTCCGCTCATGCACGGAGATGAGATGCGTCTCCTCCGTCACTCTCTGCTACTGTTTGGATGCCGTACAGCCACGCCCCGACATGTTTCGTCATACCAGCCTTTATCATGGGATTGGCTGTACAGTACGGCACCTCCTACTCTTATACCCTTCACTTCCAGCCCGGTTACAAGCTGCACTACACTTCCGCTTCAGCAGGTGTCCCCGTGGCCGCAATACATCCCATACTGAGACGATCACATCCGTCAGAAGACACTTATATATAAGATCACTTTTAAGTCTTACATTGACAGTGAAGTGTATCAGAAGGCGTTTAAACAATCAGATGATTCATGACCTTAATAGCAGTTCTATATCTTTCTCATACATATTTATTGCTGCTCTCTGGAGAAACCCAACAAATGCTTATAAAAATATTTAAAAATTATATGAAAAATTATATTAAAAAAAATATAAAAAAACTGTATAAAAAACACTTTATATTTGGGTCCAAGATTTATTAAATTGCACCCCATTATGACCGGTGATTAGACAATGGCAATCAAGCAAATATAAGTATTAAGCAACTCCCACCCATATGCGTATCGGATTAACATCCAATGTTCAAACTCTGAAACAAGATGCCAATCCTACGCTTCTACAAATTAATTACTTATATATACCGCCCCAACAGTGAGGATATTAATTACAGCGCTTCAGACATCCAATAAGTATAGCATGGGCTGTCTGACACTGATCCATGTAACTACCGCCCAAGTTCTAGTCGACTGACATAATAGATCAAGCACAAATGGGATGTCTGCAACCGATCCATGTAATTACCGCCCAAGTTCTAGTAAGATAACCTACATAGTTGAATCTCAAATGTATCACTACATATGGTGTCATAACTCTGACCACCATGGGTGTGTAGGTGTCACAGCAAGTGAGACCGCTGATTCCATGAACTGTATATGTCCCCCCTAGCGGTACGGATTGAAATTACATCATTACAGACGTGGAGTCAGTCTAGCACACACCGCTGACGATAATCCATACAACTACCGCCCAAAATCCACTAAGATGACACATATAATAGAATCTACACTGCGTTATCCTACATGATGTCATAAATCTGGACATCATATATTATTAGTGAGAAAGATATCACTCTAGGTAAGATACCCAATTAATTAGACCTTCACACGCACTGCTTTAAGATTATAACTCAACTGAGGACATCTCTCCTATTCAGCTGATTAGAAATGATTTAATCAAAAATCATTAATAAAGCAATTCAAATCTACCTCAATATTGAGGCCTCTGGGAGCAACACATTTTAAACGGAATATCCATAGGGTCTCTCTCTGTGAGAGATCCCTTACCCTGTTTGACCCTCTCCATGACGAATACACACAGTCTATTCCGCAAAACTGTACTAGAGAGGGGTCTTGATTATGTTTCTCTTTGAAATGTAGCAATACGCTGTGATATTTGAAACCATTTTTAATATTCGTAAGATGTTCAGATATTCGAATTTTCAGTAATCTCTTCGTCCTTCCTACATACAATAATCCGCATGGACACCATAATAGGTAAACAACATGCGAAGAGTTGCATGAGATGAATTCCTTTGTCTCAAAGGTTTCTTGGTCTGCATTGGTGACCCTGGTCATCCCCCTATTTGAGACCTTTACAGTTTTACAGCATACGCATTTTCTGCACGGGAAGAACCCTTTTAGACCGATGCTTAGTGTCTCTTGACCTGGTGGGTCTAAGATTTTTCTCACCACCCAGTCCCCAAAATTGGGGGCTCGCCTGTACACAATTTTAGGTGAGGAAGGTAAAATTTCCTCCAATTGTCTGTCTCGGCTCAAGATGTGCCAATGTTTCTTGAAAATGGCTTTCACGTCCCTAAATTGAAAATGGAAGCCCGTGATGAACCTCATTTGGTGTTGATCACTCATTGCTAATGGTTGTTTCTTCCCAAAGCAGTGATCTCTAGGTGTATTTGCTATCTCCTGTATCGTCTTATTCAACGTATTTTCTTGGTATCCCTTTTGTATAAATTTATCCTTCAGGATTTTGACTTGGGTGTGGTAGTCCTCCAGCTCAGTGCAATTTCTTTGCACTCTAAGTATTTGCCCCTTGGGTATATTGCGGATCCAGGTGGGATGATGTCCACTATATATTGTAAAGTAACTATTGCGATCCGTGGGCTTAAAGTATATTTTAGTGTTTAGCCCATTCACCTTCTTTTCAACAGTTACATCTAAAAAATTGACCGCATTGTCACTGATCTGGTAATCTAGTTTGATGTTATTGGGGTTATTATTCAAAAACTCAATCACTGATTCTTTAGATCCTTCCCAAATGAACATAAGGTCGTCTATGAAACGACTTTTCCTGAGCACAGTGGTGGGGACTCAAGGAGGGCACAGTTTTGTTTGGGTACCATTGTTTACAAGCCTTATTATAGGCTTACCTGTAGGTAAAAGATAACAGTTTGTTACAACCGCTTTAACCTTAAACTGCATAGAGGGTTCTTTACTGTAAGAGCGGCAAGGATGTGGAATTCCCTTCCACAGGCGGCGCATCGATAGTTTAAAAAAAACCATTAGATAAGCACCTGAACGACCACAACATACAGAGATATACAATGTAATACTGACATATAATCACAAACATAGGTTGGACCTCATCTACTATGTAACTAGCTTGCTGGGCCCTGGGGTTAAAATTGGTGGTCAGTCATGGCCAGGATTTCTCTGCTACTAACATCCCATTTCAGATGTGGTAGCTTCATTAGCTACAGGCGAGTTGCCATCAATCAATGATGAAAAGTGAATTAGGCAATTCTAGTATGGTATGCTATACATCCTCTCTTTACCCATAGGGTCTATTCATTTAGATTAATACACACTTTTTTTTCCACTCTCAAGTTTTCTAGTATTTACAGCATTGATTGGTTCATATGCATACATCCTTTTATTATATACTCCATGCTTACTTTGCTGTATAGCATTGAGATTATATATATTACACATACACACTCTCATGTCATTTTTCTTTCATTGTCCCCCAGATTCCCAGTCCATACTGAACCAACATTTATGTTGCTATGGCAGTATTAAATTGTTACACATGCATTCATGTTTGATATTCTCTATAGAGATTGGGAGATACAGACCCCCACATCCTAGCCATGCCTGCCCCATTCCTCTCCCCCCCTCGGTTGCACTCTGTTGGGTTTGGGTTTTTCTTGCCTCCTCAGCTATTGAGCTGGATGCTTATTGTTGCCGCCTCTGGGTATTCAGAATCCAATAGTCTGACCTAGCCATTGGTAATTATAGGGCCTTGTGCCTCAGACCCCCTTGACCATTTCTCACAATAACATCAATGTGCAGATACCCATTTGGGTTTTTAATTTTTTTTTTTTCCAGAGATGTAATACACACACATACATCTACCCCTGATGAAGTGAGCATGGTCTTGCGAAACACGTAGTATCACTTTCTATGCCTGTATATGTTGCATTTATGTACATTTATATGGCTACACATGTAAATGAGACTTTTACACTGTATGCATCAGCTTTGCCAATTTTCTGTTCATGTATTACAATAAACTTTGATACTGTATTTACTTGTGTCATGTGACTAGCTAATTGCATTCACCTCATTTAAAGTCCTGGGGCACCTTTTTGTGTTCCATTGCCGGCAATGAGGTGCGACTTGTCATTCAATTTTGACCTGTCAAATCGCAATGCTGTGAACCAGGGCTTAAGGCCCATTTTGACATGAGGCAGTCCCTTTCACTCTCTAAAAAGCAACCCATAGTGGATTGCTTTTTAGAATGCATTTGAGAGAGACACAATGGTCATCTCTTCACCACCCATTTTAATCCTAAAAAGGCTGAACCACCCTGCGCATCACACACAGATGCAGGGCAATCCCATAGACAAATGTGTCACATAATGCCTCATGGGGTTTAAAAAAGATAAAAAAAAAAAGTTGAACTTTAAGTGCATTATTGTTAATGCTTTGCACCTACGATCAGCAGAATTTTTCAATCCACAGAACTCTGAATGAATGATGCAAGTGAAACACGTGTCACTCTGCAGATTCTGGCAGAGATCAGAGGAAGAAGATCAAAGCCGGGGAGATGTGGGGGGTCAGTAGAGTTGTAACATGTTACAAAAGTTGAACTTATTCTTTAATGTTTGCCACAGCTGAAAATTGTGGAGGCTGCAGCACATAGAGCCCTGAGAACTGCATGTCCTTTAGTTGGGTGGAGGTGGCTGTAAAACCATGGCTCGGACGCCTCCTTTTACCATTTCCTGGCTGCCTGTGAGAACAAGCCAAAAAAAAAACACCCCAAATGAGATTTAGGTCTGTTTTCCTTCTCAGTGCTTTCAGAGCTGTTATTGTGAACCAAAACCTAAACATGGCTCTTATATGCAGATTATTCATGTTACCTCAATATTGCTGCAGACATGGACCACATACAAAGTATTCTGCTTCACATGTTTCAGTGCAAGGAGTATAAATGTATTTGCTGTACTGTAATCATGCATCTTGTGGTGATCATACAATGCCAGGGTAGCCCAACTCATCCCATGACCAGATTAAGCCAATGACAGAAGTAGATCCTCTTAAAAGCCAAGGTGAGCCCCTTATGGTTGTGTTGGGATGGGCGATAGCTTTCCCCGTTGAGCCTTAAGCAGCAGTGAATGGAATCCTAAAATACACCCTACCTAAACAGATGTTATTTTGGTTGGCTAGTCTCTAATATTGTGTGCTAGGGGGTCTCAAACCCTTTTAAAATTGTGCAAGCCACATCAGCCCTCACATTTCTCCCCCATGTACAATAATTGAGGCAGAAACATAAGTAGAAAATGCTTTATTCACAAGCTCCAGGTACAATGTCTGCCAAGCAGACTCTGGGTGCAATGCTTTCAAAAAGTCCATAAAAAAATAAAATAAATGAATCCATACTCACCAACATAGTACGCTGGATGAGAGGTCACAGACATTAAGAAAAAATAAAAAAAATTTGCCTGAATAGTTGGCTTCAGTTGTTCGTACAAGCAAACCAGTTTCATGAAAACCCAGAACACTCTAAAGCTTGAGATCTTCCTGTCCTCCAGCAGGCTACTTTTTGGCAAATGAAATCTTCATTGAATTGCTCTGTGTGATTTTGAATCCCTGTAGAGATTCTCGAGCAGCTCCAGCTTGAACTTCATTCTCAAACTCCACAAAAGCGATATCGTGCCGTCCGGGAACTAAACGGACTTCCTTGAAGCCAGGGAACCTGAAAAGAAGAAAAAAGGGTGAAGGGTCAGCCTCAAAATCTCATGTTTTATGAAGAGTATCCCACTTAAAGAACTACAAAAAGGAGGTAACTATCTGGATGAAAAGCAAGCTGAGTTTGGACCATTGCATTCTACCCAACAGCCCATTAGCAGGTATACAATAGAAAGATGTTTTAACACACAAACCCCCCTCCTCCGACATCCAATCCAATGGCAATAGGGGGTAAAAACGAACAAATGGTCAGTTTACATCCGTCCGCCCATAGAGAGGTACGGGCTGTGTCTGTGTCCGCTTTGCATAAGCGGAGCGGACCAGCCATCTGCCTGCTCAGCAGGGATCAGCAGACAGATTCCCCGCTGAGCAGGTAGACTCCAGCAGAGCTCACCCCGTGTGTAAGGGGCCAAGAAACTGATTGGGTCGTTTTACAATCCACTTCAAATCAGACATTGCAAAAAATAAAAAAGGGAATATGCATGGACTATTTAGACAGTTGTGAATTGGCCCTCTAGGTACATTTGCCACTATACCCATACTCTACATTTTCATGCAGTGAAGATAAAGTTTACACTACCACTTTGCTCATGGCTAACAATAAATAACATGTTAAAACACTAGTGAGTATTTCTGCTCATGAATCAGTAATACCCGAGTGAACAGTGGGCTGTAATTGCACAGCCGGATATGTGGATACCTGTTATACAATAAACAATGAAATGCAGCGCTAGCAACTAAACAAAAACAAAGTGAAAGATATATGTGTTGCTGCTGCTGTAAATAAGTACTGATACTTGGCATAAATAAAACAAGTGGATACAGCGCTGGCAATAGAACACTATAAAGTAGATAATTGGTGAGGAAGAAATCCTAAAATATGATATGTGATCATAAATAAAAAAAGCCTATTGCATAAATGTTAAACATAAAATTAAATAGTTTAGCAAGAAAAAACATGATGCTGTTATGAACAGAGTGACAGTAAGTGTATACACATGTGTGACATGAGCTGGAATGCTGTACAGATTCCCCAAAACGGTCCCACTGGTCAGCAATGGTAGGATATCACCCTTCAGCCTATGATAAGTCAGTCACCTGATATGCTGCGGTTCGAAAAGACAGAGGATGGTCCTGGAGCGTGGTCAATAGGGTAAGTGCTTGGACATCATGTTCCACCCAAAAAGCAAAAGAAAATACTATGGTGAAGTACTGTGGGGAAAGATTCAAATGCGCATAGCAGCGCTACTCACAAAATCGGGACTGCAAACAGGCATTCAGAGAAACTTCCACATTCGCCGCTCGTAGCGTGCGTTACACGGAAGACAGGAAGCAGAGTCACAGGTTATCTGGCTCACGTTGTTAACCAGCGACGCTGCTTCCCGTCTTCCGTGGAACGCACGCTACGAGTGGCGATTGCAGAAGTTTCTCTGAATGCCTGTTTGCAAGCCCGATTTTGTGAGTAGCGCTGCTATGCGCATTTGAATCTTTCCCCACAGTACTTCACTATAGTATTTTCGTTTGCTTTTTGGGTGGAACATGATGTCCAAGCACTTATCCTATTGACCACGCTGCAGGACCATCCTCTTTTGTCTTTTTGATACGCAGCATATCAGGTGACTGACTGTTATCATAGGCTGAAGGGTGATATCCAACCATTGCTGACCAGTGGGACCGTTTTGGGGAATCTGTACAGCATTCCAGCTCATGTCACATGTGTATACACTTACTGTCACTCTGTTCATAACAGCATCATGTATTTTCTTGCTAAACTATTTCATTTTATGTCACTCATTTATGTTTAACATTTATGCAATAGTTTTTTTTTTTTTTTTTTTTATTTATGATCACATATCATATTTTAGGGTTTCTTCCTCAGTTATATCTACTTTAAAGTGTTCTATTGCCAGCGCTGTATCCACTTGTTTTATATGTGGATACCTGTGCCCATATAAAAAAAGTGTTCTTTGCACTGGGAATGTGTGAGCAGCACACGGGGCAGACTTGCTAGATCAGAGGGCACTACATTTGGAATGCTGCAGGACTGTGGATTGGAGGAAGGGGCAGCATTATGGGGAACAGTGTTGGATTGGTAAGCATTATTGTACAGTAGAGGTGGTAAATGAGAAACACGAGACAGGGAGGGTGCTGGACTAGAGGGCAGTGAATGAGGAGAGGCAGGTAGACGAGAAGCACAGGGGGAAGAAAAGAGTTTGTGTACTGGAGAACGGTCAGGTTGGTTCAATCTTTCACATCACATCTGGAGGGTTTCCATTAACAGATCAAGAGTTTACAATACTTACTGGTTGAAGAGCATAGAAAGCATCAGCTCGTTTGTCTCTTCTGGGAGGTTGGTCAAGAACAGAATGTGGTTTGGTGGGTTTTCAGATATCTGTGGAAGATGGATTTAGAGGCATTAGCCTTTTGTAAAGCTGCAACTGAAAGAGTTACTATTCCCACACCACCTATAAACCAGGTAACACAAATAAAACTGCCCTATATTTAAAAAACAGCCCACAAATGGACAAAGATGTTTTTGGCGCACTACCTTGGAACAAAATAAGATGGAAAGCATGCAGATAACCATATCTGTATAGATGTTTGCATCATAAGTGACTTGTGAGCCAGCTCCCAGGGCAGTTAAATGGGCCAGCAGCAGGCCTCAAATTCTGATCAGTTTATTTTCCCTTTGTGCCTCCCTTCTCCCTGAGACAACATAATGCTTCATACAATACATTCTCACACAAGCAAAGAGATGGAGCTTGTACAAAAAAGGGCATCAAACATTCACATATTCCTACACACCACAACTTCCAAGACATTGCTTATTTTAGGCGATTGATAGGATTTCTCTAAACCAATCAGGATTAGTACTTACCGGCTGCATTGGTGCCATCTGTCCTGGCATCATCTGACCATGAGGCATGCCACCAGGTGGGATCTGTCCAGGACCAATTCCTGGTGGTGGCATCATTCCAGGATGGTGCATGTATGGTGTCTGTCCAGGCATGTGCATCATACGAGGAGCCTGGGTCATTCCAGGAATGTTTGCCATACCCTAAAATCAGGAGAACATTTATAAGAGATTGCCTCTTTGTAGACTGGCACAGACTATGTAATATACTAGAGTCACACTTACTGGCATCTGTCCTGGCATGCCCTGAACAGGTGCCCCCGGAATGGCTTTCTTAACAGCAGGAACTTCTGGTACCTTTCCTTTCCTCTTCTCCTGTCTCTTTCTCTCCACGAAAGTGCCTTTCATTTTGGCGATTATGTCCGAGTCAGACTTTGAATACTGTATTCTCTATAATTAGATAGAAAAAGTTATCAGAATATACACATGCTAGTTTCACACCAATCCAAGATCATACTGCCCTGTAAATAACCATGTAAAAATTATAGGGTTCTTATATCTGATGCTGCGATCTAAGACAATAAAATTGGCCAAAATGTTTTAGTACAACTGATTAAAGGATTTGGTAGACAAAAATAAATTTAGGAGGTGCGCTGAACAGAAGTTTTTGGTGCTGAAACCAAAACTAGTATGAGTATAGTGGCAAATGTATCTAGAGGGCCAATTCACAACTTTCTAAATAGTCCATGCATATTCCCTTTTAGCCCAAAACTCCCCTGTATGGTCATCTCACACAGGTGTCTAGCTAGCTTGACTGATTGTTACAATCACTGGGACACCCCACAATAAGTAAATAAGGGGGTTTCACTTACCTGTCCAGGCGCAGGGCAGCTTAGAAACTAAGAGCCCAAACCTGGCCCATCACAGCGGGTTCCTGTCACTTGAGGACATTCCAAGGACTGGGTACCCTTTTCATGTTTAGGGTCCACTCCCTTGGACCTGTAAAGCACCCTGCAGGAATGCTGTGGTGTCCAGGATTACACTTCGCAGAGTCCAGCGCCCTGACGCCACATTACAGGCAAGACCTCGCAGGATCTTGAGTCCTACTTGCGAGGCTCAGGTACCATTTATCTAAGCATATAAAGCCTGTGTCAAATGGATGCAATCTGTCAAAAGCTTGGGATTCATTTAAGAACAGTTTGTGGGACTAGAGCAGTGGTCTCCAAACTGCAGCCCTTTGCTTGCCTTTATCTGGCCCTTGAAGCATTATTCCAGCCCCTGACACCAACAATGGGGCACTATTCATTTCACTGACACCAATGATGGGACATTTTTACTTCCACTAACAATAAAAATGGGGCACTATTCCTCCCACTGACACCAATTATTTCTCACCCCAAGACCAAAGATCAGACATTGTCTACTCCCACTGGGCACAGTCCAGGCCCCCTAAAGTCTGAAGGACTATAAACTGGCTCTTTCTTTAGAAAGTTTGGAGACCCCTGGACTAGAGACCTGGAGCTCAAACAACCGTGCCATCCACCTTGCAGACACTGGTAAAAAATTAAAAATAAAAACTGACGTACTTCCTGTATGGGAGGGGTTATATAGGGGATCACTTCCTGTCTAAAGACCTTTGGTCTACCGGTGTCCACTCACTTAGAGATGAAGTATAACCCAGCAGGTATTGAATATGTGTCCCCCATGATGTATGAAAAATAAATAAATAAAATAAAAAACACATGAGCATGCAGGGTAAATCTGAAAGTGTGTGCTTTGCCTACCAAATTCTCTATTCAATTACACGAATAAACATTTGCTGCGTGTTTAACATATTACAGTATATAGAGAGATATGGAAAGGCATTCACCAAAACTTTTGGTCTATTAGAAGCCATTCACACCTAGTATAGCGGGAGCCCACATTCCCACGCACTTTTTTTGGTGCGTTTTCTCGCGCTGTACATAGGGAAGCCTATTCATGTGAATGAGCTACCTATACACAACAAAGAAGCTTCAGAACCTAATCAGGCGTGGAGCATCCCGCGTTCTCAATGTGTGTTTGATGCTGAACAACTGTGTTTGGGGTACCATAAATTAATGGCAACGCAAGCACAACACAGGTTTGCAGAGCATTTTCCACATGCTTGCGAAACACGGCAAAAACGCTCAATCCTGTGTTTGTTGCTGCATATTCAGGAAATGCAAAAGGTGCGAAAGTAGCCTTCATAGAAGACTAATGCTACTCACAATGTTTGTAACAGTCACAACTAGGCTAATGCAATAAATTTGAGTAATTATGAACCCGGTTATATCACAGCGGTATGGCCTCGGAGTTACACTTTAACCAGAATGCAGACCAAAAACAGAAGAAAGCAAGCAGACCAACCCCATAGCCAACATGCCAAATTGTCACACAGAAGCAACATAACAGGGAAAAAAATAAATAAATAAATAAAAATACTAACCATTGGCTTATCATAAAAAGGGAATCCTTGCATTGACCTCAGGGCATTTGTTGCACTGCTTACTTCTTTAAAGATCACAAAAGCCTGTCCTCTCATCTTCAGGTTGCGGGACACCAGGATGTCAAGAATCTGACCAAACTGGGAGAAGATTGCATACAAAGACTTCTTCAGCTCTAATGAAAAATAAAATAAAAATAATAATTATTGTAATACCAACATATGCTCAACAATAATTAGATTTTGTTGCATCTGTCACCAAATTAAAGATGGATCGAAATTCAGCTGGTTTGGCAGGGGCTGGTCGAAATTTGATCCACATGTGGCCTTTCCCATTTGACAGAAGTCAATTGTTAGATTGACTTCTGTCAAATGGGCTTTGTTGGTAAATATCTCTCCATCAGATGGCTACAGCTGCGATCAATATAATAAATCACATCACAGGTCCCAGAAAACTGTGGGGCCCCATTCACAAACCACAGCGTGGCTCACGCATATACAGTACGAAGCTGGCTGTGAACCCGCAAGGCTTAACTGCCAGTTTCTCTTACCCAAGAGGTCACACAAAGCCAGTTAAAGAATCGGGTGAGGACATTGCTGGATCCTTGGAAAGAAGTGTCCTTATATATTTATAGCTGCTGACTTAATTTTTTTTGGGGGGGTGGGGGGGGGGGGCGTCTAGACTGGCACGCCTCTTTGAATTTCCCCAACAATCTGCAGCTATAAAGAAATACATACCACCCCTACCTCCTGTGTGCCCTTGAGCACTACTTCAATCCAGAGAGATCAACAGCTTTAGTTCTGTACAGGAACCAACACTTCTGAGAGTATCCATCTCCTGGTCCACCACAGTGCCCACCGCATTTTCCTCTCACTGACCTCCATATTCCTCCTGTGTCTTGTAGTGACAAAGAGGTCAGCAGGATGAACCAGTAAGTGCTACAGAGGACATAGGAGAATGGTTGGTTCCTGCATGTCTGTGTTTGGCGGCAGGAGAGGCAAGTATGCCATTGCTTCTTCAGCCGTATAGCGTTTTTGCAAAAATTGGTTTGGCAATAAGGTCACTTTAAAGGATCGGTGCATCCACAAGTGACTTTTCAGTTTTTAGTAGATGCTGGAAAGAAGCCACCTAATCATTTCATGGATTCTGTGGACTAGACATCTACATTTCAGTTTCTGTAGATTCACCACAGCCAGAGAAGTCTAATTTTCTCTGTTGCAATCACCATAATATAAAAATTAAAGTATCCAATAGCAGGAAAGGATTAAAAAACTCCAAAGATAAGCAGAAGAGCTCATAACTATAGCAGGGAAATGTGAACACTGGAGTAGCCAAATTACTTCACCTAGAACTGAACTTTTAGGTCAACACACACCAAAACAAGGACATTTTCAGCACAAGAACCATTTACAGGCACTAAGCTACAAAGGCTTACCATCCTTCTTTATCTTTTCATTGAGATTGTTGATGTAGATTGTGTTGTTTGGTCTGGACTCCTGGACAGCCATTTCACACTAGTCTAGAGGAAGACAAATATACATATAAAAATCACATCATATGTTGCTTCAAGCTGGACCAGTAACTACGTATATAATTCCATATCTGGAACTCAGCTTTAAGACAAATTGGCGCATTTTTTGTAAATACAATCAACAAATTTGCTTCAACACAGAAGAGGTGATATTTACCTCCACTTTTTTTTTCATCATTACTACTGATATGGTGGTATTTCTTAATTCATCTGTCGCAACAATAGCACCATACAGTATAAGTCACATAAAAAAAATTAAAAAAAAAAAAAAAAAAAAAACACAAAAACACGCACCACACTTGAATTGGCTGCACACATTGGTACCAATAATGAAAACATTGCATGAATTTGCCGTGGTCAGGTTGTGGTTGAATGGGTGGGTTAGTTTAAGTCAGGGGTGTAAAAAGGGCAACGTTAACCTTTATGCCCCCTTTCACATAGGTGATCCAATCCTCCTGTCAGATTTCAGGCGGACCCGTTGAGACCCTCCAGTCTCTTAAATGGAGTGGTGGATGTCCGCTGACACCCACCGCCAAAATCGGATGCATGGTGGTCCTATTCCCCATCCGTCTGACGGAAACTGACATTGCCCCATAAAGAGCGAACTGTGTCCATTCTGCGTAACGGAGCAGACACGGACCTGTCATCCGCCTGCTCAGCAAGGATCAATGAGGAGATCACCTTTTGAGCAAGTGGATTCCACTTCATAGAGGCAACCGTGTCAAATGGACCAAAGGGCTCATTTTCTTTTGTGGCAGCCCTAAAGTAATATACACACTAGGTCGCTTTTCAGAAGGCACTTGACAGGCGACATGTTGCCTTATTTTAGCCCTCAAGGGTCTGCACGAAGGTGCTGCAATCATGTGCATTGTATGCTGTAAAAAGACTGCCCCATTCACTTCAATGGGTTGTGTTCAACAGTGGTCCTGTCCCCTGGATGCTGCAAGGCTTTGCAGCAAATGTACAACCCCCTCTGGCTGACTTTCCAGTTTAAAATGATTATACATTGTTAAAAGGTAACATGTCTGCAAGTGGGGTCCCTATACGCTGCCCACATAAGCTCATGCACATGGCCATAAGAGGGGCACACAGTGTCCAGAGCCTCCATAAAAGCTTTCCCAGGACTCACAGCTGCTGAGTACACTGCTTGTGGTGCATGCACAGTACAATGGAAAACGTGGAGAATGGAGCCTGGAAGAGTAAATGCTCATGTGTCAGCGGTGTCATGGGAGGAATGTAAACCTGGATGATGGTGGTGAGAGAAAGCTGTGAACTGTCCATAGAGGAGAATGGAGTCCTCCATAATGTTTAATGGTACCAGGTGTACGGCATAGAATGGAAGGCGCAGAGCACTAGCAGTGCCACTTTAAGTCTCAGTCAGTGATGTAACCCTAATCCATCCATATAATACCAACACAAAGGGGTCTGAGGAATACACCAGCTAACCACTTGACCTCCAGGAAATTAACCCCCCCTTTATGACTAGGCCATTTTTGCTTTTTGGCACTGTTACTTTAACTGACACCCGTGCAGTCATGCGACGCTGTTCACTGAAATTTAAGTCATTTTTTCTGCCACAACCGAGGCATCCATCTTTGTGGCCAGCGTTTCTGTACACAATAATGGTGGTCTCTGCGGCGGGTTCCCCGCGAGATCACTGTTATCGGCGGCGGGAGAGGTGCCACCCCCCTTCCCGCCGCTCTCCCGCACCCTCCACCGCTTACCGGAGCCGTCGGTAGCGGCGGAGGAGATCGGGACCTGTCAGTGCTTCGGTATAGAGACGAGTGAGGCCAAGATGGCGCCCACCCGTCTCTATACCATAGGACGGCCGGAGCAACGTCATTACGTTGGCTCCGCCCACTTCTCTTAAAAAAGGCACAATTTTTTTTGTGTCATTTTGAAATCTGAGGACTTTTTGACCCCAGATCTCAGATTTAAGAGGACCTGTCATGTTTTTTTCTATTACAAGGGATGTTTACATTCCTTGTAATAGGAATAAAAGTGACACAATTTTTTTTTTTAAAAAACAGTGAAAAAATAGATAAAATAAAGTAAAATAAATAATAATAAAAAAAAAAAAAAAAAATTTAAAGCGCCCTGTCCCAACGAGCTCGCATGCAGAAACGAACGCATACGCGAGTATCGCCCGCATATGAAAACGGTGGTCAAACCACACATGTGAGGTATCGCCGCGACCGGTAGAGCGAGAGCAATAATTCTAGCCCTAGACCTCCTCTAACGCAAAACATGCAACCTGTAGAATTTTTTAAACGTCGCCTATGGAGATTTTTTAAGGATAAAAGTTTGACGCTATTCCACGAGCGGGCGCAATTTTGAAGCATGACATGTTGGGTATCAATTTACTTGGCGTAACATTATATTTCACAATATAAAAGAAAAATGGGCTAACTTTACTGTTGTCTTATTTTTTTTATTCAAAAAAGTGAATTTTTTCCAAAAAAAGTGCGCTTATAAGACCGCTGCGCAAACGCGGTGCAAAAAAAAAAGTATTGCAATGACCGCCATTTTATTCTCTAGGGTGTTAGAAAAAAAAAACAATATATATATCAAAAATGGTTTCAAGTACCATAGCGTATCCCTTCATTTTAGGGAGAAGCATAACCAAGACCCGAGTCTACTTCAATTTTGTGGAATAGACATAGTGTATCCATCGTGGAGGGGTTCCAACAGAATAAGGGATTTATCCCAACGTGAAACGCGATGGATATACTTGTTTAAATGCCTTTTCCCCGGGGGTTTAAATATAGAACTGGACCTCAACTGTTTCATCAACGACTTTTGAGTTGACGGCGGGGGGTCCAAAGCTATATGACACTCATTCCCAGAAATAGTGATAGGTGGAATGTCTATAACACCAACGCAACGTAGAAACCACCTATTGGGAGATGAACCAGCAGGGAAAACTATAGGAATATGAAAGTGTCTGTAAACCGTTTAATCTATACATATGTAGGAGTTGATCTGCAAATTAGAGAGTGAAAATCATGGAAAAAAACCCATGTGGGGTATGTGTCTAGTTTGGATTTTGAATAATCAAGTATAAAATTTAGAGTTCCAACCATTCAAGAATTTACTAATTTTATAATTATAATTTTTATTAATTTTATATGATAAGGGAAAATGTTTTTATATACAGATTTCTATAAAGACAGCAATGTCTCCATTATCGATTTATAGCTACTACTACACTTAGAGAACGCACTAACATTCGCTAGAATGGGTGACTCACGCCCCTCGTGGATGATGTGTGGGATCATCAATCAGCGAGTGGGGTAGTTGCTAGATATAATGCTGTAGTAATTTTAAGCTAATTTTCTGAATTTCGATGTCCCTTAATTATGTTTAAAAGCAATGTTCACGTATGGTATGAACGGGGACACAGGGAGCGCGCAAGCGCAGTATCACTGACATTACGCGTCATGCGGGGGGAGGGTATATAAGAAAGATTGCCAGTCCGTCTAGCCAATCCCATGAATAAGTCCGGTGTGACGAAACATGTCGGGGCGTGGCTATACGGCAATCGAGGAAGCTTGACGTAGGACGCTGTGACAGGCGGCGCCATACGAGTGAGCGGGGAAGTGGCTACGGAGGGCTCCAAGGGACGGGTGAGAGTGTTTACGTTCACCGAGCACCTGGGTCCGCCGTGACCACCATACGTCCAGGTTACCGTTTGAAGTGCTGTTGGTGACAACCAAGTTTTGCTGTGCTGTTTTGCGTTTTTGAAAATTGGAAAATGTGAGTTTTATGGTGGAGGAGAGTGTTACTTTTATTAAAGTGTGTTGCGTTACTGCACTATTGGTTCGCTTTTCCTTTCTTTCATGTGGAGAGAGCATTTGCTTATATACTGCGGTTAACCATACGGATATTGATTGGAGGTTATCACTTTACCCCCACTGTGTGGGAAAAGCCTACAAGCCAAACACGAGAGTGTAAGGCAAAAAAAGCTGGTGAGTTTGCTCGCTGAAGGGGAGTGGAATCACGTTCACAGCGGTGTGGTGGAAGATATCATCATTTGAAGATTATAATTTTGATATTGTCACCATTACTTCACTATGTCACCACATATGTTTGGACTTTTTTATTGATTTTTTTGATGATTTTTTTGGTGTTATACACTAATGGATTGCATGATGGGTGTTTATTAGAAACACTGTTTAGTTTTTTATTATGGACACATAATATTATTATTTTTAGTTATCACATTGAGTAATCACTGTATATATAATTTTATTATTTTTAGTTATCACATTGAGAAATCACTGTATATATAATTTTCTTGAATTAGGGCACGTTTTAGGTTTTCAGCGCTGCTATTTGATCACACTATTGGTGAGGGCGATTATATAGTGTATCATTTATTTTATATCACACGAGTTTTTAATTTTAAGCAGCTGCTCAGAGGGAGGGGCTCATCCCATAAGCGCAGTGTTTGGCACACAGAAGGGGGCGGATCATCTGTGCACCATATCAGCAATATATAATGTTTGGGGGTTCTAAGTAATTTTCTAGCAAAAAAAAAAACTGTTTTAAACTTGTAAACACCTAAAATTCAAAACAAGGCTGGTCCTTAAGTGGTTAATCTAGTTTCTTCATAAAGTTTAGGTTAATATGTATTCTGCTACATATTTTTGTTAATGGGATTTTTTTTTTTTTAAAGTGTATATTGATTGATTTGCACAAAAGTTATAGCGTATACAAATCTATGGGATATATAGTTGAATTTGCATTTTTTATTTTTATTAATACTAGTAATGGCAGCAATCAGCAGCTTATAGCTGGACTGCAATATTTCAGCAGACAACCTGACACTGTGTGGGAACCAGCGACACCAATACAGCGATCAGTGCTAAAAAAATATGCACTGTCACTGTACTAATGACACTGGCTGGGAAGTGGTTAAACATCTAAGGCAATCAAAGGGTTAAATGTGTGCCTAGCCAGTGTTTACTATGGGATGTGCACCCAGCACATCACCGATGTCAGAACAAAGCTCTACCTTGTTCAAATAGGCAGAGCTTTGTTCTGTGATGTTCCTTGCAGATCAGCAGGTGCTGGCAGTCATCCATTGGCTGGCACCCGCTGATCAGCTTGTGCTGTGTCCAATGCATGCGCCCCCTACCTGCAAGTGCTGGATCACGTACTAGGCATGTGATCTGACACAAGAGAGTCGCTCTGCCGCTGTACTCATATGTGAGGCAATCAGCTGATGGCACCACAAGCACAACATACATTTCTGAAACATGTAGACGTAAATGGGGCCCCAGGATCCACACACATAGTATTTAAAAAGTAAAATTTTGATAAAAAGAAGGAGAAGTACAGGCAAAGCTCGTTTGTGGTTTACAGGATTGCAGTTTCTTCTGCACTCTTGTAATCCATTTTCAGCAGACAGCGGGCTGAAGTCCGCTGATGTCGCAGAGCTGGTCCAGGCTCAGGAAAGATCCCGACAATGAAGTCGGGATCTGCCCACATGCCTGGACTGGTGTTTTGTCAAAATAGCCAATTCATCGAAATCCCCAATTACGTCACTTCCAGTAAATCATCAGTAATGTGAGATTTTGACGACTTGCTGTTTTGACACAACACTGGCAACCGTGTACACTCCGGTACACCATAATGTGAGAGGACATAGTTAGTCTGCCAGATACTAACCAACAAAATGGCCGCCTCCGAAGCGGCGACAACTTTTTTTTTCTCCTTAGCCTCTGTTCTGTCAAAATAGCAAACTGTTCGTGTGCCGGAGAATACACACTTGCTGGTATTGTGTCAAACCAGCAAGTCGCCGACATCTCCAATTCCTGATGGTTTACAGCAGGGATATGCAATTAGCGGACCTCCAGCTGTCGCAAAACTACAAGTCCCATCATGCCTCTGGGTGTCATGCTTGCGGCTGTCAGTCTTGCTATGCCTCATGGGACTTGTAGTTCTGCAACAGCTGGAGGTCCGCTAATTGCATATCCCTGGTTTACAGTAACAGGAAGTGACGCGATTGGAGAGTATTGATGAATTGTCTAGTTTGACAGAACACTGGCACCTGGCTCAGCCTCTCAGCATGCAGCTCCCGCCCCCTCCACACCCCCGAGGGGCGGGGCAGAGAGCTGCTGAGTGAAAGGCACCAGTTCCTTGCTCACAAAGCTGTGAGAACCGAGCGACCATCGGGGTTTGATCGCTCGGTTATCAATGTTAGAGGTGCAGCAAGGGAAGTATGATCCTGAAAACAAACAAACCCCCATATTTTTTTAAATGGCTTCTGCTTGAGAACAGTGTGGGATGATTTCTCCGAATAGCATATATGCCATTTAAAGTGGTTGTAAACCCTATAAACCCCTCCCCCCCCCTAAAAAAACCTGCAAGACAAAGGCATAATGAGCTAGCATAACATACTAGCTCATTATGAATTAATTACCTGAGATCGAAGCCCCCGCAGCCGTCCTCGTTCACCGCTCTGGCGGCCGACATCTCCCTGGGGGGGGGGTTACTCCGGGTATCGTGGCTCCGGCGCTGCGATTGGCCGCAATGGCGTCACTCCCGCACATGCGTAGCCGGTAACAGCACCGACGTGCCATTGCTTCAGTGCGCATGTGCCGATGATATCAGCACATGCAAATACAGGGATATCTCCTAAACCGTGCAGGATTAGGAGATATCCAGTGCAGCTACAGGTAAGGCTCATTATAGGCTCACCTGTAGTATAAAGTGGTTGTAAAGGGTTTACAATCACTTTAAGGCCCATTCACATTTAGGCTCGGTTCACACCTATACATTCAGTGCAGCCCATTTGTATGGGCACAGCAGCCAATTCACTTGAATGGGTTGCTGTAGCTGCAGGGGGGAAAAAGTGGTCTTGGCGCCTTTTCGAAAACGCAGCAGGTAAAATGCGAGGTGCGTTCTCACTATGCGATTTCCTGCACCCACAAAACACACACTGCATGTTTACATGGATGGGGGTACCATTCAGAATGAACGACACCCCCACACATCTGTAAAAGGGCAGTGCGGATCGTCTGCAGCGATCGGTGCGATTATCAGAACCACATGACTGCGATTCTAGAGACTTCCATGCAGCTGATGAGGGATTCCCCATTTGCTTTGGTCCTGGAGATCACTTCTTTCTCTGGCCTTTTCTGTGCATTGTGAGGAGTCTATTATACACATGATGTACATTCACAGTGCAGAGAGGTGAAGCTCGCTCTACTTGTCCTGTGATGGGAGATCTGCCCATAGGGGAGCATTGAATGTGGACGGTCCGTGTACCGGGAATGCAGCTAAAAACGTATCCCAATACATGTGCTACGAAGGGGCCTTCCACTAAGGAGGACAGACAGAGATAGAACACCTCATGTACACAGGAGAGATCGTATTATACACACAGCTCCTTACCTGAGGGGACAATGGAGGACTCCGGGCGGAATTACACGACGCGTGCTCAGCTCACAAATTCTCCTTCAACACAGGCCGCAGCCTTCACCTCGCGATACTACAGCACGGCACCGCCCCTACGTGCTTATAGAGAACTGTGATTGGTTTAGAGAAGTCCCGCCTTATGATAGGCGCCTTCTGTGTCCAATGAGGTTTAGCGAATTGCCCATTCACACGCCAGCTGATGCCGGAAATTGTAGCAGCGAATTCCTTCCCCTCGGAAACGAGAGTCCGCGTTCTGGTGTAAAACGTGACTATCATTCATTCATTCATTGTTACTGGTGTTGTGTGTGGTGGGAGAGGACAGCGGCCGCGGTGTAATTCCCGCCTTCTCCGCGAGGGGCCGCTATAATAGGGCGGGGTGCTTTCCTGCTGAGTCCTCTAAGTCTGTTGGGGGTGGAGGAAGAGGGTGTTACCCCTAGCAAGGCAAGAGTGTGTTACCCATAGCAACAGAGTGCCGTGTTTACCCACATTGGGATGTGACATAGGAGAAGAATGGGGTCCTGGGGTAGTGTAGTGTGTGAAGAGGTCTGTACATGTATGGGCTCCATTCTCTGATGTAATCAGACTGAAGTCAAGCCATCAGACAGTTGCAAATCAGTGGTCTTGCTATCAGACGAGTATTTTTTGGTTGGATTTTAAACACACAAAAACTAAATGTAACATAATGGATGTGTGACAGCTCTGTATAATCATTATATTATATATTACATCACCCTCTCTAACATTTACAATACGGTGAGATTTTACTGTGTGAATTTAAAGATACAGAGCCCCAAATACCAACCCATTGACTACATAGTGACATTAGGACGTCAATTTTGTTTGGGAGCAACGTCAAACGACCTCGCAATTTTCATTTAAAGTGACGCAGTGCCAAATCGCAAAAAGTGCTCTGGTCTTTGGCCAGCCAAATGGTCCGGGGCTTAAGTGGTTAAAAAGATATGTCTCTGTAAATTCTTGAAAACATCAATTTCGATGAATGGGCTAATATTTAGGGCATATATTGATTGTAACTAGCCAATGTACAGATATTTGGGTGTTTATATCTGCATTGTAAACGTATTGGTCCAATGGGAGAATTCGTTTTGAACCCAATTTGAAATATTGCAAAAATGTCAGTTTGTAACCAATGGGTTGGTATTTGGGGCCCTGTATCTTTAAATTTCCACAGGAAAATCTTACCGTATTGTAAGATGTCATAGAGAGGGGTCTGTATGACACATCTGCATTGTAAACGTATTGGTCCAATGGGAAAAATGTTTTTTAACCCAATTTGAAATATTGCAATTATGTCACTATGTAGCCAATAAAATTATAAAAAAACAGCGCTGTGACAAAATTTGGTTATATATGATATAACAACAAACAAGTGGGATATTAGGCCCAAATTAGGGGTAGACTCCAAGTTCATAAATTGGCATAAATAAATGAGATGAACAATCCTATTCAGTATCGATCATAGGTGGTGAATAAAAAAGATGAGGTAGGTGGAAATAATGAGTCCTTCACCGCACCACTGTGGTATAGTAAAATTATGCGCTTACCAAACGGCAAGCTTGGAAGAGCTTGCGACCTTAACCCGGTCGGGGCCTTTCAGGATGGACCATCAGAGAGGACCACACCACCTTGGCTTGGATTAAGCACGCTGTTCTCCCAGTTACCACTCAAGGTGGAGATGTACCACTGGCTAGGGATAAACCTCAAAGGAGGTGTACCAAGAAAGAAGGAAAGGCAACATAGCGTAATCCTGCTTAACTTTTATTAAAAACAAAACAAAGGAGTTGCACTTACATTCGGAAAAGTATCAACAAACATATAAGCCGGCCGGCTAGAGAGCGATCGCCCGTCCTGTAGACTGTAAACAGTGGATGCAGCACGTCAGCACGCCCGACGTACGTTTCGTCACACTCTGACGTCGTCTGGGGCACGGGCGACGCACTGACGTGTCGCATTAATGTAGTAAAATAACATAACCAGACCTCGTTCTGAGGACGGGACCGGAAATCACCTTGCGTTCCACCAATTAAAGGCGGATGACACAAGATCGCCATCTTGGATGTGGGAATGTACATAGCAACCTGTGCCAGTTTGAGATATACATAAACAGACCAATTAACATTCATAGGGGTAAGTTAACATCACACGTAGGTTAATCCCCAACAAACGGGAAACGCAAAAAGGTGATTCTTAATAAATTAAGTTAAATTAAATTAAGTTAAAACTATTAGTTAAATAGCGTCCTTCGGAGGTGTGGCCATACATAAAAAAGGGGATAAAGGTATTAAAGTAAATTGTGAATTGTACTGTCAATTCACAGTTCTTGCAACAGACCGAAGTCTTGATGAACCGCTTTGTAGAAAAAGGGTATAACAGGGAATTTCTGACCCAAACCTTGGATGTTGTTAAGGGTATAGACAGGGAACAGCTACTCATTCAAAAAGCACCCCCTAGAGAAAATCCCGTTACTCTCCCCTTTGTCACCACTTACTCAATACAGCATAGTAATATTAAAAACCTTCTCAATAAACATTGGCACTTATTGGCTAACGATCCGATCCTGAGAACTGTCATTCCAGACAAACCCCAAGTAATTTTTAAAGGGGCATCGTCACTTAGGAACAGATTGGCCCCTAATGTTCTTGATCCACCCATTAGAGGCATTCATGGCCTTTTTGATAATTTGAAGGGGTACTATAAATGTGGCAGATGTCGTGTTTGTAGGCTTAACTCTGCGACATCCAGGCGAACTCAGAAATTCATCTCTAATAGTACCCACGAGGAACATGAAATTAGGCCCTTTATCACCTGTACAACGGAGGGGGTCGTCTATCTTCTGCAGTGCCCTTGCGGCCTACAATATGTGGGTAGGACTAGGCGACCACTCTCCGTTCGTCTAAATGAACACATCACTAATATCTTGAATGGCTTTCCGAAACATTCTGTTTCTAAGCACTACTTGACCACACATAATAAAGACCCCTCTAAAACACTTTTTTTAGGAATCGATAGATATCGGCCTCATTGGAGGGGTAGCTCCTTAGTTAGGAGCATCTCAAAACTTGAGATGCTCTGGATACATAAAATCAAGTGCTATGCCCCCCATGGGCTTAATATTGACACTGATACCAATGCCTTTATCGATAATTCATGAGTAATAATAGCTCTCGGAATTTTCGGTTCGTACATATTCTCCATCTTTAGAGTATAATATTTTGATCAATATTCCTCACCCATAGAATGGCTAATGCCAGAGATATGATATTCCTGGGTGGGCAGATGCCCCATAGGGCAACTTAGATCTGCCTAATCTGGTATGTGCCCCATTATTTGTATGGGGATTTGGCACTTTTAAGGTCGGGATAAAAATAAATGTCCATTGTATTTTAATTTATTTTAATTTATTTTAATTTATTTTAATTTGTTTTTGCTTGTATTCCACTTACAACTTATGTCATGATGTATCTATGCTTTTCATATGTGTGAGGAAATCACCTTCCTTTCCCCCAGGTTTAACCACCATAAATGTTAGAATGGCTCTGGGACGCCCCTGTATATCTAGGGAATGATTTCCTGATTTAGCGAGCCATTTTACGTGGTAAACGATTTGAAGGGGTTAATTTAATTTACTTTAATACCTTTATCCCCTTTTTTATGTATGGCCACACCTCCGAAGGACGCTATTTAACTAATAGTTTTAACTTAATTTAATTTAACTTAATTTATTAAGAATCACCTTTTTGCGTTTCCCGTTTGTTGGGGATTAACCTACGTGTGATGTTAACTTACCCCTATGAATGTTAATTGGTCTGTTTATGTATATCTCAAACTGGCACAGGTTGCTATGTACATTCCCACATCCAAGATGGCGATCTTGTGTCATCCGCCTTTAATTGGTGGAACGCAAGGTGATTTCCGGTCCCGTCCTCAGAACGAGGTCTGGTTATGTTATTTTACTACATTAATGCGACACGTCAGTGCGTCGCCCGTGCCCCAGACGACGTCAGAGTGTGACGAAACGTACGTCGGGCGTGCTGACGTGCTGACGTGCTGCATCCACTGTTTACAGTCTACAGGACGGGCGATCGCTCTCTAGCCGGCCGGCTTATATGTTTGTTGATACTTTTCCGAATGTAAGTGCAACTCCTTTGTTTTGTTTTTAATAAAAGTTAAGCAGGATTACGCTATGTTGCCTTTCCTTCTTTCTTGGTACACCTCCTTTGAGGTTTATCCCTAGCCAGTGGTACATCTCCACCTTGAGTGGTAACTGGGAGAACAGCGTGCTTAATCCAAGCCAAGGTGGTGTGGTCCTCTCTGATGGTCCATCCTGAAAGGCCCCGACCGGGTTAAGGTCGCAAGCTCTTCCAAGCTTGCCGTTTGGTAAGCGCATAATTTTACTATACCACAGTGGTGCGGTGAAGGACTCATTATTTCCACCTACCTCATCTTTTTTATTCACCACCTATGATCGATACTGAATAGGATTGTTCATCTCATTTATTTATGCCAATTTATGAACTTGGAGTCTACCCCTAATTTGGGCCTAATATCCCACTTGTTTGTTGTTATATCATATATAACCAAATTTTGTCACAGCGCTGTTTTTTTATAATTTTATTTACTATGTATGTGCGTATCACACTTTGTAGCGGCTGCTTTTATGTTGTTTTTTGACCAATTTGTCACCTCTTGATTGCTTTTTTCAGTACACCTTATACATTAATTTTTATGGTATAGCGCGGTGTTTTGCTTTTTCTTTCACTATGTAGCCAATGGGTTGAAATTTGGGGCTCTGTATCTTTAAATTTCCACAGTAAAATCTTCTACCTAACCTTCTACCCTTACCCTAACCTGTGACCCCTCCATCACCCCTATCCTGACCTGTGACCCCTACATCACCCTAGCCCTGATCTGTGACCCCTCTATCCCCCCTACCCTGACCTGTGACCCCCTCCATCACCGTGATCCCTCCTACCCTGACCTATGACCCCTCCATCACCCCAACCCTGACCTGTGACACCCATCACCCCTACCCTGACCTGTGACCCCCTCCATCACCCCTACCCTGACCTGTGACCCTTCCATCACCCCTACCTTGACCTGTGACCCCTCCATCACCCCAACCCTGACCTGTGACCCCTCCATCACCCTGACCTGTGACCCCTCCCATCACCCCTACCTTGACCTGTGACCCCTCCATCACCCCAACCCTGACCTGTGACCCCTCCATCACCCCTGACCTGTGACCCCTCCATCACCCCAACCCTGACCTGTGACCCCTCCCATCACCCCTACCTTGACCTGTGACCCCTCCATCACCCCAACCCTAACCTGTGACCCCTCCATCACCCCTACCTTGACCTGTGACCCCTCCATCACCTCAACCCTGACCTATGACCCCTCCATCACCTCTACCCTGACCTGTGACCCCTCCTTCACCCCTACCCTGACCTGTGACCCCTCCATCACCTCAACCCTGACCTGTGACCCCTCCATCACCCCTACCCTGACCTGTGACCCCTCCATCACCCCTACCCTGACCTGTGACCCCATCACCCCTACCCTCACCTGTGACCCCTCTATCACCTCAACCCTGACATGTGACCCCTCCATCACCCCTACGCTGATGACATGTGACCCCTCCATTACCCTGACCTGTGACCGCTCCATCACCCCTACCCTAACCTGTGACCCCTCCATTACCCCTATCCTGACCTGTGACCCCTACATCACCCCAACCCTGATCTGTGACCCCTCCATTCCCCCAACCCTGACCTGTGACCCCCTCAATCACCGTGACCCCTCCATCCCTCCTACCCTGACCTGTAACCCCTCCATCACCTCAACCTTGACCTGTGACCCCTCCATCACCCCTACCCTGACCTGTGACCCCTCCATCACCTCAACCCTGACCTGTGACCCCTCCATCACCCCTACCCTGACCTGTGATCCCTCCATCACCCCTACCCTGACCTGTGACCCCATCACCCCTACCCTCACCTGTGACCCCTCCATCACCTCAACCCTGACATGTGACCCCTCCACCCCTACGCTGATGACCTGTGACCCCTCCATTACCCTGACCTGTGACCGCTCCATCACCCCTACCCTAACCTGTGACCCCTCCATCACCCCTATCCTGACCTGTGACCCCTACATCACCCCAACCCTGATCTGTGACCGCTCCATCCCCCCAACCCTGACCTGTGACCCCCTCAATCACCGTGACCCCTCCATCCCTCCTACCCTGACCTGTGACCCCTCCATCACCCCAACCCTGACCTGGACCCCTCCATCACTTCAACCCTGACCTGTGACACCCATCACCCCTACCCTGACCTGTGACCCCTCCATCACCCCTACCCTGACCTGTGACCCTTCCATCACCCCTACCTTGACCTGTGACCCCTCCATCACCCTGACCCTGACCTGTGACCCCTCCATCACCCTGACCTGTGACCCCTCCCATCACCCCTACCTTGACCTGTGACCCCTCCATCACCCCAACCCTGACCTGTGACCCCTCCATCACCCCTGACCTGTGACCCCTCCATCACCCCAACCCTGACCTGTGACCCCTCCCATCACCCCTACCTTGACCTGTGACCCCTCCATCACCCCAACCCTAACCTGTGACCCCTCCATCACCCCTACCTTGACCTGTGACCCCTCCATCACCTCAACCCTGACCTATGACCCCTCCATCACCTCTACCCTGACCTGTGACCCCTCCTTCACCCCTACCCTGACCTGTGACCCCTCCATCACCTCAACCCTGACCTGTGACCCCTCCATCACCCCTACCCTGACCTGTGACCCCTCCATCACCCCTACCCTGACCTGTGACCCCATCACCCCTACCCTCACCTGTGACCCCTCTATCACCTCAACCCTGACATGTGACCCCTCCATCACCCCTACGCTGATGACATGTGACCCCTCCATTACCCTGACCTGTGACCGCTCCATCACCCCTACCCTAACCTGTGACCCCTCCATCACCCCTATCCTGACCTGTGACCCCTACATCACCCCAACCCTGATCTGTGACCCCTCCATTCCCCCAACCCTGACCTGTGACCCCCTCAATCACCGTGACCCCTCCATCCCTCCTACCCTGACCTGTAACCCCTCCATCACCTCAACCTTGACCTGTGACCCCTCCATCACCCCTACCCTGACCTGTGACCCCTCCATCACCTCAACCCTGACCTGTGACCCCTCCATCACCCCTACCCTGACCTGTGATCCCTCCATCACCCCTACCCTGACCTGTGACCCCATCACCCCTACCCTCACCTGTGACCCCTCCATCACCTCAACCCTGACATGTGACCCCTCCACCCCTACGCTGATGACCTGTGACCCCTCCATTACCCTGACCTGTGACCGCTCCATCACCCCTACCCTAACCTGTGACCCCTCCATCACCCCTATCCTGACCTGTGACCCCTACATCACCCCAACCCTGATCTGTGACCGCTCCATCCCCCCAACCCTGACCTGTGACCCCCTCAATCACCGTGACCCCTCCATCCCTCCTACCCTGACCTGTGACCCCTCCATCACCCCAACCCTGACCTGGACCCCTCCATCACTTCAACCCTGACCTGTGACACCCATCACCCCTACCCTGACCTGTGACCCCTCCATCACCCCTACCCTGACCTGTGACCCTTCCATCACCCCTACCTTGACCTGTGACCCCTCCATCACCCTGACCTGTGACCCCTCCATCACCCCAACCCTGACCTGTGACCGCTCCATCACCCCTACCCTAACCTGTGACCCCTCCATCACCCCTATCCTGACCTGTGACCCCTACATCACCCCAACCCTGATCTGTGACCGCTCCATCCCCCCAACCCTGACCTGTGACCCCCTCAATCACCGTGACCCCTCCATCCCTCCTACCCTGACCTGTGACCCCTCCATCACCCCAACCCTGACCTGGACCCCTCCATCACTTCAACCCTGATATGTGACACCCATCACCCCTACCCTGACCTGTGACCCCTCCATCACCCCTACCCTGACCTGTGACCCTTCCATCACCCCTACCCTGACCTGTGACCCTTCCATCACCCCTACCTTGACCTGTGACCCCTCCATCACCCTGACCTGTGACCCCTCCATCACCCCAACCCTGACCTGTGACCCCTCCATCACCCCTACCCTGACCTGTGACCTCTCCATCACCCCAACCCTCGCCTGTGATCCCCCATCCCCACTACCCTGACCTGTGACCCCTCCATCACCTCAACCCTGATCTGTGACCCCTCCATCACCCCAACCCTGACCTGTGACATCTTCATCCCCCCAAGCCTGACCCCTCCATCACCCCTACCCTGAGCTGTGACCCCTCCATCACCCCTACCCTGACCTGTGACCCCTCGATCACCCCTACTCTGACCTGTGACCGCTCCATCACCTCAAGCCTGACCTGTGACCCCTCCATCACCCCTACCCTGACCTGTGACCCCTCCATCACCTCAATCCCAACCTGCACCCCCATCCATCACACCAACCTGTACCCCCTGCATCGCACCTAACCCGTACCCCATCTATCACCACAACCCTGATTTGTACCCCTCCATCATATCTACCATAACCTTTAACCCACATCTATTACCCCAGCCCTCCTGTTTGTACCCCCATCCATAACCTCAATCCTAACCTGTAACCAACACCTGTCACACCATTCAAACCTATTAGATGGTTCCATCGGATTGAAGTGTGTGGTGGTGGGATGATCAGACGTGAACAGGCATACAGCTGTCCCATCGTCCAACCACCGTAACAGAGCTAAGATAATCAAAGCATTTCCATCTGAATCTTGCCTGACCTGGTGAATAGTCAGGGGAGTTGCTTTGGCACTGTGAATTGTTTTGGTGACTAAAACACTGAGATCTCCCCAGATTCTGAGTCAGTTTCCATTTAACATTGGGTGGTACCACTATTGCCTTGTTTGTACTATAAATAATCCAACAAGGACCCTCCACACCCCTTTCCATCTATCATTTCTAGCTCTCCAACCCACACCCTTAAATGACCACTTCCAACAAGACCCTGCTGTGAACTCTCCCATAACAGTAGACAGACATCCCTACAAACACTTCAATCCTCTCAGAAAGACCCCTATTAACATACAAAGACCCTCATTAACATGGACCACATCATCGCATCGCCACCAAATTTGTAAATCATCTCCCTTTTCTACAAAGGCTGAGACTGGAGCTATCAAAGACACCATGAGATCTGCTGCACTCATCATAACTAACTTGTCATTCTGAACTGTTAAAGGGGTTGTAAACCCTCATGGTTTTTCACCTTAAAACATTCTGTGGTGCTGCAGCCCCCCGAGCCCCCGTTTTACTTACCTGACCCCGATCCTTCTCCGGCCGGGAACGGGCACAACAGCTCTGGCTGGTGTCTTGTGTCCTGATTGGATAGATTGATATCAGCACAGCCATTGGCTCCCGCTCCTGTCAATCAAATCCAATGACGCGCCACTGGGGGGCGACGCAGAGTCCTGCAGTCTGTGTGAACGGACACAGATGCGGGACTCAGGAGCGCGCCCGCACGGGTGTCCACCAAGGAGAGCGCTTCTCCAACCTGGACACTCGATGCAGGGAGGAGCCAGGAGCGCCGCTGAGATACCCCAGAAGAGGAGGACCGGAGCCACTCTCTGCAAAATGAACTGCATAGTGGAGGTAAGTATGACATGTTTGGGTTTTTTTTTTGTTTTTAAAAACGAGAGTTTACAACCGTTTTAAGTATGGTATGTGATATGTTGTAAAGCTCAGACATGAAATATGAACAAAGCATATACCTCTATAGTGTGTACTTGTCTCAATCCAGAACACTGAATGTAATTTCTAGCTGCTGCTTCCTTCCTCTGCTATCAGCAGGAGTCACTTTCTGACACCAACAGAAAGCATGTTCTCTGTTCCTGTGTGCTGTGTGGAGGGGGGGGTGTCTCTTCCCTCCAATCAGCTCCCAGAGCTCTCCCCACTCTCCTCATTTCAGCTCTCTGCCCCCTTTTTTCTGAACACTCAGGCAAGCTTTATAAATTCTGGTCTTTGAATAGTTGTATAGGAGACAAGAGTGGAGATAAGCAGATACAACTTATGTAGGAGGAATTGTTTTATCTCTATTTATCACATGAGGCCAGTCACTTCACTGGGTATATAGAAGGGTTAACAACCTCTTTAAGGCTGGGTTCACACTAGTGCAAATTGGATGTGGGTTTCCCCGCATCCAATTCGCATGACAGGAGATAGTGACTGGCGCTCTATGGAGCTGGTTCACACATCTTGGGGGTGGCTGCGGAGCTGCTTACACAGGAGTCCTGTACGTCTTTGGCTCCGTTTCAGGGCCGAATTCAGGCAAAAATTCGGCCCTGATTCGTCCCTAAAAAAAGGAGAACAGGGACACCCAGGACCCCCTGCTGCAGTGTGAACCCAGCCTTATGAAGGTTTTAAAATGTTGGAAACAAAATAACCCAACAAGAACAGTAGGAGACGCTTGTAAAGGCCATCAGAGCCCCCCAGGTTTCCTGACGCAGAGACAATAGTTAAAGCGAAGGTAAATTTTGCATAAAAAAAAAACTCCCCCTGCAAGTTAATGTCATATTGTGCTAGTATGCATCTCATACTAGCACATTATGGTAGACTTACCTTAAAACGAAGCCCCCCATTGGTGTGCTGTCACCGCTGACAGGGCTTCCATCTTCACCCGGGTTCGCAGGCTCCGGCCATTTGAATGTCCAAGTCACGATGGTGTCACTGCCCACCATGCACACGAGAGTCACGGCCGCGGCACACAACTCTGAAGGGACAACATGAGTAGGCTGTCCCTTCAGAACGAATGTGCCGATGATGTCCGTGAGTGAAACAGTGAATAGCTGGTACACGTTTACAAGATACTGTATGACTTGTACCTACAGGTAAGTGTTATTACAAGCTTACCTGTAGGTACACGTGTCCAAGAAATCCCTTTTACCCTTTACTGTTGACAGACTGCTGCGACTAAGGCTATTGCCGAAACGCGTCAGCTTTATTGTTTTATTGTCACTCTGATGTACCAATAAACGTCACTTCAAGGATTACAGTTTTGCCGGCTCTCCTTATTACTGTTGCATTGGAGTGTGTTGGGACACATCGGCACCTGTGAGTGGACCTGGTGTATGGATTAAGTTGTCCCTGCAGAGAGCGATGTTACCTTTTTTTCTTTTCCAAACTGTAAGATGACCAAATGTAAAAGATGTAAAAAAATGCAAAGCTCACCACCCGAAGAGGTGCAGGAGCTTCTTTGGTGCGTTTGTTGCACGTAGGGCAGCTCATTCAAGTACCCAGTGTGAATGGGGCCTAAATGGTATGAATAGGAATGAGCAAATCTGCCTGGGTTCAATTCACCAAGGACTTTGACTGGCAGACAGAACCGTGAATAATATAAAATTTAAACTTGCGCTGAATGGTGAAAAACAGTAAAAAAAGAAAACTAAAGCAGCTGCCACACACAAAGTGCTACTCACTAGAAATGTAAGAATATGGAAATGTGGCGCTCGCAAATGTTATTAAACATGTGTGACCAGGTGTAGATGAGTGCAGATGTGAATATACAAAGCAAAAAACTTGTAAATAAAGTCCAAATAAATGTGCTGAATGTTCTGATCTGCAATGGGAAAAAAAAAAAAACTTTTGAAGTGCAATGGACCACAGACGCTCCAGGACTTTTCAGGTGCAGAAACACAATAAGGTAAATAGAGATATGTGACGCTAACTCAAAGTGCATAAATGTGATGAAATAAATATAATCCAATTCTTCGAGTACAGTGCATATGTGTAAAGAGCAAAATCACATAAATAAAGTGACTAAACATCCATTAAATTCATAAGAAGTGACATCGGATAAATAACAGTGAAAATAGATGAAATATGACATAAAATAAATAAATAAACAAATCCAAATGAAGGTGATTAAAACTAAAAATAATCTAAAAGTGCATCAAGATAAAAAAAATCACAAATTTAGAAAAAAATTTTTGTAAAAATCGCATGAGATAAAAAAGTCACAATGCAATAAAAAAATCGCATAAAAGTGCAGAAACGCTATAAAAATAGCCACAAGTCGATCCAATTAATGTGATACAGTTCCAACGTGAACAAAGTGAGTCTTCATAAAACAGTCTGTGCAAAAAAATAGATGAAAAAAGTGCAAACGATGATAGGTGACAGATTCCTCTTAATAACCGTACTCCGTGGTGCGCCACACGTGTCCCCCAGCCTCGCACTTTTAGCAAAGACCCCCTAGGGTCAAGTCGAGCCTACAATCAGGAAGTTGGGTGGAGGCATGCAATAGAAAGGAGTATCCCCATTGTGCAGCATTCAAAACAGGTTTGTGGCATGCCTCCACCCAACTTGCCGAACTTGAGGCCTTCAAATTGGAGATTTGCCAGACCTGTGACGATCGGAGGAGACTGATCGATTGATGGTGTTTCATCCACTTCCTGATTGCAGGCTTGACTTGACCCTAGGGGGTTTTTGCTAGAGGTGAGAGGCTGGGGGAAACGTGTGGCGCACCACGGAGTACGGTTATTAAGAGGAATCTGTCACCTTTCATCGTTTGCACTTGCACTTTTTTCATCTATTTTTTTGCCCAAACTGTTTTATGAAGACTCACTTTGTTCACGTTGGAATTGTATTACATTAATTGGATCGACTTGTGGCTATTTTTATAGCGTTTCTGCACTTTTTTGCACTTTATGTGAATTTTGTTATTGCATGCGACTTTTTTTTATCTCATGCGATTTTTTTTTTTTTTTTTAATTTTTTCTAAATTTGTGATTTTTTTAATCTTGATGCACTTTTAAATTTTTTTTGGTTTTATTCACCTTTATTTGGATTTGTTTATTTATTTATTTGATGTCATATTTCATGAATTTTCACTGTTATTTATATCCGATGTCACTTCTTATGATTTTAATGAAAGTTTAGTCACTTTATTTATGTGATTTTGCTCTTTACACATATGTGCTTTACTTGAAGAATTGGATTATATTTATTTCATCACATTTATGCACTTTGAGTTAGCGCCACATATCTCTATTTACCTTATTGTGTTTCTGTGTGGGAACACTGCCGTATGTGTGGCGGCTTCTTAGTCCTCTTTAGCCGCTTTGGCTTGCCTTGGTTTTACGCATTAGTTTTCTTCTTTGTTTCAGGTGCAGAAACGCCACCCCCACATGTGTCCCCACTCACCAAATGGCGATGACCCCCAGCTTTGCAGTCTGGGGGTCACTTCAGGATTATGTGATGGTATACAGAGAAGCTCAGGAGTGGTGTTGTGCACATCAGATCAAAGGATTTCTTGTTGGAATTTCTCAGGAGAATCACCAGGCACCAAAAAAAGGATAAAATGGAAGTAATAGTGAAAAGTACTGTTTGAAAAGGGATTTATTCCATATACAAGTGGGTACTTACAAAATAGTTGATAAAAACAGGCATGTAAAGGGATTAGAGATGGATCCGGACGCTGCTCACGGCGCGCGTTCCAGAAACCAGGAAGTGCGTTCCAAGGAGCAGGAAATGACGTCCGTGCCACCGGAAATACGTCGACATGTTTCGCCAACCTACAGGGCGTTATCAAAGACCTAATTCCCGGCCCACAGAGGACTAATCGATTAGTCCTCTGTGTGTGGGGATGTTTTCCTCCTTTCCTCTATTAAAGACGGTCAAGTGGGCCGGGAATTAGGTCTTTGATAACGTCCTGTAGGTTGGCGAAACATGTCGACGTATTTCCGGTGGCACGGACGTCATTTCCTGCTCCTTGGAACGCACTTCCTGGTTTCTGGAACGCGCGCCGTGAGCAGCGTCCGGATCCATCTCTAATCCCTTTACATGCCTGTTTTTATCAACTATTTTGTAAGTACCCATTTGTATATGGAATAAATCCCTTTTCAAACAGTACTTTTCACTATTACTTCCATTTTATCCTTTTTTTGGTGCCTGGTGAATCTGCTGAGAAATTCCAACAAGAAATCCTTTGATCTGATGTGCACAACACCACTCCTGAACTTCTCTGGATACCATCACATAAGCCTGAAGTGACCCCCAGACTGCAAAGCTGGGGGTCATCGCCATTTGGTGAGTGGGGACACATGTGGGGGTGGTGTTTCTGCACCTGAAAAGTCCTGGAGCGTCTGCGGTCCATTGCACTTCAAAAGTTTTTTTTTTCCCATTGCGGATCAGAACATTCAGCACATTTATTTGGACTTTATTTACATGTTTTTTGCTTTGTATATTCACATCTGCACTCATCTACACTTAGTCACACATGTTTAATAACATTTGTGAGCGCCACATTTCCATATTTTTATTTTGGCAGACAGAACCGGAACTTACCGCCGAGTCTGAACAAAACTTATAAGGCAAATCCTGTTAGTAAATTCCGGCTAAATTGTCCCACACTGTCCGTCTGCTAAGTGTAGTGAATGCATGTATCCCAGCTATATGGAGGCAAACTGGAACCCCATCCCTAATCCTCGGGTTTGCTAAAATTAATAAAATGAAGACAATGGAAGACCTTAGAGCCCTGGTGCCCAACCTGTGTCCCAAAGTCCGCATTTGGCCCTTTGGTACATTAAGTGTGGCCCTCAGACCTCAGCCGTCTTTAGTGGGAACATTGATTTGGGTAATAGCATTGAGCTCTACTATCTTCATGTAACATGTTCCCAGTTTATTATTGACTTCTGCAGTCTATCCCCAACCGACAATGTAGCCTGTCCTCACTCTCTGACCCTCATTCCTTCTATTAGGTCTGCAGTGAAAGTCCTCTCAAGCATTACATATATTGAACATTATGTGTGGCCCTTTGTTGATGTCTGGGCTGCATCCGAGGCCCCCTTTAGCTCATAAATTGGCAAACAATGCCTTAGGGCATATCTATACAACAGAAAGAAAAAAACATATAGAAACACCTGGTTTCCATGAATCATCTTCATTTCCTCACCTGTGTATTAACAAATGCTGACTCCCGCCGGCCCCGACCGTGGTCAGTGATGGTGAACCTTACTGACCGTACTATAGGCCAGTGATGGTGAACCTTGGCACCCCAGATGTTTTGGAACTACATTTTCCATGATGCTCAGCTACATTGAACAGTGTGTGAGCATCGTGGGAAATGTAGTTCCAAAACATCTGGAGTGCCAAGGTTCGCCATCACTGCTATAGGCCTTCTATGGCTTTGAACCGCCCCCTTTTTCTGCACACTTCACTATGCCTTTAAAATAGGCTTGCATGGCTATGCTCTTAAATGCATCTCCCCACCCTTTTGTTTTTCTTTTTCCATTTCTCCATTCCCCAACAACTTCCACCCCCCTTCTCCAAAAACATATAGTGTCCTCGCTTCCACACACCCCTGTTTCCTGTTTTCTATTCTCCCAGCTACCACCCCCCCCCCCCCGTTATGTACCCCTTGATTTTTGCTGGCTTTGAGTTGTATGTAAAAATTGTACCTTTAGTGGGAATGTGTCTGAAATAAAGAATAATAAAAAAAAAACTTCAATTAGTATTACTAGTACTTAGTTGTACCATGTGTAAGGAAGCTGGAACCAATGTTGCATATGTTTAAAGGAAAGAGATGATGAGAGCTGGTTAATAAATGAATGTGCATCATCATAAATAAGAGATGTAAATGTAAATTTCCAAAAGTATTGGAATGATAATAAATGTATTGTATAACATTCCTTAGGACCCATGCCTGAGGAGGATGGAGAATGTGCTGCTGCTAGTGCCATCCCAGTACCTCCACCACCACCTCCACCACCATTGCTACCACCACCAGCCCATGGCCTTCCACTTCCAGTGCTGGCGAAGAGCAAGTTCTATAAGAAGTTGGCAGAACACAGCGACCCCTCTGTTGGAGGATGTGAAGAGTTAAAGAAGATGATTAAGAAGCAGCAAGATAGGTGAGTCCATCTAGTTGTGGGCAGAAAAGACTCAGCTCATTGAAGCATACCAGTATTCAAACACTTCCCGTTCCTGCTCGTGCCCCCTGGGGCATCCAGTGGAACAATCTGTGACCACCGGACATAGCAGATCACTGATCGTGGTGCCAAGCCACTGTGGTTGGCCCAGGCACCATGTGATCACTGTGACTAATCAAAAGTAAACAACTGTCATGAATGACTTTCATTCATAACAGCATTGCTTACTATTGTGATCTCTGTGATTTATAAAAATTTTATTTGGGTACAGTGTTGCATGATTGGGGAATTGTCATGCAGTGTGACAGCGACGAAAACGTAGAAATGGCCTGGGCAGAAAGGGGGTGAAAGTGTCCGGTATTGAGGTGGTTAAAGGAAAAGTTTTGGCTATAAAGAAAACAAACACACATACTCAGCTCCGTGCTGGAGCATCTCTCTGATGCTGCAGCTGTCCACGTTGGCTCTAAACCTGAGAACTGAGCAATCACACATCACTGCTCTCCGCTCTGCCCCTCCAGTGCTCACCGGAGTGCTGAAGAGGGGGTGGTCACAACTGGCTTCAGTTCTCAGCCTTGCACTGATAGCCAGAACCATTTGTCAATCAGCCAGCTGAATGGATCCCAACAATATGGTCAGGGTCCTTCCAGAGCCTGGAGCTCTGTGACATCAGCTGATAGAGGGCAATAGCCCGCTATAAGCTGACTGAGTCACAGAAGAGCAAATGTAAGAGAAGTATGGTGGAAGAGAAGTATGGTGGAAAAACTCTGGTCATATTTCTCTTTTAATACATTGTGCATTGTTTGGTCGTTTTACAATCACATTACTTTACTGTTTAGGCTAGGTTCACACTGAAGTCTATGGGGCCAAATGTGCACCCGCACGGAAACGATTTTGGGTTGATTTACTAAAACTGGTGTACTCAGAATCTGGTGCAGCTGTGCATGGTAGCCAATCGGCTTCTAACTTCAGCTTGTTCAATTAAGCTTTGACAAAAAACCTGGAAGCTGATTGGTTTCTATGCACTGCTGCACCACATTTTGCACACTCCAGTTTTAGTAAATCAACCCCTTTGCATAGGTGTGAACAAGCCCTGAACAAGGATTCCTCTTGTCATGCATTGTTACACAAGCGCCAAAGTGCAGCACATTTAACAGGTGTGTGAAAGGCACTGATCACTTGAACTTGTTTTTTTTGGTAAAGGTGAACTAACTCTTTAAGCTGCAAAGGCAGCCGGATGGGGGTGTAAACATGCTGCTGCAAAATTTATACTCTCTAGTCTTCGGCAGTCCCGCCGCCAAATTTGACCCTTTCCATTGAATGGGGCTGTCAAACACCCTCTGTCGCAAGTTCAAATAAGCTCTTGTGGTGTTATTTTCCATGCAATTGATATGTCTTTCTTTCTCTAGATTCAGCAGAACATTGAAATGGCTTTTGTATAACAACCACATACCATCCTTGATACAGGAGGGGCCACAGTAAGTGTAAGCATATTGTTTACCTGACTTACACAGACAATCACCTTTCCTATATAGAAATAAACACTGACAGCGTTTTATGTAGTTAGATTGCGTTGTACATTTCTGCTTTGTCCTCCTCCTTTAGGTGTGGTCTGGTTGCCCTATGGATGGCAGGGGGTGTGTTAGACAACACCAAAGAAGTCACATTGGGAGAAATTGTAGACACCGCCATCTCTAAAGGATATACCGCCCTTGGGGAAATGTTCTCAGGTAGGTGAGTGTGCCAGAGAAGTTTTACTTTACAATCTGCTGCTACTGTATGATAATTCCCAGACATGAGCACATCATGTCGCCCATACATTTCCCATATAAGTTGCAGTCAAGCAGATCTGTGGAAGATTTTTCCATGCATGGTGATGGCCAAAACCAACTGTGTGGTGGGTCAGGGATAGACGCTGCCTTACAAGATTCTCATATGTACTCGCAATGTATGACTATATCCCTCATCCCATATATTATATATATGTGGTGTTAAAGGATAACTCCACTTTTGTGGGAAAATAAAATGGCAAATAAAAAAAAAATAATATAGCATGTACAATTGTTACACAAGTCATTTTGTAATTGAATGTTATTAAAAATTAGTTTTCCTTTTCAATCTAATTTTCTATAAAATGCAATGCAATATGGCTACCTGGAAGTGTTCTGTACACAAATGGTGTACAGAACGCCCCCCAGAAATGTGATTGCCTGCTAGTATGATTGGCTGAATGATTTTCAGCCTGCACCAAGATACAAATCAGATTTTGGGCATTGCCTGTAACAAAAATGACATTTTTAGTGAGATACTCCCAAAGGGAAATTACGTCTAAAGGGATGTAGCCCCCGCCACTTTCCTCATTAGAGCCCTCAAGGTACCGCAGCTCATTGATAATTCTAAAATCACTTTCATTCACAATAATTTTCCACATGGACACAAACAATCAAACAGCTATTTCTTCAGAATAACAAAAGGTAGGGATCTGCAACAAAGTTTATTAAGATCCCTGCAATGTATATAGATCATCCAGAGGGGAATGTGTTTTTTTTTCAACAAAAGTGGAGTTACTCTTAAAGTTATCAGCAGTCCATATCATTAGAGATTGTGCTCACATGCACCTCAGATCTTGTGACAGGGTCTCTTTAACCACTTCCCTCCCATGCTATAGCCGAAAGATGGCTACAACGTGGGCTCACATTGCTGGGAGGGCGTCTATGGACGTCCTGCGCGTCCCCTGCGTGTCCCCTGCGGAGCGCATCGGCACGGATCTGTGGTCGCTGTGTTCTACCGACACAGCTGATCACAGATCAGGGTAACGAGCCAATCACAGCAGCTCTTTACCATGTGACCAGCTGTGTCCAATCAGAGCTGATCACAGTGTAAACAGTATTTGACGGTTATCTGCATTCTTTTCCTCGCGCTAACAGAGTGTGAGGAGAGGAGAGCCGATAACCAGCAAATCCACACAGGGGACATCTACACTGATCATCAGGGCACTGATCATCAGTGCAGCCCCAACAGTGCCCACAAGGGCTGCCAATCAGTACCCATCAGTGCTGCCTGTCAGTGGCTTACAGTGATGCCTATCAGTGCAGCCTATCAGTGCCCGTTAGTGCAGCCTCATCAGCGCACATAAGTGAAGGATAAAAATGACTTTTTTAGAAAATTTTATAACATAAAAAGTTTTTCGTTTTGTTTTTTTTTTAAATTGTCTGCCTTTTCTTTCGTTTGTTTAGCAAAAAATAAAAACCCAGAGGTAATTTAATACCACCAAAAGAAAGCTCTATCGGTCTCAAAAAATTTTTAGTTTGGGTACAGCGTTGCATGACTGCGTAATTGTCATTCAAAGTGTGACAGCGCTGAAATCTAATAATTGAACTGGGCCAGAAGAGGGTGAAAGTGCCCGGTAGGCAAGTGGTTGAGAAAATCAAATGTTTTTTTAAAGTTTTTTTTTTTCTTTTCGTGGGCTGCAGCACTGATTTGGATGGCAGACATGATGATGCCCATTGGTGGGCATTTATATTGCTGATTATTTAATCTGCTGATGAAAGGTGTGCTTTAAATTTAGAAAACCAGAATAAAGAAGCTATAAAGATAATCACCTGCAGCGCCACATGATCAGAGTGCCACAATTAGTCACACATTTATATAAAGTGCAAAAATCAACTTATATTTCACCTTTAGCCGGGATTCACACCTATGCGGGTTCCGCACATCTAATTCGCATAGCAGGAGAATGTGACTGGCTCCCTATGGAGCCGGTTCACATATCTCCGGGGTGGCTGCGGAGCGCACTGCACAAAAACGATGTGCGTCTTTGGCTCCGTTTCAGGGCCGAATTCAGGCATAGAATCGGCCCTGATTCATCCCTGAAACGGGGAACAGGGACGCACAGTGCTCCTGTGCGATCCGCAGCCCGTTGTAGTTTGATCCCTGGCTTAAATCTACTCGAGGATTGATGTATTTATATTATGTTAATTTTTTCACTTTATATAGATGTGTTACTAATTGTTGCACTTTGTAATTAATTGTTGCACCTTGATTGTGTGGCACTGCAGGTGATTCTCTTTATGGTTCCATAGTGTTTTTGTATAAGAACCTTCCTGCTAGCAGCCTTCTTTATCACAGAGCGGACCTTATATTAGATATTAGAATAAAGGAAACATTATTGTGTCATTAACAATTCATCAGAAGTGCTTCTCCTTTCCAACCCACATTGCAATGGTAAAATGCTGCTTGTAGTAATCAACACCTTCACTTTCCTATATCACGTACAAAACAATGAACAGCTCCGATTCCTGCATTCCTGGCTGTCATTTGACCTGTGAATAAAACTTGTTATTGCAGCTGTGAATATGGCCTCTCTGGCAGAGCAGATGTTTGGCTGTCAATGTGAGCTTCTCAGCGGTGGGATGGATGGAGAAAACAGAGAACGAATCCTCCATCACCTAATGGCTGGACTGCCGGTACTCGTCCCGTATCCTTTGCCAACGTCACATTGGTCTACTCTCAGCACAGGTCTCACCATCTTATAAACAACTCCACAGGACGGTTGTATGGTTTTTTTCAGTAGTTCGATTTTTACAGACTTGTGATTTTGAAGACCATTTTTGCCTCTCTTATACATAAAGTCTGCTTCATGAAAGCATCAGGACTGGACTGGAGATGTTATGACAGACCCAATTATATTGAAGTATAGAGTTTGATTACACTAAAGCAATTTCCATCAACCTTTTTTTTTTTTTAATCAAAGAAAAGTGTATAACTGTAAGGTACCTTTCACACGGGCTGTCCAATCAGATCCGCCTGTCAGTTTTTCAGGCAGACCTGATCGGACCTTGCAGTCACCTCTATGGAGCTGGGGATGTCATTGGTGACATGTCCACTGACATCCGCCGCTATCCGATCCGATCCTGTCGGATAAATCCAGATGGATGGTGGTCCTATTTTCCATCTGTCTGGTGGATCAGATTTAGATAGGATCGGATGGAAACGGACAGGCGGTCGGTTTCCTCCGATTTCCCCATAGAGGAGAGTGGGACTGTGCCTGTGTCTGCGATGCACAGCGGAGCGGACAGGACCTGCAATTCGCCTGCTCAGCAGGAATCAGCGAGGCGATCCCCCGCTGAGCAAGCGGAATCCATTCCATGAAGGCGCCCATGTGAAAGGGGCTTTAGAGTCATTTCAATAAAGTTAAAGAGGGAGATTTACTAAAACTGAAGCACTCAGTCCGAGACTCTCCCTCCTGATTGGCTGAGACACAGCAGTGGCGCCATTGGCTCCCGCTGCTGTCAATCAAAGTTGGCTAGCTAATCAGGAGAGAGATGGGGCGGGCCGAGGCTCCGTTTCTGAATGGACACAGGGAGCTGTGACTCGTCTTGAGTGCCTCCATAGCAAACTGCTTGCTGTGAGGGCACTCAACAGGAGGGAGGGGTCAGGAGCGCTGAAGAGGGACCCGAGAAGAGGAGGATCCGGGCTGCTCTGCGCAAAAACACTACACAGAGCAGGTAAGTATGACATGTTTGTTCATTTTTACAAAAAAAAAACAGACTTTACAATCACTTTCAGCTTGTTCAATTAAGCTTTGTCAAAAAAACTTGGTTTTTATGCAGAGCTGCACCATATTTCACACTCTCTAGTTCTAGTAAATATCTCCCTCTGTGCCAAACTCTTCTGTAAACAACTTTCAATAGAGTTGCATGCATTCTGCAAAATGACCACAAGGTGGCAGCAGAACGCAAGAACGGTATTAAATTGCTGTACATAGTCCAAATCTATGAAGTTACAGACCTTGCACTTTAGGCATAGTCTTCTTATTTATTCCCCCCCCCGCTGCATTAATACTAGTGATAGACTTCATCATAATTGTAATTTACTTTCCTTGAAGCCTATCTATAGCAACAAATACATCATGGTTGGTGCTCTGTCACCATCCAACCCCCAGGACCATCATAACTCTATATAAAAAGGAACTAAAGCCCAGCAGTGCTCTATTTTCCTTTGCGTATTTTGCTCTTAATATTACATTTTTCCTACTTTTTTTTTTTTTTTTTTTTATAAAATTTATTGGACAAATACTGTATATATTTTATCTATTTTAAAAAGACGGTTATTCCAGCAAGTCAGACTTAACAGTGAGGTTGTCTTTCACATATGCTGCCAACTTAAAGTATAATTCCAGCTAAAGCCTAACTAGTCTTAAAAATGCTCCCTGCCCCCTCCTAACACCTATACCAACTGACCTGTGTAAAAAAAAAAAAAAAAAAAATGATGTATATACATAATGTTAGGGGCTATATGAATCCTGTATATAAATAATAATATACTTACCTATTTTCATCCTGCTCCGGCCCAGTCGTGATCCAGCTCCCCTGTGTGAGAGAGTGGCAGCTGCAGGGGAGAGGAGCGAGTGCAGACAATGGTTACACAATGTAGCCTATGGGTGATGTCATTGCTCATGGCTTTCACAGCCCTTATCGGGCGCTCATTCTATTTCCCTGCAGCCACCACTGGCTGACACAGGGGATCACGTGACCGAGATACAGTGAACTATTTACTTTTCACAAAGTCACACAAGAAAACCCTGGTGCTGAATTTGATTTGACTTTTTTTTATGAGTAGTTCTCCTTTTACTTTGAAAATAAATACATGTGGATTCCCAACACAGCTCACCCACATTATGTACATCTGTTCATAGGTCTGTTCACTTAACGACTTTGCAGATATGATGAAGATTTTAATCATGAGCCATGCCAGAGGGATGGACACCGGGCACACTGGGCAGTGATCTCAGGTACGAGTGAACACAACATTATCAGAGGCTGGCACAAACAGTATCCACAATAGCTCCATGCTAATGACAGACAGATTGAGGTATACCATAGGTGGTGAACATTGACATTTTTTATTTGAAGTTTTCTTCCTTGAGACACTGCTGGGGAGCATATCCAGGGCATGCAAAGTAAATCAGACGCATGCTCAGTGGAAATGTTCCTTGTGACTGAACTCCGGGATAAGCAAATGTCTTTTCAGAAGAGATGTGTATTCTTCCTTGAATCTTGGCATGCTTGGTGTATTTATTCCAGATCTCTGCAGTAATCCAGTGCAAAACTACTTTACAAGGTAATATCTGGGTTTATAAAAGCATTTGGTGCTCACAAAGTGGATTTATGATTAAACCGAAGTCTTCCACTGTGCCACATCCAAGAATAAATATATATATATATACCGTATATACATACATATACAAACAATCTTAAGCCGACAGGATTTCTCCTGACTCTAAAAGAAATGTTGGACTTTATTGGCACACATGAGACAAAGTATGATGATAAAAAGTATATGATAAAAAATGACTTTTATTACAAAAACAATAAAAACACATATACAATGTAGCTATAATCCATAAGGCCATAAACCTAGTTGGAAGGGCCTGGTATATACTATATACCATATAAAAGGATAAGGAACAGAGACACCTTAAATCAATTGTTTGAATTTAACCATACAGTATTATCATATAGGTGTGCTTGTTCAAATTCAGAAGGGCAACGCGTTTTGCTCAAAACATAGCTTCTTCAGGACCCTGGAGTATGAGGCATTATTCAACATGGCTGAAATATCATGCGCTGTGCAAAAAGACAGTCTTGGGGGTGGACGTAGGGGCCTCAGATCTACCACATTCATCCAGTAAGGTGAAGATATTTATGGGATAGCCCAAAAGGTTATAGGTGTGTCTCCATTATATATACACAAAAGTAACGCTAAACTTAGGAAATTAGTGTGTTCCTATTTATTTACCTTTACTTACTTCTGCCATGGTAGTGCTACTTTGATTCCCTATTACCCCTTTTTTTCATACACATATTGTGACTTCGTGTATACCACCATTTTCTTTGTTATTAATATTTTTTGCTGAGACACAGGAGGCATAGTTTGGTTGTGTTTGTAACCAGTTTATTGTTTTCGTGTATAACACTTGAAATCTCTCAATAAACCTATCTTTAAAAAAAAATAATATAATATTCATGTGTGTATATATATATATATATATATATATATATATATATATATATATATATACCACAAAAGTGCTTAGTGTTTGTACCAGTTGGCTCTTCATCAATGCAGTTCCCAAAAATGCTAGAAAACCATGAGGGTTCCCTCTGGGTGTAACCCACACACAAGATGGGGGGAGGAGGAGGAACATGTGCTCTATGTATACCAGGGACCCCTTAATGGTAGCCAGATATATATATATAACCCACTTGTGTAGTCTATATTGCCCCAGCACTGCCTATGTTTAGTAAAATCACCGCCAAATATACACTGCTCAAAAAAATTAAAGGAACACTTTGAAATCTGATCAAAATGGGGAAAAATCTCATGCTGGATAGCTATACTAATATGGACTGGGTAATGTGTTAGGAACGAAAGGATGCCACATCATTTGATGGAAATGAAAATTATCAACCTACAGAGGGCTGAATTCACTGACACCCCGAAAATCAAAATGAAAAATTATGCAGCAGGCTAGTCCATTTTGCTGAAATTTCATTGAAGCAACTCAAAATAGTGCTCACTGCTTAGTAGTTTGTATGGCCCCCACATGCTTGTATGTATGCCTAACAAGGTTGGGGCATGCTCCTAATGAGATGACGGATGGTGTCCTGGGGTATTTCCTCCCAGATCTGGACCAGGGCATCACTGAGCTCCTGAACAGACTGAGGTGCAACCTGGCGGTGTCAGATTAACTGAAATATAATGTCACAGAGGTGTTCTATTGGATTTAGGTCAGGCAAGCGTAGGGGCCATTCTATGGTATCAATTCCTTCATCCTCCAGGAACTGGCTGCATACTTTCGCCACATGTGGCTGGGCATTCCCCATAGAGGAGAGCGGGACTGTGCCCGTGTCTGCTCTGCAACGCCAAACTTAGGAAATTAGTGTGTTCCCATTTATTTACAATGCCCGGCCTCATGTGGTGAGAGTATGCAGCCAGGAACTAGCTGCATACTCTCGCCACATGAGGCCGGGCATTGTCGTGCACCAGGAGGAACCCAGGATCCACTGCACCAGAGTAGGGTCTGACAATGGGTCCAAGGATTTCATCTCGCTACAAAATGGCAAAGAGGGTGCCATTGTCTAACTCCAGTCCTTAAGGCGCCCCAACAGGTCATGTTTTCAGGCTTACCATTATTTTGCACAGGTGATTTGATCATTTTTTACTGCCTTAGTAATTAACACAGCCGTTTCATCTGAGGGAAATCCTGAAAATGTGACCTGTTGGGGCGCCTTGAGGACTGGAATTGAGGAACACTGGTCTAGCCTATAGAGATCTGTGCATCCCTCCATGGATATGCTTCCCTAGACCATCACTGACCCATCACCAAACCGGTCATGCTTAATGATGTTACAGACAGCATAATGTTCTCCATGGCTTCTCCAGACCCTTTCACTTCTGTCACATGTTCTCAGGGTGAACCTGCTCTCATCTGTGAAAAGCACAGGGCTCCAGTGGTGGACCTACCAATTCTGGTGTTCAATGGCAAATGCCAGTCAAGCTCCATGTTGCCGGGCAGTGAGCACAGCGCCCTTTAGAGGACGTCAGGCCCTCAGGCCTCCCTCATGAAGTCTGTCTTTGATTGTTTGGCCAGAGACATTCACACCAGTGGCCTGCTGGAGGTGATTTTGTAGGGCTCTGTCAGTGCTAATCCTGTTGCTCCTTGCACAAAGGAGCAGATAGTGGTCCTGATGATGGGTTAAGGACCTTCTACGGCCCTGTCCGGCTCTCCTAGAGTAACTGTCTGTCTCCTGGAATCTCCTCTATGTTCTAGAGACTGTGCTGGGAGACACAAAAAACCTTCTGGCAATGGCACGTATTGATGTGCCACCCCCCGACTGCCTGTGCAACCTCTATAGGGTCCAGGTATCCCCCCATGCTACCAGTGTAGTGACACTGACCCTAGCCAAATACAAAACTAGTTAAAAACAGTCAGAAAGGATGAGTAGGGAAAAAAATTTCAGTGGCCTCCACCTATAAAACCATTCCTGTTTTGGAGGTCGTCTCATTGTTGCCCATCTAGTGCACCTGTTGTTAATTTCATTAACAGCAAAGCAGCTGAAACTGATTAACAACCCCCCCTGCTACTTAACTGACCAGATCAATACCCCAGGAGTTGATTTGACTTAATGCTATGATTAAAAAGTGTTCCTTTAACCACTTGCCGCCCGCCCCCTGTTAAATGACGGCGGGGGGATGCGGCTCTCGTTCTGGGGTGCAGTCATATGACAGCGTCCTAGAACAACCGTTCTCGCGCGCCCATGGGGTGTGTAGCGTGGCGATTGCGGCCACGCCATCTTGCTAGGACACGGTATGACCGCAGCTCTTTAACCATGTGATCGGCTGTGTTCAATCACAGTGGGTCACATGCAAACACAGAGATGGCGGTAATCGGCGTTCCTCGTCTCACAATGACAGAGTGTGTGGCCAGGAGAGCCGTTCCGTGGCATCTCCTCGCAGGTGACATGTAGATATGTAATCAGGGTACTGATCATCAGTGCCCTGATTACAATAAAGCCCCCATAGTGCCAGCAAAAGTGCCCACCAGTACCCGCCACTGCCAGAAATCAGTGCCCACAAGTGCCACCAACCAGTGAACATTAGTGATGCCAGTCGGTACTGGCCATCACTGTTGCCCATCAATGCCGCCCATCAATGCCACCCATCAGTGCCGCCTATCAGTGCCCACCAGTGCCACACCTAATTGCCCATAAGTGCAGCATATTCGTGCCTCCTCATCAGTGCCGCCTATCAGTGTCCTTAAGTGCCACCTCATCAGTGCCGCCTCATTGTAAATTTACAAAATTTACTGACAGAAACTACGGAAAAAAAAAAATTTCAAAATTTTCGTTCTTTTTTTTTTCTTTTTTTTTTTTTTTTTAGGAAACAATAAAAAAAACAGAAGTGATTAAATACCACCAAAATAAAGCTCTATTTGTGTGAAGAAAATGATAAAAAATTTCACATGGTTACAGTGTAGCATGACCACTCATTCAAAGTGTGACAGCACTGAAAGCTGAAAAATGGCCTGGGCAGGAAGTGGGTGAAAGTGCCCTGTATTGAAGTGGTTAATTTTTTTGAGCACTGTATTTGTGTATATATAATAGAGAACCCCCTTAAACTAGCCGCCCGCCCACTGTCATATGACGGTGGGACGAGGCAGCTCTCGTTCTGGGCGGAGGTCATATGACGTGATCGCCTTCCCGAGCCACTAGGGGATGCGCGTGCGCGCCCGCCTCGTCACTGGGGACCCGATGCACGTCCTGTCAGAGGAGAGGAGACCGATGGTGTGTCCCTTGTACATTGGGACACCAATCGGTCACCTCCCCCAGTCAGTCCTCTCCCCCCGACAGTTAGAATCACCTCCCTAGGACACACATTTAACCCCTTGATCACCCCCTAGTGTTAACCGCTTCCCTGCCAGTCACATTTACACAGTAATCAATGCATTTTCATAGCACGGATCGCTGTACAAATTTGAATGGTGCCAAAAATGTGTCAAAAGTGTCCGATATGTCCTCCGCAATATCGCAGTCACAATAAAAATCGCAGATCGCCGCCATTACTAGTAAAAAATAAATAAATAAATAAAAATGCTATAAATCTATCCCCTATTTTGTAGATGCTATAACTTTTGCGCAAACCAATCAATAAACGCCTATTGTGATTTTTTTTTTAATCAAAAATTTGTAGAAGAATACGTATCGGCCTCAACCACTAAACTGAGGAAAACATTTGTTTAAAAGAAAAAAAAAAATGGATATTTATTATAGCAAGAAGTAAAACATATTGTGTTTTTTCAAACTTGTCCCTCTTTTTTTGTTTATAGCGCAGTAAATAAAAACTGCAGAGGTGATCAAATACCACCAAAATAAAGCTCTATTTATGCAGAAAAAATGATAAAAGTTTCATTAGGGTGCAGTGTTGCATGACCGCGCAATTGTCATTCAAAGTGTGACAGCGCTGAAAGCTGAAAAATGGCTTGGGCAGGAAGGGGGTGAAAGTGCCCTGTATTGAGTTGGTTAAACCTTTTTGGCTAGCTCATAAATATTTTCACCTTAGTGGATAGATGTACTTGACTGTGGTAGATCTGAGGCCCCTACGTCCGCCCCCGAGACTTTTTGCACGGTACATGATATTTTATGTTGAGTGATGCCCCCATACACCAGGGTCCTGAAGAAGCTATGTTTTGAGCGATACGCGTTGATCTTATGGATTTAGACAAGCACACTTGTATTATAATACTATACGGTTAAATTCATGCAATTGATTTAAGGTGTCTCTGTTCCTTATCCTTTTATGGGGTATATACCAGGCCCTTCCAACTAGGTTTATGGCCTTATGGATTTTAGCTACATTTTGGGGTTGATTTACTGAAGGCAAATAGACTCTGCAAGAGCAGTTGCTCCAGAGCTTAGTAAATGAGGTAAAGCTTCACTTTACACAGAACACTCAATCACATGCAAGGAAAGTTTTAAAAAAACAGTATTTTTGCTTGAACACAATTGGATGATGGAAGTCAGCAGAGCTTACCCTCATTTACTAAGCTCTGGAGCAACTGCACTTGCAAAACTGCACAGTCTTTTAGTAAATCATCCCATATGGGTTGCTTAGGTTTTTGTAATAAATATGTAATTTTTATCATTATACATTGTCTTCATATGTGCGCCAAAGTGGATTCCTAAAAGGAAACATTTTAGATGAAAGGCCGGAGTTCAGCTTTACCAGTCTCTGTGATGTACTACTCCACTGCATGGTATAAATGTACCATCCGTGCTGCAACATTACACTTCAGACTGGGCACATTAGATGTGATGACAAGCACGTGTCAACCATGTTTATCAGATAAATGTTGGTGCAGCATCATTGACTGCCCCCCCCCCCGTGGCTTTCTTTTCAGGTGTTCTTCTTGGGATGCTGAGTGGTTCATTTGAGCCAGATGTGGACATCCCTGGACTGTACCACCCACCCCCCAGATTTATGGCTCCATACGCAGGTGACGCAGATGAAATCTACCTGATTGCAAAACAAGGCAAGAGCCTCCGATATCAGCTGTGGGAATACAGTTCTGTAAGTCGTAGCAACGGCCAGCTTCTCCAGCTGGACCCAAAGAGAGCCATTGATGGCAATGCCTATGTATTACCTGAAGGGGGCGTACAAGCTGGGCTGTGTGGAAAAATTGTGCTGCTCAAACGGACAGAGAACTGATAGAGTATAAATTTGAGACTTATTTTAAGAAGCCATAAATTATTGGAAAATTTAAATATATATATATACATTGCGAATAAAACTGTACATTTCTCATCATGGGGGCTTAATTGACTTCTTAAAAAAGGAGAATTCCTTTTCAGGACAAAACAATATATAATTATCCCCATCATAGTTTAATATCAGTTTGCAGAAGTATCATTGGCTAGACCCAAATACACCCGGTGCAGAAAGATTTGGGATTGATTTACTAAAGGCAAATACACCATTCACTTTTCACTTACACCCTGCAAGGGAATTCTCCAGAGCTTAGTGAATGTGGTGAAGCTTCACTTTGCAAAAATATAATCAGATGCAGGGAATTTATTTTTTTTTTAAACAGTATTTTTGCTTGCACATGTTTGGAGGATTGGAAGTTAATAGAGCTTCATCCAGTTCACTAAGCTTTGGGGAAAATTCCCTTGCAGGGAGCAATTGCATTGGCAAAGTGAACAGTCTTTTTTGCTTGCCTTTAGTAAGTCAACCTCTTTGTACCAAAAAAATGTTTTTTGGAGTTATTGTACCCAAAAACTGATATTAAACATTACCCCCGTGCACCACAGCTGCAAAAATGATCCCCACTGAATGGGAGCTCCCCACAACCGCAGGGGCCACAGGAATTAAAGCAGGCAGTGAGGAGGCAATACAACACCTCCTCACCACAATGCTAGTGTAAAAGTGATGATGGCTGGATATGGAAAGTAAATAAAACAGACAGAGCGGGGTAGATTTACTAAAACTGCTGTAGTCAGAATGTGATACAACTGTGCTTTGTAGCCAACCAGCTTCTAACTTCAGCTTGTTCAGTTAAGCTTTGGCTGGAAGCTGATTGGTTCCTGTGCAGAAGTGAGCCTGATTTTTCACTCTCCAGCTTTAGTAAATAAACCCCAGAGTGTCCAAATCTGGTGTGAACAAACGCTCAATAGATTGACTAGGGCATGCATTCTGTATAATGACCACCAGGTGGCAGCCCAACACCAAACCAATTTTACCATTGGTGTACACATGGTTGGTACTCTGCCACCATCCAATCCCCAGAACCATCATAACTCTATATTTAAAAAAAAAAAAAAAAAAAAGTGCTAAAGCCCTGTGCCCCATTCTTTCGTAATTTAGTTAAATTGTTATCACTAATAACTTTTTCCCTAAATTTTTTGTATTATTTTATTGCAGGGGTAAGCAACCTTAAAGAGGTGGAGATCTACCTCTACCTCCTCATACCTGATTAAAATCTCGAATTGCTCTACTACCGTGTTGCAATCGCATGCATTGCACTGCAATCATGGGTTTAAATCAGGTGGTGAAGAGGTGTCCTTAGAGCTCATTTACACTTGTGTGTGGGGGGGTAGCAAAACCCTGTGGATAAGTCGTGGTTTACACCAACACCCCCCCCCCCCCCTTTAGCTGCTCATATACACATGCCACAGCAGGAATTAAGCCCCCTGTTGCTTTTGGTGGGTGCTTCTGCCTGCCAATTGCGACCCATTAAAGTAAATGCGGTCACTCTGCAAGCACCCCGCAGCTGCATGCTTCTGTGGGATCCAAGGGGTTAAAGCAGGTGGTGGGAAAGCAACACAAGTCTGCCTGCTTTAACCCCTTGTTTGCTGTACTGCACAAGGTTGCAGAGTGGCCTCATTCACTTGAATGGGTCATGATTGGCAGGCGCTACACTCGCCAACCATGACGGGGCGTATAACTCCTTCTGCGGCTGCGACATGTGTACACCCCTGGCGACTACAGCTAAAGGGGGTGCGGTTGGGGCAGGGGTGGTAAAAACATGTCTTAACTATGGGGTTTTACCACCTCCAAACTGCAAATGTAAATGAACCCTTACTGGTCTCAGCCCCTTTTAAGGCTGCATTCACACTGATGTGCTGCAGTTTGTCTGCATCGTGGGTGCAGCGGCGACCTTCCCAAGCTAGCTGTGCTTTGCATAGACTTCTATTATATCCTGCAGGGTGGTGCACTTTCTGAAAGTGCCCCAAAACTCCTGCATTTGGAAAGTGCACCAAACCCACAGGATATAATGGAGGTCTATGGCTAAGCGCAGCAAACCCACAGGTACACTGCATTGCACTGCACCCGCAGTGTTGGTAAGCCACAGCACATCAGTGTGAAAGCAGCCCTATACTATTATACCCAGTGTATTGCTTCACACTGACCTGAAGATCTCTTCTTTCCTGCTGCTGGCACCACTCTGGAGACCGCTACCTGGCATAAGAGATGGAGTGCAGTTGGTATCACTCCCCATGGGACAGGAGCCGGCACTACAGAGGAGGCATCAGCTTATGCAGCTCTTGTTCCCTACTACAGATGCAATCTTACAAGTAGTTCCTCTGCATTGCACTCTGTGTGATGGTCAGGGATGGCGGGTTAGCAAGCCCAGGCTGAGATCTACTGGTAGATCAGGATCTGCGGGTTGCTGATCCCCTATTTATTGGATATAAACTGTATATATTCTCAATTGAAAGTGTAATTAAAGGAAGATCTTTATTTTTTGTTTTGGATAGAGCCAATCACTGTTTGGGTACTGATATACTAATAGCCAGCAGGGGAGGTTCCTTCATCTGTGCTCTTTAGTGCAGACAGTGAATCAATCGATTTCTTCTGGTCTGTGCTGGATGTGCGTTATCAACGCATTTTATTATGCATTCCAGGTGCTTTTTTCTTCTGTTTACCTGTTTTTTCCCCCCCACTATACTAGGGTCCGGTGCGTTTTTTATGCGTTTTACTATGTTCCAGTACAGTCCAGTGCAGGAAAAATGCAGCATGTTCTACTTTTTTTTTTTTTTTCTGGAACTGACTGCACTGGTCTGAACTATGCCATTGTAAACCATATAACCTACTTTCCATGCATTTTTGATGCAGAGCAAAAAGCGCACTAGACTGCATGTGGTGTGAACTGGCCCTGAAGGAGAGAAATATAAACGTGTATGGCTGGCCTTATTGTAAGCCAAAGTGATCTCATCAACTGCATTTTTTGCTTAAAACGGAGTTCCACCAAATTTTTTTTTTTTAAAGCAGCTACAAATACTGCAGCTGCTGACTTTTAAAATATGGACACTCACCTGTCCAGGGCGCCCGCAATGTCGGCCCCCGAAGCCGATCTGTCCCTCGGCTCCTGGGTGGAGGCGCCACCATATTCGGTAAGGGAATCAGTCTGGTACCCTACTGCACATGCACAAGTCACGCTGCGTGATCCCACTGGTCCCTGCTGTCTTCTGGGACCTGTGTCTCTCCCAGAAGACAGCAGGGGGGGGACAGAGGAGGCGCCGCACATGGGATAGATACCCAAGGATACTGCAGCTAGCTATGTCAGAAAGTGGGAGCAATTACCTGGATTATACAGCTATCTGCCCCCCCCTCCCCTCCCCCCTGAAAGGTGCCAAATGTGACACTGGAGGGGGGAGGATTCTGAAAAGCCGAAGATCCTGTTTTTGGGTGGAACTCCGCTTTAAGACAGGTCCACTTAATAAAACCACACATCCAATCCAAAAATAAGATCCATCACACTTGTAGTGTCCGTTTTTAAAGGTCTTGTTTATTATAAAAATGTTATATTCCAAATTCTTTACAGGAATAGTGTAAAAATATGTTTTACTAACAAGGAACAAAAATAGCCAACCGTGGGTGGAAAAAAAACTCAGCAGATTTCATTGTGCTCATCATATTGCTTTATATAAAATTGCAATATTGAGCAATCTTGTTCTCGATCAGCATGATTATGACTGTGCAAATCTGGACACAAAGGGCCACACAGACCAGGAGGTTTTGTAGTCTGTCCCTTAAAGTGGAAGTAAACCCTCCTATTGTATTCAGCCAAGGAAGCTGCCATCTTGGCCTCTGTTTAATCTTCAACTGCCATGATGCTGCACATGTGATCAGTTATGACACCAGCCATTGGATGGTTTGACAGTTTGGTTGAGAGCACAGCCAATGTGACAGTTACATTCCCGGCCCGTGACGGAAATGTTACCATTTTTTTTTTTTAAACTGTTAAATTGATGGGTTTACTTCCACTTTAAGTAAATCTGTACTGAATAGAGTGTGTGGGCTACCACCATTGTCCACCCTGTCGGAAAATAATAGTTGTCTGTCTGTCAAGCTTATCCAATCTGCTAGCAAAGTTCTTAGCCTGAAACAAGTATGCACATTATGGTTTTTGGATTTTGCTGGCTGTATGCTTGTTGTAAGTCACTGGACTTCAGAAATATTAAAGACCAGTGACAAGCAACTGGAATTTTTAGAATGAGATCAGCAATGGCAGCCAACATACTCGTTCCATGAACTTACCACTGGACAGGACTGGGCTCCATCAGAAGAAGATCACTTATTTTCATCGTTCTGGAGCTTTACTGTATCAGCCTTCCACTGTTCATCAACCCATAAAGACAAAGGCCCAATTTCTATGAACATACAACACTCACTGCATCCTAAAGTCAAACCCCACTTTTTGGGAACACCTGACAATGGACGGCAGGACAGGAAATTGTTTTTAGCATCTTCTTCCATTGTGCTCATAAGGCCTCTTTAGCAAACCATTTATTAGTTAAATGCCACTTGCCATGCCTTTACCATTTAGAAAGCGTTGACCCACGGAACGTGCTGTGTCTACGTATACATTGTGTGTACTAAGGCACTTGGATGTGTGCAGGCTTACAAGCACATAGTAGCAAAATTGGCACTAAAACCTATTACAGATGCTGACTAATTCAGCATTGGGCTAGTGTCTATTAAGGCACGAGGGGTGTACAGAACACAGAGGAGATTTCTGATGAAGGATTGAAGTCTAATTTATCAAAGTCTCCAGAACAAAAACAAAACACGTTGCTCATAGCAACCCGATTCTAAATATCCTTCCTGGGAGGAAAGTTAAAGGATGAAAGGAGACATCAAACTGGCTGCCAGAGGTAATGCAGTTCATTTCCGATACTTGAAAAATGGGACTCAAAGTATAACTGAAGGCAAAACTTTTTTTTTTTATAAGTTTTGAACAGAGGGGGATGAGGATTAGAACCCGTAAGGTTTGAATGTTATGAGAATTTTCCTACAAATTTTCTTAAAGTGGAACCTTACTCACAAAATGAACTCCTGCTATATCACGTCAGGCTGGCCCCTTTTGTAAAACATAAAAAAAAATAAGTGTCTATGCTGGTTAAAATCCAGTAATACATTGTCTCACCCCACTCTGCACATGTTCAGTTGCTCTCTATTTTTGGCATTGTGCCTAAAATCAGAACCAGCAGAGGCCAAAGACTTACTGCTGCTCAGGGGCTCTGGACTTCAGCAAACTGGCAGCCTCCGGCAAGAAGAAAAACAGGAACAATGCTGGAGGCAAGTTCCAGCACACACTAAATTTGATATTAAGCCTATTAACCTCTTGAGGACCGCCCACCCGCAATGTAATGTGGACAGGATGCACATGCAGGCTAAGCAACGCACCCGTACGTCACTGCCTGCTTCCAGGTTTAGAACACGCACTCCGCATATCTCCCCCTTCACCCCCCCACCAACACCTAGCAGCAAGTCCTGGCCAATGATTCATGGCTGGGACCTGCTGATCAGCTGTGTGCAATACAGCCTGGAGCTCTGCGTTGACAATCAACACAGGGCTCTGTACAGAGGGAACGATCTCAGTTTCTTAGGGATAAGAAACAAAGAGACATTTAGTAAAAATCAGCACACATTACACATTGTTAGGCACACAATTAACCCCTTTGATTGCCCCTAGATGTTAACCCCTTCCCAGCCACTGATCACTGTATTAGTGTCACTGGTGAGGTCAGTATCAGTCTCCCCCACCAGCGTCAAATTGCCCACCACACAATGGCAGCCCCATTATAAGTCACTGATCACCGCTATTACTAGTATAAAAAATAAATAAATAGAAATATTATATATATATATATAATATTTCATAGTTGCTATGACATTCACGCAAACCGATCAATGTACACTTATTGTGATTTTTTTCTTGTTTCTTTTTTGACCAAAGACATGTAGCACAATACATATTGGCCTAAATCTATGAAGAAAACGTTTGAGATATAAATGAAAAAAGACCAAACAATAAAAAATGCAGTGGTGATCAAATACCACCCAAAGAAAGCTCTATTGGTGTGAGAAAAATTATATGTTTGGTTTGGGTACAGCGTCGCACGACCGCGCAATTACCAGTTAAAGTAGCGCAGTGGTAAATAGCAAAAAATGGCCTGGGGATGAAGGGGGTAAAATCTTCCGGAGCTCAAGTGGTAATTGTGGAATGTATGTTCCTTGCTAAAGAATGTTATTTTTTTTATGAAGTTGTTATGGGCAAAGTTCTGCTTTAAGACTTTTTCTAAGAATCGATCTATGACCGACTCCAAGAGGAAGGAAAACCCATTTTGCTTTCTGTTCTGTTTTACAGTGGACTCTCACTCAAAACTGAAAGTACCATCCACCTCCCTGTGTTTTTTTTATGACAAGTACTTGCTCCCACTTCAATACTCGCATACCTGAGAATGACATCCGCATGGCCCAACATCCACCCTCCTCCCACAGCCTTCTGAGATTCATGAAATACCCCAAGAGGTTGCAGAACAAGTCTCACAGCACTGCCGTGCCTTGTTCATGGATAGGGAGGAGCCGACTGTAAGGCATTAGGATGTCACAGCCGGTTTCCAAATCCCAGATGGTGGCGCTAGAGAGCGAAAGCAGAGCAAAGACCGCCTTAATACTCCATAGAATGGTATCTGTTGCTTAAAAAGTCAAGGTTAAGAGGGTATGGGGTAGGCTTAGATTGTATCTGGTAGGGTTTAGTTGCTTCAAGGCCCTGCGAGGCCAAGTTTCACTGGGAAGGTGTCACTTGACGCACCCAGTTGTGCATTACACTGTTGAAAAAAACTCAATAAAAAGAAATTTTTATAAAAAGTCAAGGTTGAGGTTGGGGAGGGGGTGAGATGGAGTACCAGACACTTGTAATCTTCTTTTAGTGGAGGGCAGTCAGAGTGCAGCCAGAATCTATACTACTTGCTAAGCTAGACGGAATTCTCGGGAATTTCACTGAACTCTCTACAGACACAGTGTGGGAGATTAATTAAAACTAGCGCACAGAGAATCTGGCGCAGCTGTGCATAGTAACCAATCAGCTACTAGGTGCAAGGCCCCTTTCACACTGGCGGAGTCTGCCAGCGATCCCTCCACTGATCCCCGCTGAGTAGGCAGACACGGACACAGCCCGCTGTCCTCTATGTGCTGTCAGATGCAGATGGAAAACGGACTGTCATCCGATCTGATCTGCCAGACAGATGAGGAACGGATCCATATCTGTCTGTTTTTAGCGGATAGGACAGGATCACATGTCGGTGGGTGTCAACAGACACATGTACGTTGACATCCGCCGTTCCTTAAAGGGCAATGGAGGATCCACCTGAAAAAACTGATTGACAGGTGGACCCGAATGGTCCATCAGTGTGAAAGGGGCCTTATTGTCAAAGCTTCATTAAAGAAGCTGATTGGATACCATGCACAGCTGCACCAGATTCTCTGGGCTCCAGTTTTAGTAACTCTTCCCCAGGATAGATAGATAGATAGATAGATAGATAGATAGATAGATAGATAGATAGATAGATAGATAGATAGATAGATAGATAGATAGATAGATGATAGATAGATAGATAGGATATTGAATTGGCTGCACTTCTTTAGTACACTATAATGTCATTAAGCACAGACACGTCACATTAGCTGGGATAACAACATGTTGTGCTCCAAAAGAGCAGGGCAGGGGGGAGACCAACAAACAATTCCACCCATGTCATATTAAAGCTTGTAGAAAGGACAAAGCACCAGTGTAGACCACGTGGAAGAACAGGCGTGCTTTCAATAGATGTTTTACTGAGTACCTTCACCTCTGAATTCAGATTATCTGTACTCAGATCTGCTCCTTGGTACTCCAGCATTCTATGTTCTCTGAGTTGCACAGCACAGGCCTGACTACAGTTTGGGGCCAAGTAAGATTTTCAGAAATGAAAATGAGCACAAAATTTGAACTGTTACACAAATCAACCAATAAGAATTCTTGTTTTAATTTTGGTTGGTTGCTTTTGAGTACAAATATACAGTGTTGTGGTCATTTTCTTTTATTCAGATTTCATAAATCAGCAGGAGTTTTCGGTCACCCATTGTACTTATAGACTCTCGTTTTGGAGCACATGGCACTCTTCTAATTCCCATACACAGGAACACAGAGATATTGAGGTGCCATTACACTAGTGGTGGTATTGCTGGGACTGCTGAGGACATTGGCATTTAAGGGTAGCATGCATGATTTGACTTATCCAATGTGAATGGCTCCTTGATACCATTTAAGGGAATGCAACACTGTTCTTTGACAGCACCTACCTGGATTGTACTGTTGGCATAGGCAGGTAGGTGCCTATTCTTTGCATTGGTGCATTGCAAAGAAAAGAATTTTTTGGTTATAGGTTCCTTTACCTTTTTTTTTCCCCCTTTAAAATGCACCAATCAGTCTCAGAGAAGCATCTATTAGAATCAATGTCACTGATGCCCATGGAGTCAATCACCTTCACCCTTTCATGCAGTAGTAATACAAAATGGAGATTTAGTTTGCTATGGGAAACACAGATAACAGTTCCTGCAGACACTTAGATACATAGGACTTCACACTTTGAATGTAAGAGAAGGTGGGTACAGGTTATTATAGTGTGAAAAACCCACAACAACAAATCACACATTGGTTTGTATTAGCTTGGCTACACTAAGTGTCTACTTTGATTGTCTGCTATGGTTTACTGCATTGCTCTTTTCACTCATAATAAATATAACCTAAAGTGTATAAAAAAGTCCATATTAAAGTAAGTCAACTATGGTCAGAAACCAATCACAGCTCATCAAAACATCTAACCAATCATCAGCTTTTCAATTGCTGGGTCTTGTGTGGTTAAATGCAGCATGCCTCTACATCTTTGGTTAATAAAAAAAAAAAAGATGAAAAACAATATTTTCAGTCTAAACCAGGTAAAAATTATTCTCCGTCTTATTGAACAGTTTAAAAATATAAAATACAAAATAAAATAAGTTTGTAAAATTGTAATAAAATATATATATATATACAAATTATAAAAGAACGGAGAGGTACTTCCCTCAGCATTAAACTGTACAGTTTCCAGTGTTGTGTTTCTATGAGGCTACAAAAAGCATAAATAGAATTATAATACAATTTTACAATACAGACGTGGGCACTGCAGCCCAGACCTGAGCCGGAGAGTTCAGTATCCACAAGGGTTTTTTTTTTTATGCCAGTTTTTTCGTTGCCATTGGGCAGAGTGCTGGTGTCATTTTGTGCTCACACCAAAGCCAGTCTCTAGTCTGTACATCTGAATTATTTCAGTCCTGAACCATCTCAGAGAAGATGTTTATGAGGTTGTCGAGGCCCCACAGGTACCCGTCTTCCCGGTTCCCTTCCATCCAAGGCACCCGGTGATTTAGTGTCTGCTTGTTCGGTAGCCGAGAGGTTTTCCCAAAGTCAATCATCCAAACCTTGGCCCGTTCTGAGGAATCGTGGACGAAGAGCAGAGAACTCCCGACAATCTGCACAGAGAAGAGATCAACAAGATTGGTCTTTATGATGAGACACAGTTACTTTTCACTTTGTATCCTTATTAACTTTTACATACGTTGCCATCTGTCAGTAATAAAACCTCTAACATTTGTGGTCTGTTATTGTTTTATGGTAATCTTGAGGTTAGATTGTGTTCCACAGGAAGTGGAGCTGTGACAGCTAAACAATCGTTGTGCGCAATTACAAGAATCATTTTAATAAACATACAACTACAACATGTTTACAATATAGAGTTGTCAAATGTGCCACATATACATACATTACATACATACACAAATGTACTTCAAACTGCCATAACAATGGAGGTTTCGGAACAGAAGAAAAAAAAATGCCAAAAACTGTCCATAGTCTACACTTTTGAGCTCATCAAATAAGAAATTAACTTTTAACGATGACCCTGGAATTATTCCACTTACTCCGGAGTGCACTGGGATACCGAATACGCATTGCACAACTGGTGTTTACTTATATATGTGCATCTTAGGTGCAACTGGAGGCGAGAAGGGGAGCGGCAGTCCTTTAAAAAAACAGGATTGTTATACTCACTAAAAAATAATTTTCATGGACTCCACTAAGAGAAACAGTAAGTCATAAACCTTTGGGTTAAACTGACGCATTTAGGCGCGTTAGACATTGGCAAACAAACTTTAGGCCAGCCAAGGACAACCCTTTCAACTACAACCATGACTCCATTTTGTAGCAAAGCAGTACAAAGAACATGATCGTAAACACAGAGGGTCAGGGCTTGTGTTTCTCAATGGACTCAAAGATAAATATATTAGACCACATTGCTTAAACCTCCAAAAGGGGTGGGCAACACCACAAACAACCACTGATAGGCCCAAGAAAACTGGGGAATCCAATAAAGGTCCTTCAGGCATGGACTGCCTAAGGACCTTACCCCTGGCACTGGCTTTCGATGGGCCCGCAACTCCTACCTAGTAGAACTTAGAGAACATGTGGGCAAAAGACCAGGTTGTGGCCTTAAAACATGGGAAACAGTTGGATGCTGAAAAGTCTAAGAAGCACTCATAGACCTAGTAGCATGCGCCTTAATGTGAAAGTGTGGAACCTGATCCATCCATGAGATCATAAACTTGGATGATGATCTGTCTAAACCACCTAGAAATGATGGGACAAGAAGCCTCTATACCATTATAAGGTTCAGAGGCTTCTTGAGATTGCAAAGAGAGAATTGATCTTTCTGAAATAAGAAGTAGCTGAGAGAGTTTCGGAGCCTAAACCACATCCAAACAATGAAGGGAAATTTCCTTGTAGTAAACTGGGTTCAGACAGAGGGTCCAAAAAGCATGTCCTGGCTAAAGTGAAAGACAGAAACTACCTTAGACATATACAGGTCTGGGTCCCAACACCACCTTGTTTCTTTATGCCGAACCAGACACTGATCTCACAGAGATGATGGCTACAAGAAACACCACCTTGTGGGTGAATGTAGGGATCACACAGAGTCAGAGGGGAACAGATGGGCAGGAACTACATTTGAAATCCCCTGTACCAGGGTAAGAATCAGAGAGGCCGACAGTCCCTTAAACAGAATATAAAATGCTGGTCCAGAACCAGTTGCAGGAAGGAGACAATTAGTACCACAAAAGAACTCCTGAGTTGGAAACCCAGTTACTGAGACCCCAGTGTGAAGTATGCCTTTCATGCCCAACGATGGACATGTCAAGAAGTGGATTTCCTAGCTTTTGGCAGCGCAGGAGTTTTGAATAATCCAAGCTGGAAGAAGAATTGATGTAAACAACAGGCTAAAGTTCCATGTGGCTCTTTTCAAGCAGGAGCAGCAAGGGGGAGATGCTTACTTAATGTTTTATAGCAAGAAAAAGTCAACATTAGACTCAGCAGATGATGTAACCCCTTCTGCGGCCAAACCAGCGGATACGGGGAATAACGCCACCCAGCAACCTAAGTAGCTTCCAATATTCAGCCCGACCCCTACTCAGTCGCTCCACAACTAGTTTTTACCAGAAATCCCATTGCCCAAAGGTCACTTGCAGGTTATCTCTACACATCTATTCCATTGGGGTCTGGACACGGTACTCCAAAAGCCAGAATGAGGAAAGCCATTGCAAATGTCAAAAAACTGCTCAAAAAGATATCCCACATTTATTTGTTCTTGTAATACAGCCTTTTTTTTTCCTTTTCGTTCTCTAAGGATAATTCCAACACAGAACTTTAGCTAGACATATTGAATAGTGGTATGATTACTCTGCATCGCCTATGGGTACAACGTATGCAATCAAAATAACTCTCCTTCCCAAGATACTTTACCTTTTCTACTGCATACTAATCAGGGTACATCAGTAACTAGTTCAATATGTACACAACAAGCCATCAAAGTTATTTGGCATGGATACCTTTCCTTGCATGTGCACTAAAAGTGTTTGTGAGGACAGTGTTGAATGAGTGGAGAGGGGTTAGAACCCCTATCAAGTTTTTATTAGTGTGTCCCCTCTGGGAAGATTCATCCTCTCTATGTCCTAAAGTGGATATTATCTCATTTCCTGTTGTGCCTCAAGACAGAAAGTGAAGGAAAATATCCCCAATGGAACACATACAAAAAAAAAAAAAAAAAGCCGTTTTAGCTCTTTCCCTTTTTTTGTTCAAACTTTAAAACAAACCTTTTGGCTTTAAATATACTTTAAGCCCCAGTTAAGACTATTGCAATGCGGGAACCGGCGAAATGCCAGTGCAGGTTTTGGCATCACATCTCCCTCTCAGGCAGTTCACACTGCCCTCTGCGAACTGCTGCGGGTGTCAATACAAAGTGAATGACATCCCCAGATCGGTTCGCAGAGCGCAGCGCGAACTGCGAATTTGGACAGGAATGGGATCGCACCCCTGCGATCCGATTCCAGTGCAAGAAACAGCATTTTCGTGTGAATGCAATGCAAGTTCAGCCATACAAACTGTATGGCTGAATTCGCATTGCATGTGATCTGCACAGCAATGTAGTGCGAATCACATGCAATGTCTGTGTTTGCAATAGTGTGAACCCAGGCTGAAACAAGAATGAGAAATACACAAAGTGCTACTACTACAGCACTGCCTGAAATTGTGCCTTGCATAGTCTGCATACACAATCTGGAGAAATATAAATTGTAACATTATAGGTAATTACCTCATGTTGCTTGAAAAACTCCGACCTTTCCAGCTCTGTACGCAGTTCTTTCAATCTTGTCAGATAGTTCCTCTGCAAATAAACAAACCAGGTTCTCACAATGTCCATTGTTTCACATTACAGAGAAAACAAAAAGCATAGCTATAATGAGGGGGAAAAGGGGTCCATCTACTCACCAAAATATTTTTATTGCCATCTACAAAGTCTTCCAGAGCTCTCATCACCTGCTCTCTGTGTTTGGTCTTCTTAAAGTTTGTGTCACAAGTCCCATCAGCTCTCTGCAATCAGAAATACTCGTATGTGACATTTACATTTTTGTAAATTATGTTGTCATTTTTACTTTCTTGACCTAGGAGGGACTGATCTATTATGTCACTATTCTGGTCCTACAAGAGACTGAACCATCCATTATTACATTACTGTCATTATCACACTCCAGTCCTGGAAGTGTCCTAGTATGTAAGGCTATTAATATTATCTGGTCCCAGAAGAGTCTAAAGCCTAATACACAAAGCGGGTTGAACTAAACAAAAAAAAAAAACACAGCTCAGGTCAGAGCCGCTGTACTAAAAATCTGAGGTTAGTACAGCGATCTCCCCTGCTGAGCTATTGTTTTCTGACAGGTGGACGCCCCTGCCCACCAGAACACTTTTCGTCAGCAGACCTTTTTCGGTCATGAGTCTTCGACAGGCCGGCTTCTGTCGGACCGGCTGCCATACACAAAAGCCAAATCTCGACCGGTTTCTATTGGACCAGCTGATTCAGCCAACATTCGGCCTGTGTGTACTAGGCTTAACTCATTAAAGCACTGTTAATAGTACATTCTAGTCCTAGGGGTAATTAATCCATTATTATTATTAGTTTGTGTGTCCCATTGTATCCTAATAGTTTCTACTGAACTCATGAAATAGATATTGGTTTGCTGCACAAACTGTCCACATCCACTATGTGCGGATAATATGTTAAAAACACAGGGCAGCATGACCCCTTCTGTCCGGCTTACCTTGATGCCCTCTATCCTAAAACCCAGTGTTGCGGTGGAGCTCAGCGTCTCTCGCCACTGCATATATCTGGGTTTTAGGACGCCCCTCTGCTGGTGCTCCTCCTCCGTCGGTGCACTTGGGTCTACAGCAATCATCTTTTCATACATGTCCTTCCTGAGCTTGGGCTTCTCCCGGGCTTTGACCAACTCCTCCTCCAAATAGGTTCTGCAAAAACAATACACAGACAAAACTGTCATTAATACACCCAAGTCCTTGAAGTGTCCTAGCATGTAAGTCGATTAGCATTATCTGGTCCCAGAAGAGTCTAAAGCCTAGTACACAAAGGTTAAACTAAACAAAAACAAAAAAAACATAGCTCGGGTCAGAGCCGCTGTACTAAAAATCTGAGGTTAGTACAGCGATCTCCCCTGCTGAGCTATTGTTTTCTGACATGGATGGTTCATTTCCTTGAACCATCCATTGTGTTTTTTTCACAGCACCAAATCAGACTTCAGCTGTAATTTTCTAATCTATACTTTGTCAGATATTACTCTCTTTGATAGCATATGAGTTTAGTATAAAAAAACAATATAGTACCAAAAGATATAAAAATGACCCATATGACAGATGGCTATTAATCATTATCTAATAGTAATGGTTACAGCAGGACAGTACAAAGGACAGGAATGTAAACATTCTCCTCCCACTATTAGAAAGGGCAGTCAGCAAGAATGCACAGTTTTGGCCCACAGCTTTAAAGTGGTGGTAGGAGTGAAACTAGGAGGCAGCTGTAATGCACATGCAAGACCTAAGGAGTGAACTGAGCATGCATGTGGCACTTACTGAGCAGGAAACGAAAGTAAATCAGCAGTCAAATCTTTAAAAAGATCTCCACCTAAAATTACTACTTCTACTTTTGTTGGGATTGATCAATCACTCAATGGCTTCTTATGTCCCTCAAAAACTCCAATCAGTTTGGAATACAGCAACATGCCCCCCGCCTCCAGCGTAGACGGTCAAAAAAAAGGATGTGGCTCTCACTAGGAAGGTTTCCTGAGGAGAGAATGGCACCACCAATTGGTTTCGTAATGGCTGCTGGACAGAACTATGCATTCTGGTGGAGATATCTGACCGATGCAATGCAGGCCCCAAGAGGCAGAAGAAAAAAAAAATCGTAAGCAGACAATATTGAAATGCCACTTTTGGGGTAAGAGGTCCTAAAATAAACATCTAAAAATGTCTAAAATGTATGGCTAGACATTATAATTAGAAGTGCTCTCATTCGACACTCACCTGACACCCATTTTGCAGTCCATAATGGACGGGGAGTCAAACTCGGACAATAGGTCTTCCATCTGGTTGTAGGTTTCACCCTCCTTCTCCACCACTCCGTAGTATCCAGGGACAAAGGGTCGCAGTGTGTCCCGGTTCAGCCATTCTAGGCACTGTTGTTCACACTGGCAAAACTTCTTCAGGATCTTCCCGTATTCTCCGGCTTTGAAGTTGCCTGCAGGGTGTCAGTCATATAGTGTCAATAGTGTACACTGCCCTAAACATCGACCCAATCCTTCATTCCACTATATTATTTCCTGATGTGTTTTATTTCTCTAGGTCAGCTGTCTCCAAGCTGTTGCCCTTTGATTGCTTTTACATGGATCTCTGGGTGCTATTCCTCCCACTGACATCAATGATGAGGCACTATTCCTCCCACTGACACCAACCATGAGGCACTATTCCTCCCACTGACACCAACGATGAGGCACTATTCCTCCCACTGACACCAACGATGAGGCACTATTCCTCCCACTGACACCAACGATGAGGCACTATTCCTCCCACTGACACCAACGATGAGGCACTATTCCTCCCACTGACATCAATGATGGGGCACTATTGCTCCCATTGACATCAATGATGGGGCACTATTGCTCCCACTGACACCAGCAATGGGGCTTTATTTCCCCTAGTGATACCAACCATGAGGCACTAATCCTCTTACTGACACCAAAGATGGGACACTATTCTCCCAATGCAACCAACTATGGACACTATTCCTTCCTCCCAATCACACCAAAGATGGAGCACTATACCTTCCAATTACACCAACATTAGGGCACTGAAATAAACAATAGAATGCTATTCCTCCCACAGACACCAAAGATGGGGCACTATTCCTCCTACTGATATAAACAGAACACTATTCCTCCAACAGACACCAATCATGGGGCACTATTCCTCCGACTGATACCAAGGATGGGACACTATTCCTCCCACTGAAACAATGGAATGCTATTCCTCCCACGGACAACAAAGATGGGACACTATCCCTCCCACGGATATAAACAAAAAAAATTCCTCTTGCTGACACCAACAATGGAGCACTATTCCTTCCCCCTGACACCAATGACAGGACATCTATCCTTCCACTTACCGCAATGATAGGGCACTATTACTCCCCCTAACACTAAAGATGGGGCATTGTTTACTACCACTGATGCCAGAACATTTTATACTCCCACAGTCCAGCCCCCCTAAAGTCTTACGAACCATAGACTGGTCCTTTGTTTAGAAAGTTTGGAGACCCCTGTTCTAGGTCAATGATTCCCAAAGCAGAGTAGGCATTACCACTGTGAGCAGTAAAAACCAAGTCTCAGGATATACAGCCCTGCACTGGGAGTACTTACTCATAAAAACCAGTGAATTACAGTGGTCTGGAGTGTTGGAAATGCTGCACTAGGTGGATTCTATAACCCAACCTTTATGTATGCTTCACTGGGAAAAAGGAAACATTTCTGTATAGAAACAATACCTCCTATTTTTAAAATCAGCACAAATATCTGAAACAGCATGTTATAAAATACTATGAACTCTGGGTGATTCCTCCTACCTACTAGGATAGATAGCAGGAAGTAGGACCTGAACAGTTAATCTCATCCCCTTTGACAGAGGAAATGACATCTGACAGATTTATGGGACATTTCCTGTTACCTGCATGTCCAGCCAGCTGGACCCATGGATAATGCTTCTTGAAGGATACCACGAAGGGTGACCAGTGGACCATGTTTTTCAACTTCCTCCAGGATGTGTTCTACAAAGACAAGAATTACAGAGATTACGGAGATAAAAATTAATAATCACGCTATGCTTTGTCAGTCAATAGAAAATATTCATTGAGAAATATATCTATGCGCCTGACTAGTTATATATAAAGGATCATGGAAGTCTTGTGGATGGTCCTTATAGCACCAGAGCCCCGAGTTTAATTCCCACCACATACAACTGGTAGAGGGTTGGGATTTTTAATGATGGTAGACACCAAGATTTAGGAGCCTCCATAGTTTTATTTACTCTGTATGTAACAAAATAACATTACAACATCAATGAACGTATTGTTGTTAGAACTCCATGAGGAAAGAGAGATGTTGTTTTGTAATGGAGTGTAAAAAAAAAAATCACTGACAGCACTGCTTGCACAATGGTCAGGTCAGGTCCAGGAAATGGCCCCAGAGGAATTTATTTTACAAGGTTTTACAAGAAGGATACTTACAATGCCCTCAGTGACTCAGTGAAGGAAGTAAGCCTCAAAAAATCTTGTACTGGAAGAGGCTTGGAAAAAACGTTGCTCTCTGCAAATACTGGGATGTACTGCGAGTAGTAAGAAGGTCGCTTACAAGGGAAAGTGTTTGATACGACTCGTATTGTCTACAGCCCACCCAGTCTTTTTTTTTTTTTTAATAATAAATCCTATATTTGTTTAATTGGGCAACCTCTCCTGATGAATGTCCACCTTCACACCAGTTGTCCCTTTTGGTATATTGCTCTTCTATAATGTTATTGTACTTATAGACAGATTTGTAGATCAATCACTAGAGGGACCTTCAACATCTCTATGCAATCACTTCCCTACTTTCCAACTGAGCAGCCACATGCAGTAACGGCTAGTTTACACTTGCTTCAAACACGCTTTCTTAAAGCTCTCTGAACACCAGTCAAAGCTCCTGTCACTAAATAAAATGGTTAGCTTACAGTCCTATTTACACCTTGTATTTGCTTGGTGCTTCAATAAGACTTTGGTGGGGCTTCGATGAGCCTTTGGTGGGGCTTCGATGAGACTTTGGTGGGGCTTCGATGAGACTTTGGTGGGGCTTCAAGCGAGCTTTGCAGACTTTGAAGACGCTTTGAAGCACCACTAAAGCTACATGGGGTATAATTTTTGAAGCAAAGCAAAAGCAAGGTGTAAACCGGACTGTAAGCTAACCATTTTATTTAGTGACAGGGGCTTTGACTAGCATTCAGAGAGCTTTAACAGAGCCTGTCCGAAGCCTTGTTTTGAAGTGTAAACTAGAAGTTAATGTGTGTTGAAGCCGAAGCAAATGTAAATGAGCCCTAAAGCACAATCACTGTGTAGCACTACAAAGCAAGAAAGTGAGACTGCGAATGTAAAACTCAAGGCTTTTAGCATGTACATATTATTATTATACAGGATTTCTACAGCGCCAACAGTCTGCGCAGCGCTTTACAATTTAAAGGGAGACAGTACATCAACTATACAATTCAATACAAGAGGGGTAGGAGGACCCTATTCTAGACAGCTTTCAATCTAATAGGGAGGGGCACGTGGAATAAAAGGTAATAACTGTGAGGGAAGAACTGATGGGAGAAATAAAAGATTCAGTTGTTAGATGAAGGCAGGATAGGCCTCCCTGAAAAGATGGGTTTTCAGGGATCACCTAAAAGTGGAAAGAGTAGGATATAGCCAGACTGATTGGGGTAGAGAGTTCCAGAGGATGGGAGCGGCTCTGGGGAAGTCCTGGAGATGAACTTGGAAGGAGGAGACATATCTAACCACATACATTCTTCACTATGGGACGTCCAGTCCTCCATTAAAAGGTCTTGGCAACACTACTCTCATTTGGATGAATAACTTGTATAATATCTCACATTTTATTGTTAGGTTAAATGTATACAAAAAGGCAAAAAAACTTTAAAAAAAAAAAAAAAAAAGTAGGGAAGGGTTGTGAGAAATGAAAAAAATCCTTATTAGTACTTTAGAGATGTGGCACCGTGTTATTTTTCAGACGGATGGAATATAATTATTTAGTAGGGACGGGTTGGCCTCTCTTCCAGGTCTTTACTGCTTCCTGTGTCCCCGCCAGGGAAATTCACCCCATCCCCTCTCTATTTGTCTTTGTCACCAAAACAGAAAGTGAGGAGAAACCCTAAAATATTAGGGTAAGTGGTGAGGTTAAATTATCCAACGGGGACGCCTGTTCCGATGACAACTATCCTACTATGGGAGGTTTTCCTTTTGCGTGTCCAGGACAGGAAGTGAAGGAAAATCTCCCCAGCAGGTCACAGTAATGTTTAAGAAGCACCTCCTCTAGGAACAGCATTCCCATTATCAACTACTTTATTGTGAAAGGCAACAGATGTTCTCACTGGAATTGGAAGGGTCTGGAAAGGGTTGTAAGCATTTGAGAGCCATTTAGCAACCATTTTTCCCACAACTCTCACTGCGAGACAAAAATATAAGAAAACGTACTTTCTATTAGCTATATTCCCCATATTACCCCATCAAAGAGGTGCAAAGGGTTCTAATTGACGTAATCTGTGAGTGTTTGGTGGTTAGGCAAAGCTTGCTGAACAACACTATGGGCATCCAACAAGCATTTGGCAGAACTTGAATGTCCATGAGCACCCAACATGATGCAGAACACGAGAAAGACGATAATCCTAGCCGAAGGTTGTAGTAAGTATACAGCAGAAGTGGTTTCAGTAACATGAATACATTTAACAAGCGTCGCCTGCTCTTCCTACACTAAGACATAAACAAGAAGACATGTCTGTTCTGGACGGTGTTGTGGTTGACAGCTTGAAGTCATCCAATTCATTAGTAACCCGGGGGCTCTGCAATGTTTGGCAGCAGGGGACGGCTAAAGCTTCCTATTATACATATCTGCAAATACATTAAACTGCTGGACTGGATCCAATCCGAACAAACAATGGTGTGTTTGGCCGGTCCCCAAAACGCTCGGCGGAGGTATGTACAAGCTGGGCCAGGCATCTGTGGCTTGTTGATGCTTGGAGCGAAGAAACACATCAATATTCCTAGTATGTCTCTAGGAAAGTTCATCCACTAGAATCAATTTATACAATACCCCACACAGAGGAATGATCTCCATAGCAAAGGTGGGGGATGGAGTCCCAGGTAACCCAAACCGTTTTCTAGTGTTATCCTTGCAGGCAGGAACCTGTGCACATGACAGATAGGTGTGCACTGTGCCAAGACTTAAAATACCTAATACTTGCTCTAGGATTGTGCCGACGGGTTTAGGAATTACCAACAGAAAGGATTGCCGAGGATGTTCAGTAGTCCCAGGAAGCAAAGACAGACAAGTGAAAATCCACTTAGTTCCCTAAGGCCCTAGGTCAGTGATGGGGAACCTTGGCACCCCAGATGTTTTGGAACTACATTTCCCATGATGCTCAACTACACTGCAGAGTGCCAGAGCATCATGGGAAATGTAGTTCCAAAACATCTGGGGTGCCAAGGTTCGCCATCACTGCCCTAGGTGAACATACACTGACCAGCCAATTTGCCAGTAAGTTTTTTTTTTTTTTTTTTACAGCAGCCCCCATATCGTCCAATTCTCTTGGAGGCCAACGTCTGCTGAAACTGTATGTATATACTGTAGGTATATGTATAAAAAACAAAAAACTGATTCATTTATGTCCACTGAACGATTTATGGGTCATTACATGATGGCATTATCGTTTGCTCTCACGGCCGAACTTTCGTTTGCGTTTGAACGATTTTTCGTATAGTGATGGCCAGCATTATTCATAGCAAAGACCACCAGGGAACACACAAACCAACCATTCTACCCCTCTTGTATTGAATTGTATTGTTTCTGTATTGTCTCCCTTTATATTGTAAAGTGCTGCGCAAACTGTTGGCGCTATATAAATCCTGTATATTAGTGATAATAACATAAGTGGATATATATGGAGCCCAGAGAGACAAAAACCTGTCGTTCCAACAGAACACCTTAGAGTTCTATCACATATTTGTAAAAGGTTTCTATATGTAAAGACAATGAGGGTGGTTGTGCGCAGACTACAGGATGTGATGGAGAGAAGACAGATAAATGGTGGGTCATTAACATTCCCTACGTTCTGACAAAACCGGCATTGTCTGGCCATAGGGAGGCCCGACCAGTGTGATGTCACAGGTCTGACAGCTTGGCAAATCACACAGCGGCAAAGCTATAGCAACACAGTGCAAAACTAAGCCGAATTCCACAACTCTGTATGGAGAAACAACATGGATTCTTATCATCAAAATGACAGAAAGGGACTCCAAAGGAATTCCCAGTTGGCCAGTTTTTTTGGGAGTGGGGGATGATTTACACCCCTTGCCTGTGTCCATTTGGATTGATTTAAATTTCCTGTTCCAAAGACGCAACGGTAGAGCAAATCCCATCTTACTGGAATAGTTGTCTTCATTGTAAGATCTTAAGTCTGATCTTGCCCCAGTGACAAATGTTGGGTTTCCCATCACGTTCTGCCAGTGCCAATGGTTCCCAGAATAAATAGAGAGATGACACTCCCTAATGGGGGCAAAGGCACCAAAAAGACCCCGACAAAGGGGAAAACACTACCTCACTCTATCCAAAGCGAAGAGCTATACACTATATTATCAAAAGTATTGGGACACCTGCCTTTACTTACACACACACACACACACACACACACACACGAACTTTAATGACATCCCAGTCTTAGTCTGTAGGGTTCAATATTGAGTTGGCTCACCCTTTGCAGCTATAACAGCTTCAACTCTTCTGGGAAGGCTGTCCACAAGGTTTAGGAGTGTGTCTATAGGAATGTTTGACCATTCTTCTGCATTTGTGAGGTCAGGTACTAATGTTGGATGAGAAGGCCTCCCAAAGGTGTACTATCGGGTTGAGGTCAGGACTCTGTGCAGGCCAGTCAAGTTCCTCCACCCCAAACTCACTCATCCATGTCTTTATGGACCTTTCTTTGTGTACTGGTGAGCAGTCAGGTTGGAACAGGAAGGGGCCATCCCCAAACTGTTTCCACAAAGTTGGGAGCATGAAATTGTCCAAAATGTCTTGGTATGCTGACGCCTTAAGAGTTCCCTTCACTGGAACTAAGAGGCAAAGCCCAACCCCTGAAGAACAAACCCCACACCATAATCCTCCCTCCACCAAATGAATTGGACCAGTGCACAAAGCAAGGGCCAAATTGCCGCAAATAAAATCGCTCCTTCTATGGCCGGCTTTAATGCTACTTGGCAGAACCAGCTGTAGGACACCAGTGTTCTTTTTAGTTGTCTGTAGGGATAGCATTCTGACCCCCACTGTAAAGGGGCCATCCTTCCCACTGACCACCAAACTAAGGATCATTTTCCCCACTGAGCACCAATTATTGATCAGGAGCTCCCCGAGACCTACAAATGATTTCAAGGGTTCCTCTGGGGTAAAAAGTTTGAGAAAGGCGGATAAACACAACCACATTAATGCTGGTCATACACAGATTCCTTCATCCTTGCTATAGAGCACAAAACGGATGAATTTCCCACTCTGCTTATTGTTTTTGGACACCTAGTCCTGTCCACTCTCAAAACTGCTTCCAACTGGATGTAGCCCCTTTTCAGCCAACAATCTTCTGCCCAGTTCTGGTGATTTTTCAATAGCGGGATATCGGGTTGGAGGTGGCCACCCAAAGAGCAAATTTAGTCCAAGGCTGAAATTCGTACAGTGTATAGCCAGCTTGAGACCGGCCATACAAAGTCTGAATCTCGGCTGGTTCAGCAGGAAACAGCCGAAATTTGAACCGTTAATTGATCGATCAATCAACTTGGGTACAACCAGCCTGCCAGATTCCCTTGCGATTATTGCTAGCGGCTGCTACAGTCGCTAGCAATAATCACTGTTTTGTCCCGGTGGGGACGGTTCCCCCACCAGGAGAAGACAATTGCGGATTCCCCTGTCAGCACTTACTGTGTTGATGGGGGAATAGTGCGAATTTCTTTCCTGCAATCCGCAGTTGCAGGAAAGAAATTTGCGCCGTGTTTGTCCGGCCTTAGCATGATCTCAGTATAGCCCTTGGAAATAATCTCTGCACTAAGGATGAGCTCCGGCGTGTTCGCAAGCTGCACGTGCCGAGCCCGCCAGGAAGTCGGCACTGCGCTAATCACAGGCAGTGAGACATTTCCCGATCTCTGCAGCCGCACATTGGGAAATGTCTCACTGCTTGTGATTAGCGCTGTGCAGTGCCAACTTCCTGGCGGGCTCGGCACGTGCAGCTTGCGAACACGCCGGAGCTCATCCTTACTCTGCACTAACAGGCAGCAACAGAAAAGGGAGAAAAAATGTGTACAGCCCACCCAGTCATATGTTTAACAGATGTAAAGTTATTGGTTTCACTAGGCAAGCCATCCTGACGAATGCCCACCGTCACACCAGTTTTCCTTTTGGGCTCATTGATCCTTTTTCTATAAGATCGCTCACTTGCTGTCATATTAGCAATGACTCTAAAATCTATTGTAGAAAATAGCCATTACCTCATCGCTGGAAACATCCATCAGCATCCCCCCCACCCACATGAGCTCCGAGTCTGGGAGGGAAATCGCAGGACCACCTCTTAACGCAGCTCACCGAAGAGCCTCGAGACAGCACGAGGGTGTAAACCTCCGTTCTGAAAACATGAATGTTCCAAGAGATAAACTGTGTGCCTAGGAAGGACAAAGTCCTAACTCCACTGCCGGGCTGCTTGAGAGCAAGGGGCAGATCTCTAGCTACTGATGCCATGGTAGGAAGCACTCATGCGATCAGTATTCACATACAGTACTACACTAAGCACTGCAACATTAAAACCTCACTAATGCATTGTTTAGCCTTCAGCTTCAAACATATTACATTTCTTCTTCAAGTACATAAAAACTGCTTTCATTTCTTGGCCTCTACAGGAGGACTGCCATAGCCAGACATCCTCAGTTCCTTTTCTTGTAGACAGACCATGTGACTCGTACGCAATTGTGACTCGCAGCAATGTCTAAGTTCAGCCGTAAACACGCCAATATAAACCACGAGTAAGGTTATTGTATAACCGTGAAACATTGACGAGTTTAAAGTGGAACTCCAGTTATCAATCCCAAGGATTCCCCTCTGTCCCCATCTTGTCCCCAGTCAATGCAGACAAATTAAAAAAAAAAAAAAAAAGTAGTGTTTATTTTAAAGTGGATTCTAAACTTGCGTACATGTGTCAGGTATGAGTATCAGCATCGGCGCATCCCTAATTATGGCTAGCGTCTATGGCCACTGGCAATAATCGCATGCTAGAAATCCAACATGCTGGTTGTACCCAAGTTGATCGATGGATCACCATCTCAGAGACCGAACAAAGACCTTAAAATTTCATATATTGCAGCTCACCAGCCCTTATGGTGGCCTTTGTTTTCACCTCATGATCCTGCCATAACACACTTCCTGCCTTAGGGTGACAACGCTCACTCATGACTACTGTACATCTATGGAGCATCAACATTGCCACCCCAGGACAAGCCTACAGAACACGGTTCTGTAGTCTACAGAAAAAAAATATAATGAGAATAGTCAAAAAGGTATAGAAAAATTTAAGCTCACTAGGTTTCAGGCATTATCAACTGTATTTTAAGAACAGGTATAGCAAAGCACTTTTAATATAATAAAGAAAAAGAAACCCCCGGACGCCACTCACCAGCAAGACCCAACAGTCAGAGTAAAAGCAGCCTCAGCCCAGCTCTGTCCAGGCCTCGTTACCAACGTGTTTCGCCCCACCCATGGGGCTTAGTCATGGAGGACCTCCTTAACTAAGCCCTGTAGACGTGGCCTGAACGAAGCTGGGCTAAGGATGCTTTTAACTTTATGACTGTTGGGTGTTGCTGGTGTGAAACGTCTGGGGGTTTCTTTCCTTCCTATACTGCATGCATCAAGCTCTTCCCAAGCCAACATTCACAGTTCAGTTACAGGATTTGGACAGAGGAACTCGGGGAGGCACCCATAGCTCTTTTGATGCAATAACACTTTCATTGTTATATTTAACAGACCAAAGGGGAGGAAATAAGGGACATTCATTGTTTGGATTTACATACACAACACCTACACCAGCAATGTATTGCAAGCATTGTCCAAGTCGGTGGCACAACCTGCCAATCTTGACCTGTCTATTTACTTTTTACAAGGGCCGCTTGTATTCACACTCCGTAAGTCCACTGTAACAATGCTGTACAGCAGAACGCCAACCCGCTGTGAATTTTTCAGCTTTGTATATAAATCTGTGGACATCTGAAGGCAGGGGGACTTTGGCCAAGATAATTTCCAACTTCCTCAGTGTATCCGGTACACAGAATCCAGTAACGTGACGACTCCCTGCTTACTAAATGCTTTGGCTTTCCATGATTGTATTTTCCTGTTAGGATGGTTAAATTTGTCATTTGAAAAGTGCTTTTTCAACAGCAGTGTTTACATGAGGCTCAGCATTCGGTAACATAGGCAGCTGCTGTAGAACGGCATCCAGATAAAACACCACAGACAGAGAATTTTAAAATAAATGTAAAATGAATGGTCCATCTGTGATACAAACACAGCCAGGCCAAGAGCAGACAGTGGAATAACTTATGTAGCCATTCCGTTCAAATCTTTCCTAAGTTCTTATAAACATTGGAACAGCTTGAGCACTGCTTGCACAATTGGACTATGTGTGGGGCAAGGAACGGCCATTCCCAAGCTCAAGGCTGGTCAAAGTCTGCCAAGGAAAGAGACTTTCTTTCCACTGTACACACACAGGAAAAAAAATGAAGTATAAAAATACAGTCACTGCCAGGTAATCAGTTTAAGGAGAAACAGATCTTGCAATTTCCACCAAGGTCTGCCCATCTACGAGGCCACCTACCCAGACGGCAGTCAGCTGTAAAATAAAACTTAAGTGCATGGCCAACATCTGGAGGTCCAAGCAGTCAGCATCTAGCAACAGGAGCAAGGAACAGAAAGTCATATGAACTGAGGGCCACTTAGATAAGAAGCTGGGGTCATCACAAAGATTTGATAATCAAATGCATTTTAGTCAAGCAGGATGATAGCTTATGTATAGGCCAAAAGCTATCAGAAGGCTAAAAGGTATTTGTAGAAATGAGATGAATGTTGCCTCAATTTGTCTCATCTGTGGGTAGCAGTGGACCCCAAAAAATGCCTCCAGGTACTGAACCAGCCTTGGTCAAACATGATTTCCTTCTCAAGATGGTGCATGGAGTCTCTGGTTGTTCTTCCCCCTTCCTCCTAACACATCGTTCAAAATTTTCTGTTTTAAGAATGTTCATTTGATTTCCTAATCATAAGTGGGTTCTCACCTCACTGATGAGAAAATTCGAAACAGCAGGATGAAAAGTTTTTCTCAAGTGAACTAATTTATTACAGTGTATGGAGGTTTTCATTCAATAAAGTCCATTCATTCCAAAATCAAAATGTTGAAAACTAAATTTTTAAGTACTTTTGAAAGTTATTCGTCAAGCCGTCAAACGTACTGATATAATTCATATGAATGTTCGTTTGAAAATCTACTATTGTGTGGTCAACTTAAAGTGGGGTTCCACCCAAAAAAAAAAAGAACTACATGAAAAATCCTAAAAAAAGATACAAAAAAACTTACCTCTAAATACCTGTTGCTAGGGGGTCCCTCGTAGTCTGCCTCTTTCAGTGCCTGAGCTTGTGACATCACTTCCCCCTCGGCACAGGAAGGGCTCAGCTCTTCTCCCTCCCTCCTGTCAATCATCTGGGACCCATTACAGGTCCCAGGTGACTGAGCGGCCAATCACGACGCCGCTCGCGCATGCGCAGTGGGTGCCAGGCTGTGAAGCCACAGCCCGGTGCCCACAGTTGCAATGCCGGCGCCGCTGAACGGAGGGGGAGACGAGCGGGGCTTCGATCCCCCGCATCGCTGGACCCTGGGACAGGTAAGTGTCCAATTAAAAGTCAGCAGCTGCAGTATTTGTAGCTGCTGACTTTTAATTTTTTTTTTTTGACTGGCCCTCCTCTTTAAGTTGCATGGTTAGATTATCTGAGCATGCATGTAACTGGAATAATTGCTTCTCCAATGACTGTTAATTGAGCAGGTTCTGAAGGCAGGTTTTTTTTTTTTTTACCTTAATGCATTCTGTGCGTTAAAAGGTAAAAACCCTGTGTGCAGCCCCCTCCCCCCCTTATACTTACCTGAGCCTGATTTCAATCAAGCGCTGTGCCTGAGAGCAGCATTGGAAGGGTAGTCCACTAAAATGTTTTGTTGTAAGCTGGGAAGCTGCGTCACACTCTGGCTTCACTAGAATTAGGAATCCAAGTCTCAGCTCCACCTCCGGCAGCAGCCAGGGATGACTTGCAATTTGATTTTTTTCTAATATAGTGGCATGCTACAAAACCTTGGAGGTGCAGAGCCATAGCCCAGATGATGTCACTACTGAAGTTCTGCAGTTATAAGAAGTGGGATGTTAGGCCCACTAGCATCCACTCATAACTGAAATAACTTACCTGGTGAGGTGATCCTTTAAATTAATTCAAACTATTATCCTTTCCCATACTCACTTTATGGACAGAGAACACTAAAAATTCCAGAAGACTTCGTTCTCCAAAGACAAAGCGATATCTGGCATATCCAAGCAATGGCTTGACAATTCACTCATGCACAATCATAAAAATTGGTCCCAATCATTGCATCGTTTGGGCATGCTCAGCACAACCCTTTCATACAAGATTACCTTCTCGCTTACTTACCCTAAGCAGCCAAGGTAAGTTTAACAAATGCTTAAGGCCAAATCCAAAATTTTGACACCAATTTCGAAGCAGTGGTGCGAAGCATTGTGACAGGTGAAAAGCCCACCACATGTCAATCTCCATGCCGACTCTCACCCATGAGACGCGGAGCCTGGCGTGACACCAGTGTCTTCTGACATTGTGCTACAGGTATGCAGAAACCTGAGAAGAGTAGCTTAAAAAAAAACAAGAAATTCTATTCAGCCCAGTCAGCCAAGACTAGTTTACCGCAAGCTACGACACGCCACTGCACCCAGGTGTCAGCCCCTATTTACTTTTGGTTGCTTGGAAAATCCACGGCCTTAAAAATGCTAGTAATCGTGTAGAGATGACTGGATTCCCCACATATCTGGTCACTGCTGTACTTTCCCATAAACAGACAAAATGAATAGAAGATTTAATTGCAAAACCCACAAAAGAAACACATCCAGGAAGACGGAATGATCCAGAATTCCTGACAATTTTGCAAGAAGTCTTGAATCAGCATTACGCATGCTAGGAAAAACAAATTAAAAAAAAAAAAAAAACGCCAGCACATTGCTGTTCCCTGTGGAAGTTCAGTTTTTTTTTTCCAGAAACCTATTTTTTGGAGGGCGGGAGTTGGTGGCTTACTGGCAAATGAAGCCTACAAAAAACTCAAGCCAAGAGATGAGTTTCATCAGAAAAAAAAACAAGAGAAACCTGGCAAAGGTTCCAAATTTTCTCTAATCTATGAAAACCAGTGTTGCTCTTTCTAAATTTATTGGAGAGGTTTTTTTTTTTCTCACTAATAAAGGGGAAATCTACCTAGGGGAGACACAGAGCAGACCAAGCAAGTGCAATGTGCTAATTACAGTTGTCATTGGTGACCACACACGCTTCATTTTTCTTCATGAAAAAAAACAATAAAATGATGAATACTGATTAGTTGCAGTGGGCTACTGCAGACTGAACTTTGCTGTTTAATGCCCCGTACACACGGTCGAACTTTGTTCGGACATTCCGACAACAAAATCCTAGGATTTTTTCAGATGGATGTTGGCTCAAACTTGTCTTGCATACACACGGTCACACAAAGTTGTCGGAAAATCCGATCGTTCTAAACACGGTGACGTAAAACACGTACGTCGGGACTATAAACGGGGCAGTGGCCAATAGCTTTCATCTCTTTATTTATTCTGAGCACGCGTGGCACTTTGTCCGTTGGATTTGTGTACACACGATCGGAATTTCCGACAACGGATTTTGTTGTCGGAAAATTTTATCTCCTGCTGTCCAACTTTGTGTGTCGGAAAATCCGATGGAAAATGTCCGATGGAGCCCACACACGGTCGGAATTTCCGACAACATGCTCTGATCGGACATTTTCCATCGGAAAATCCGACCGTGTGTACGGGGCATAAGAGGCTGTGCCTGATTCGAATGTCTAACATAACTTGAGGTGATCACACCAAAATAGTATCTGGCACTTTTTACTCCCGGTAGTACTTGTTTGATTTTCTCGACAGAAAAAGAAATAGACCCCTGTTCAGACATTTTTCACCATTTAGGAAATTGTCTACACATAAGATTTCAATGCGAATACACAGTGCTGTCCCATCAGCTGAGTCAAGGAGATCGCTGTAGGTTAAATCTGCCTGGTGAACAAAGGACAACAAAAAGGACTTATTTACCCATTAGTGCCCGTCCCCAGTGAGCTACCTATTTATGACCATCCTCAACCTGAAGGTGGTTTTTCTGGAATGATCAGGAAGCCACCGATACAAACTTTAGCATGTAAAAGGAATGTGACCCAAAGCGGATATTTCAGTTTTGGGTGGTTGCTGTTTAAAGTACACCTGTCACAGGACAACCACATGGTCTACATTTTGGGAGTTTATATCAGTACAATGGGTGTTTAGTACGCCAAAGGATTTTACATGCTATGAATTTAAGCAGAACGCCAGCTACACAATGCTTTTTTTCCGCCCCTTCAAAGAGGGGCGTTCAAGTAAAAACAGGACTTTTGCATTGATATAATAAAAGAACAAATTTCAAGGAGTGGAAACTGCATTTATTTTTCGACATACTCCCCTGCTACATTTATACACTTATCCCAGCATTTAACTAATGCCTGGAAAGCTTTGGCATAGAAAGATTTGTCAGTACGCCTGAACCACCTTAGGATAGCCTGCTTCACTTCATCGTCAGAAACATTTGCCTCTTGTGCAATTTCATGACCAGTTATGCGTTGATTATCCAGGATCAGTCGTTCCACGTGCTGAATGTTCACAGGAATGACTACTGTGGGCTGGGAACCACCACTGCTGGGATCATCATTGGTGGATGTACAGCCATCTTTGAAACATTTACACCTATTAAATGTCTTACTGAGGCTGAGCGTCTCATCACTGTACTATGCTTGAAGTCTTCTTTAGATGTCTGTGGTTTTTTTACGCCTTCATCGAGAAACTTCATCACCACACGTGGTTCCATGCACACACTAACACACTGTTGTCTGCCATCTTGATTAACGGTCTCTGGACTGGCCCGCCACATGTGCGCCGCCTATCAGTAATAGGACACACTTGCCACTTGCGTGCAGTACCACCACAGTAGCATCCCTTTTTTACCTGTAAAATGAAAGGACCAGTTTGATGTGGACGCCCCTCATATTTAATGGTATGCAATCTCTTCACTTTTTTTTTTTCCCCCATTAAAACAAAAAATCTCTATGTGCAGCTGGTCAAGCCGCCCATAAAGCTGATACAAGACTGACAGGTGACACCAAGACTGTGCTCCAGAACACCGTGCCGATGGTAATCTGACATATCCTACTTCGATGGAAGAGTTTAGCCAGTAAGAAGTGTTCCTCACTGCCCATAATCCTTGTCAACCAACAAGAACATGGGGACTGGAACTCAGAAATCCATTGTCTTCCTGAAAACATCACACCAGTGTCACTGTGTGCCCAAGGGAGACCTCCTCTAGTCCTGGGATTTGATCTACACCAAAATGAAGCATGGGCACCAACTTTATAAAGCCAAAAAGAAAAAGGCAAGTTAGTTCTAAAAACTTCCTATGATATGACTACAAACATATGGACATACCCCTGTTAAAGTCAACCTGATGTAAAATAATTGATTTTTATATGAAATTTTTTAACATTGGTGACAGGGTCTCCAACAAACCACCTCATCCCCAGACAAACTACGTTTGTCTGTTGGGTTACAGTGGGCTCCTCACCTTTTTTCAACCTAGTTTAATTAATGTAAGCACATTACTCTGCAGCCTTGAAAGATCCTGCAAGCTCTCAAATTCTAATTTGTTCTCCAATTACAGTTCGTCTAAGCACAGAGACAAATGGGTGAACCAGACCAGGTTCTCGGTTTACTTAGAATGAACCCACTTATTTTAATCAACACCTCAAACAAAATTTAACACCATAATAGAAACAATTCCACCCCAACTCAAACTTAAACCCTGCAGAGAACATCCATCTGTGACTCATCCACTTGAAAACACATCCAAACACCATCTCTTTGTCCTGCTCGGGTCAGCACACAATTGTCGCATATTTACTGAAGCATGGCCCTTGTTGGAAAGGAAAAATACACAAAAGTATAACTTTAAAAAATCCACAAGTAAACACCGCTACAGAAATAGGCACTTGGTGTTTGCTCTTCGGAGGGAAGTGTTTACCCTAATAATTATGCAAAGAGGAGCAGTGCCCTAGGAATAGACACCAGTCAAAGGTGACCATTTATCACCAAGGTCACTACGTTCCATGTAATGGTCCAGGAGGAATACTGAAGACCTGTGCCCTTTGCTTCATCCACTGCCAGGTTCCTTCATGGCCGATGTGTTCCCACACAACCCCTCAGAGAGGCCTGAAATAACTGCGCACAGAAGTTCTTTGAAGAAAATGATTTATTTAACCACAGAAAAAGAGGAGACACCCAATTTGTCTTCTTCTAATTCAGGTGAGTTTATGCCAAGCATGGGGGGGGGGGGGACACACTGAAGGATGAAGCAACTGATGAAAGATGCTGGTTTAAAGCGGTTGTAAACTTAAGACATGAAATATGAACAACGCATATCCCTCCATAGTGTGTACTTGTTTCTATCCAGGGCACTAAGTGTTAATTCTGTCTGCTGCCTTGTTCCTCTGCTATCAGCATGAATCACTTATGACAAGTTTTCTTCACACCAAGAGAAAAATGGTGACAGAGGAGGGACCTCTGTTCCTGTGTGAAGGGGAGTGCGTCTCTTCCCTCCAATCAGCTCTCAGAACTCTCCTCACTGAGCTCTGCAGGGTGTAACTTTAGCTCTCCACCCCATTTTTTGAACTCTCAGAAAAGGCTAAAAATTCCACACTTTGAATGGACGTAGAGAAGTGGGAGCTTTAGATCAACAGGTACAATTTATGTAGGGGGATTGGTTTCATCTTTGTGTCTCACCTGTGGCCAGTCACTTCACTGGGTATATGGAAGTGTTTACAACCACTTTAAGGCAGTGAGCTAGGAAGAGCACTCCACCCCCCCCCCCCCCCCCTAAGGAGTACTAGGTACAACTCTACACTTCCCCAGCCAAGTGGAACAAAGGAGACAAAAAAAAGGGTGCTTTGCAAGCTTTCAGATGGTCTATTTGAACTTCAAACAGGGATAACAATGCTCTCCCTGCACTCACATGATGGTGCTTTAGCCAATAGGGCACCCTGCACGATATAGTGGGCAGAAGGGGCAAAACTCACAGGCCCCTCTATATCCAGAACAAGTTTAAATATAGAACAGGTCCTAGTGTATGGCTTAGTAGACACAAGTTTGCAAGTTCCTCACAAGTCAGGGACTGATGTCTATGGTCTATTGTACTGGATGTACTGAAAATGGAGCGAGTACAAAGAAGGGCAACAAAGCTAATAAAGGGTCTGGAGAATATTAATTATGAAGAAAGGATGCGAGCACTGAACTTATTCTCTCTGGAGAAGAGACGCTTGAGAGGTGATATGATTTCAATTTACAAATATCATACTGGTGACACCACAATAGGGACAAAACTTTTTAATGGAAGGGATATTACAAGACTCGTGGCCACTCACTAAAATTAAACGAAAAGAGGTTTAACCTTAAACTGCGTAGAGGGTTCTTGACTGTAAGAAAAGCAAGGATGTGGAATTCCCTTCCACAGGCGGTGGTCTCAGCGGGGGGCATCGATAGCTTCAAAAAACTATTAGATAAGCACCTGAACGACCGCAACATACAGGGATATAAAATGTAATACTGACATATAATCTTGTAACTATTGTGTAATTGGACTCCAACAAGCCTATCATAGATACAGAAAAGTCACAGAAACCCCCCACTCCATCTAAAACTTAGCAAAAAAAAAAAAAGAACACAAAGTATTCCAAAATTAGAACTTAATCCATTAGTGATACTTTACCCTGGCTCGTATAATTATACATCTACCTCAAAAGCCCCTATCTACTTTAATTTCATCAATTATCAAATGGCACACCGATTTAAGCGTTCACACAGGTGACTCATTAACCAACCAGTCTGAACTTCCAGCAAACTATTTATAGCCATTGGTTAATGGGTTTAATTGATGCTGAACATGACGCCTAAACACACAGCCTTTCAGTCTCAGGCTAATTCATGGATAAAGAGTGCATTGTAAGAGCCAGAGGGGGCGAGTCAATTGTATTCTATCACAGTGGAGTGGTCTATAGGAACACCTTTTATTCCATCTCCTGGGGGTCTTTAGCATTTAAGTCACATGCTGGCCTTACACAAGGAAACCGCTAAGTTTATTCATCTGATTCCCTGACTTGAAGACAATAAGCGTTTCAGACAGACTACATATTTTGCAATAACAGAAAAAACAAAAGACAGGAACCAGATTCCTGATTTGCATCAGAATACCCCAGCAAGCAAAACACCACCATATATAAATGTCTTTTGGCTAAGATCAAGTGTAGTATCTGTTCTTAGCATTGTCCAGTAGGGGTGCTACACCGTCCTTCCGGCCTTTTGGTAGGAATGGCTGGCTGTAAAGTACCCCCCCCCCCCCCGCTGGTCTGATGGGGGCTCTGAAGGCTAGAAACGGCTGAAACACTGAAACAGAAACCGGGGTGCCCGCAGGCAGTTGGGGCACGGCAGTAATTCCCCCTGGAAAACTGGATGGACTCAGTTCCTCCTGGTTTGAATGGATCTACCTCGTCTGTCCATGGGTAGGGAAGGCAGAGAGAGTTTGCGATGTCTGTGCCCTCTGGAAGTGGTCACCCCAGGGGTGCTCTTAGTAACACTTGGGTGTGGGAGCCAACTGTATGAACAGGCACATGGTCATGGCACTAAAAAATATTATGCACTGCGCCCCCATGGGCTAGGTCTTTTGGCCAAGTCCGGGCAATTTTTGCTACCAGGCCTCAGGGCCTAGCCAGGGCACATTGCACAGCCACTATTTTATTTATTTTTCCTTACGTTTGTCACGATTTTTTTGTGTGCGTTATTTTTTTTACTGGATGGAGGAGGTGAGCCCTCGAGCTTGTCCTGAAGTCTAGAGGGAGGATGTGTGGCCAAGTTCCTTCCTTCCCAAGGGGCTCTTTGGACAAAAGCATACCCTTAAGGACAAAAGCACACCCCTCTAAAGCGGGGTTCCACCCAAAAATTAAATTTCCGCTTTAAGTGACGGCGACCCCCTGACATGCCACATTTGGCATGTCATTTTTTTTTTTGGGGGGGGGGGGGGGATACCCTCTTTTTAGAGGCATCCAGCTCCCACTTCCTCCCAGGGCTCCGTGGTGGCGGAAGGAAGTTCACTATAATATATATATTATTATTCATGATTTATATAGTGCCAACAGTTTACGCAGCGCTTTACAATGTATAGGGGGGACAACACAATTACAGTACATTCTAAAGGGAGGGGGTGGTGGTACAAAAGGTAATAAAAAAGGTAATGTCCGCACCAATCTTGAAACTGGCTATACCCACTTCCTGTCCATTCCCTTCCCTGCAACCCCACACTGTCCTGCTGACTACCAAGGCACTGCCATGAAAAGGGCCATCTTAAGCTCTGCACGTGGGACACCCACCAATTGAAGCACCACACCCCCCACAGCTGGCATGGCAACCCAAACACTAGACTACAAGCTGCTAGAAGGCTTTCACAAAGTTTCAGCACTACTCGTAACTTTCTTGCAGCAAGTTTAAAGGGACAGTCAAGTATTTCAATTAGTGTGCTACATCTCAAAACCGGAGCTGAAAGTTGTGTTAAAGGCATCAAAAAAGCTACTTGAAAGGTAAACACTTGGTCAAAGCTTGCTGTACACACTGCCTTAATGCAAGCCCTTGGATATAGTGGCTACCTAGGTCCTGGAAGCTGTCTACACCTAAAAGAACACAACATGATGACATCCTGAGAACGGAACATCATGTAAGCCCCCCACAGAGTGCAATGTTGCTTCGTGTCTACTTTGTCAAGATGCTGACATTTGCCACTTTATCAATCTCTGGTCAACTTTTTAGAGTGCTTTCATTGCATACACAATCTATTGCACTGAAATTATACACATGCTGCAATAGTTAAACCAGGAAAATCTGTAACTTTAAACGGTGATGCCCCAGATACATACAGGCACTGGCACACCGTGCAGATCATTAACTGGAAGACGCTGGGGACATGAATGGAACATGTTCTTACCTGGAGGCGCTGATCCATATTACAAGGTATAATGTCAAGATTTATCTATCTGCTTGCATCGTTTAGCAAATGTTGACAAACAGAAGGCAGTGTTTGCAGACTGATAGAAGCAAAAGAGAAATCTAAGGAGTAAGTTTCAATGATTGTCCAGATACAAATCCAATATTTACAGGTTATGTAGATAAGAAGGGAAGTGCACAGAAAGGGGGTGTAATAAAGATGCATAGTCGGAGGGGGACATTTAAAAACAGGAGGTAGGAGACACTTTGGACTTACAGGTTCTGTAATAGTGTGCTTCATGAATTACAGTCCAAATAGGTTTAAAGTGCCAAAGCAGGCTGGTGGTTAACGACAAGTTCCAATATGCAGGGTATTTATTGTACCATTCGGCAAAAAACAAAGATTAAAAAAAATACAAGACGACACCGAACACCACACAAATAAGACATTAAACACTAGCTGCAAAGACAAGTGGATTTTGTCTCCTCCCATTACATTATTACGAACGTGCTCTGACTGATTCTTTCCACTGTGGCCTGGTTGTGGTTAGAGGTTGGTGAGATGCTCACAGACGTGTTTATACTTCTAAACCTGAAAGTTAAAGCAACAATGTAGATCTCCAACACCTTCATTTTTGACCTCGATAGGCACCACTTACGCTAAAACTTCCACGGGACAAGTGTTTGTAGGCCGCCCCCTCCAATACATAACATGTGCATCCACACTTAGACACCATGAGCATCCTCCGCACAACCTCAGTGCCACCAATAGCTTCAGTCCCTTGGGTCTTGTGGTTGAAGCACTGCTCCAGGAAGCCTGTACTTGCACAATAGAGAAAGTACGCTTGAATGAGCCCACCACAAATCCCATGTGCACACATGAGCTCCCTCCAATAAGTGAAAAAAGCCATCTCATCACTAATGGGTTAGAACAAGCCTGTCTAGCTACAGAGGAAGCCCCAGTGCTGACCTTATAGAAAAACAAGACATGACATAGCAGTGACATGATGAACATCAGCCCCATTTAGGAACTACAGTAGTGTTTATGGGGCTCATTCTGAGACATGTAAATGTTTAGAGAATTAGACCAATACATGCTTGTTAAAGAGATCCCTATACATAATTATAGGGTGATGTAGAGAACTGTAAAACTATTACAAATATGATCAAAAGGTATTATCAGGACAAAAGACATTGTAAATGAAAATGACATAGCAGGAGCAATGTTATCAAACACAAGGTTGACTTCCCTTCCAGTAAACATATAGAAAATTGCTACCAGCTGGTCTGGTGATGAGTACAATTCCTCCCAGTGACACCAGTGATGAGGCACAATTACTCCCACTGAAGCCAACGATGGGGCATTACTTTTTCCCTACAGACGCCAGGGCCTTTTTTACTCCCAATGTCCACAGTCTGGCCCACCTAAAGTCTGAAGGACAGTAAACTGGAGACCCCTATCTTAGGGGAAGATTTGATTGGCCATTAAATATTCTCCCTACCAGTCACCATTTTTTTACCATACAGAGAACAGCTGGTGCCAGAGGCATCCTTGGGGACCCACCGCCACCTGTTCCTAGGCACTGATATTGCCTACTCAACTGGTCTGATATGCATATTTATGGACAGATTATTTGTGTGGTCAGATCATGCCTGCATATCTGACTGCAATTTCAGGTAGGCAGGCTCTCATGGTTTTCGGATACGAGTGGCTACAGACAGGACGGTAGTTACAAGTGATCTTCACAGATTTAGCATTACCTGTGATTCTTGAATCTCTTAGATCCCTTTCACACTAAGGCACTTTTCAGGCGCTTTCATGAAAAAAAACAAAAAAAAAAAAAAAATGCCTTTAAAGCTACTGAAAACTGCTTCCCATTAAAATCAATGGATCCTTTCACACCGGGGAGTTGTGCTGGCGGGGCAGTGAAAAGTCCCTGAAAGCAGCATTAAAAAAAAAAAAAAAAAGTGCCTCAAAAATGCCCCTGTCCATTGCACCAAAAGCATGCAAAATGATTTTTTTGAGTCACGTGACCGTAAAAAAAGCGCCACAAAAGCCCTGTAAAAAAGCCTGGCATTTTATGGGCAGTTTTCTAATGCCTCAGTGTGAAAGGGGTCTTAGGTAGTGATAAAAAGCTCCTTCAGAAATGAGAGGTGCATAGGGTGATTTTCCCATTTGTTGCAAAATCTCTTGTGAGCTCACTCAATCTTTGAAAGTTTCCTCTGATGTAAATTTACTGGGTAGGTTTAATGGTGGTTCCCAAGACCAGGTTATTTCCTTGAGAACAGGAAGATATCTCCTCACCTATCATTCCCAGGAAGGTAGCAGCTCATCCATGGTCACCATACAGCAGTCTTTCTCAACCTTTTCAACACAGAGGAACCCTTGCTTATAACTTTCTGGTCTCAGGGAACCCCTGATAAAAACGACTATATCTACAACTCATACATTAGCGTGGTGGTCAGTGGAAGAATGCTCCTTCCACGTGTTGGTATTGGGAAGAATTGTCCCCTTACAGATAGCTAAAAAGATCAATGGTGACAATGAGAACTTATCTGAGAGGCAGAATTTGCTTATTGCTCAAGGAGTTCCTTGAAACCCTGGGTTAAAAACCCTGCCCTACAGTATATTCTGGAGCCTTCAGCACTGAGATCCACGTCATAACTATTGACCCTGTTCCTGTTCAACTTGAAGGTTAGGCTTTGTATATCCTACCATGGGGTGATGATCCTGGTGCTCCGGTTACATTCTCCGTTAAACAAAAATTAATTAAAATTTAATGGGAGAAATAAAACCTCCCTTCTTATGGCTGTGGCCATCAGATGAAATAAGAATTAGTAGTAATTTTCCAGCATCTTCTGAAAACTCAATTTGAATGGAAGGACCTTTTGCTGATTAAAGTGTTTGTTAACCCTCCCCCCCCCCAAAAAAAAAATCATATTCTGGTCTCTTAAAGCAGTAAGGCAGATTAAACAGCACAGTGCTTGTGCTGTGTAATCTGCCCCCCTCTGAACTGTAACCCCCCCCCCCCCCCTTAAATATGCCACTTCCTGAATGGCCTCTCTAAACAGACCACGGCCCTAATCACTGTGGTCAAAGTGTGTCCCTTCATGATAGGCTGCCCTGCTCTCCTCTCTCTCTCTCCCCCCCTCACCCCCCTCCTTCCTGCCTGTCATCCCCCTCTCTGTCTCAGCTCAGCCCCCCCCCCCCCCGATTATTGAGAAAAAAAAACCTTATAATTGTCAGAGGTTGGCATACCAAACTGTGCTGGGCATTTTTAAAAACGAGCGATCTAAATACCCATTGCATCTACTAATCTACCACTGTCTATGGAGATTTGTATGTTGGGCCTTATAAAAAAATCAGTTCCTGCTGTAGCTAAACGCACGATGATTGGTTTGCTTCTATTTTACGCTAGGAAAACTATAACATTTCAATGGAAGAAGCCCTATCCCCCCACAAATGTCCAGTGGAAACGTTTGGTTAACGATAATCTTCCACTATATAAAGATACCTATCTTAATAGAGGCTGCCAATTGAAATTTAATAAGGTTTGGAGTGGGTGGCTGGAGGAAATGAACATTGCTTACTAATGTTGGACTAGCTTCAGTTACGATACCAAGAATCGACGATTAAATGTAATTCCTAGTTAATAGGTATAGGCCTTTATGGGCAGTGGGGGGGCGGCCCAAAAATTCCAAAAATCCCCCTTTCACTTACATGCTAAAACTGTATTGCATGGATGTATTTCTCTATCTCTCTTTTTTTTCTTTCCATTTCATTTTTTTTTTCTTTTACCTGATGTACTTGCGATATTACATGTACAAGCTAGACAACCAATTTGTATATGTCTTTATGTCTTTGTGTCTTATAAAGAAAATTTGAATAAAAATAAATTAAAAAAAATAATAAATACCCATTTCAGCTGACTTCAGGCCGGTCACGTCACTCGCGCCCGCTTTACAGCTGAGACAGAGCCGCCACGTGATCTCCCGGGCTGACATCAGAGGGAGATCACGGCTCCTCCCACAGAAGCCATCCGTCGGAGCTGGAAAGCGCCAGGGAGTCACGTGACCGGCCTGAAGACAGCTGGAAATTAGTATTCACAGCGCTCATTTTTATGTGATATGCCAGCCTCTAATAGAGGGGCCGGCATAGACTTTTACAAATGGGTTCACAAACCCTTTAAGCCTTTAAGCCCATACGTGTTTTCCACAGATGCAGTAAATCATGTCAGCCAAAGCAAGCATTGTTACTAATAGTGCTGTCATATCCTTGTCTAAATTTTGGGACTAAGGACAAAGGACAGACAGAAAATGTGCCATTTGCCATCAAACAGTGGGCTACTGATTAATTTCCTTATTGCTCAGCACCGTTGTAACAGGACTGTACAGTTTACTCGGATGTACAACATATCCAAATATTTTCCTGCTGGTTTCATTCCAATATTACATTCTAAGGGGAAATTATCAACACATTAGACACTTACTTAACCATGTCATAACATATTAAAGGCAGTTTATCTGCACAGGAGGCTGGCTAGCTGGTATTTGCCAAGGGGTCCAGCGTATCAGGGTTTTTATGGCCTGTTGTGGTCTACTTTAGATGACAACTTTATTTGGCAGTACTGTGTTAACGAAGTACACCATTAGAGTTGATCTTCATGCAAACAGCAAAATACAGAAATGAAAAACATAAGGGAGCAATTGCCAAAATGATTTCTGTCCTCCAGATTTACACAGCACAGTCTGGCATGCCAGGAGACCCAATTTTTTTTCTCCTGCAGTTTAACACTTACAGGTCTTGTCCTTCCCCCCCAACCTGGGACTGTGCAGGTAGAGGATAAGCAGCACCCTTATCTTATTGGATGAAACGCATCGTTGCAGAGCTTCTGGTGCTGACGTCATGCCGCTGCAGGATCCCGGGCTGTTTATGTAAGTGCTTTGCGGATTTTACATGTGTATATACAATATACCAAGCTTCCATTAAAGAGGAGGTCCAGCCCCCCCCCCCCCCCCCCCCCCATGAAAAAATAAAAAGTCAGCAGCTACAAATAGTGTAGCTGCTGACTTTTAATATTAGAACTCTTACCTGTCCTGGAATCCTGGAATGTTTCCATTGTCTCTCGGGTGCTGCTGTCGCCGCCATTGCCTGTATGGGAAACCGGCAGTGAAGCCTTGCGGGTTCACAGCCGGCTCCCTACTTCGCATGCGCGAAGCGCGCTGCACTTTGTGAATGGCTCGGCGGTGGGGGGGCCAAACTTCTGGGGGACCTCGCTGCAGCCAGGTCTCCTGGAAGTGGGGACAGGTACATGTCAAAACCAGGTACCCGTTCCCTTCTCCCTCCCGAAAGGTGCCAAAGCAGATAGGCAGAGCTTCCACATTTGGGTGGAGCTCCGCTTTAATTACTAACTATTAGAGATTATTCTTGGCTCCTGGTGAGCTTTATTTATCACGGCAACATCCGATCCAGAGGTGCCATTTGATGCAGACACTGGGAGAGTTTACAGACACGCTGTGGATTTTTTACTTTAGTTACAGGCACACATGATGTTGTAATGGCTGCCATCTGTTCTGGTGAGTGTTGACTCCACAGGAAGGTGGTGACTGGCCATTTGGAAAAACAGCAGCCGACCGGCTCCCGATCAGTGCTGACTGGAGTGTTCTGGTGTGGGGGCCGTCACCACAGCAGGGGAGATCGCTGTACTAACATTGGATTGTTAGTACATCGGCATCGATCTGAGCTGTGAGTTTTTTTCAGGTTCAAA